>CAJQUW010000119.1:0-523847 GCA_907163375.1 Prostheceraeus crozeri | reverse complement strand
GTAGTAACCCCATTCCAAATTCAAGGACAAAATGTGAAATGATGAGTCATCAGGCTGACTCAGCCCCCCCCCTCTGGAAGGAAGTCGCCAAGGATGTGCTGGGAGGAATGGGTCCGTGAGGAGAAAACTGTTCCCTACCCCCCCCACGACTCAACTGACCAAATTAGTCGAAAAGACCAAAGTTGTTCAGAATCATGTGAAACAAACTTCTATCAAGGTTTCAGGTTGAAATTCGTCCAAAAAAATTTTTCGAAAATGTTTCACTACGGTGGTCTCGACACTTAGGATTTTTTCGTGAAAAAAAAAAATTTCAAAATGTTGGAATGGAATTCCGAGACCGATCCCATCGTGTTTGTCGTCAAAAGTTGGGTCGGTGAAGTTTCGGTGAAAAAACCGCTCCCCATCCAACGACTCAACTGACCAAATTGGTCGAAAAGACCAAAGTTGTTCAGAATCATGTGAAACAAACTTCTATCAAGGTTTCAGGTTGAAATTCGTCCAAAAATTTTTTTCGAAAATGTTTCCCTACGGTGGTCTCGACACTTAGGATTTTTTCGTGAAAAATTCAAAACGTTGAAATGGAGTTCCGAGACCCATCCCATCATGTTTGTCGTCAAAAGTTGGGTCGGTGAAGTTTCGGTGAAAAAACCGCCCCCCCCCCCCAACGACTCAACTGACCAAATTGGTCGAAAAGACCGAAGTTGTTCAGAATCATGTGAAACAAACTTCTATCAAGGTTTCAGGTTGAAATTCGTCCAAAAAATTTTTTCGAAAATGTTTCACTACGGTGGTCTCGACACTTAGGATTTTTTCGTGAAAAAAAATTTCAAAATGTTGGAATGGAGTTCCGAGACCATCCCATCGTGTTTGTCGTCAAAAGTTGGGTCGGTGAAGTTTCGGTGAAAAAACGGCCCCCCCACCAACGACTCAACTGACTAAATTGGTCGAAAAGACCAAAGTTGTTCAGAATCATGTGAAACAAACTTCTATCAAGGTTTCAGGTTGAAATTCGTCCAAAAAAATTTTTCGAAAATGTTTCACTACGGTGGTCTCGACACTTAGGATTTTGGTTGGTAGGGTATGCTCCTCGTATCCGGTAGTGGGTAATTCAAGGGAAAATATATTTCTGCGGATACTATAATATATTAAAATACAAATAACGCCCGACGTTTCGCTGTCAACCAGCTTGATCACGAGCAAAATTTATAATGGCACAAAGGTGATAAAAACTGGAAACGTGCGCAGAATGGAGTTACACGTCAGTGCGGGATAGTCACGTGATTAATCAAGGTCCCCTAAACATGTTAAGACCTGCAACATGCAAAGAATCCTCTTGTGAATACTTTGAACAGTTCGGCTGCTTTGGAGTTGCAGCGCAAGCAAAGTATACAATGGTTGAAACTTGCTACAAATGAGGAATACAGAAGACGGGATCGTTTCGCTAAGTATGTTTTCCCATTTCAAGAACATGATACGGAGCTGTTGAACAAGTTAGAGCTGGATCTACAGAAAACTAAATACAATAAATTGAATGTCCTACTACGGAAGAAGGAGAGATCATTTGTCCATTCCACCGAATTGGATAGTGTGAGAGGATTTACAAATACAGCTGAAGCTCCTATTTCAGAGAGCCTAAATAATTTTTTGAATCAAGGCCCTTCTCTCACTGTCTCTTGCGACAGTTCGAATCAACGGAAAGAGAAACTCAATGAATTGAAAGCCGACTTGCAGATTCAAGCAGATAGACTGAAGGCGGATGGAGAATCTCTATCGGTAATAAATGAGTTTTCCGGAGGGATACTGAATTTATTTGGATCTATGAGTACACCCTCTCCATCTACTTGTGTATCTGCTTTGCAAAGAAATCTGAAAGAATTGTCTACCATTCGGAAGGACTATGTCATACAAAACCTACGGATAAGACTTCACGAGTTATCTCTTTGAAGCAGGAGGAGTACAACAAGATGCTGAGAGATTCTGTCGTGGAGTCAGGAAATTTCGAAAGAGTGAGGAGTGCCAAGCCTAATTCCAGACAATCCAAATTTAATCGTGAATTGTCAGAAATTGCTCAAAGGTATAGTGACCATCAACCTCGTATTGCTGAATGGATTCTTTCATGTAAATGTTCAGAACCTATGGAGAGCTCGGCCTATGTCCTGCCTAAAGACCACAAGATCGGGGAACTTTAGGGGAAGATCCTATAGTTGCTGCTATGGATGGTCCAGGGGTTATCACTATCCAAGAAACTGGCTTCTTGTTTTTCGAATTTGTTATTTCTGGTTGATTCTCATTTATCGGATTCTGCTACTTTTGTTAATTGGATGAAGCAGCAAAATGGTAATGATATCGGAGGGTTTGGTTCCCTGGATGTTGCCAATCTTTATGGTAGTATTCCACGTCGAGATGGAGATGGAGATGTTGGTATGTTTACCGTTCTGGAGAATTTTCTTTTCATAAACTCGGAATATGATATACGTTTATTCAAATGGACAATAGGGATATAATCTCTCTCGTTAAATTGGCACTGGAAAATGACTTCATTTTACAAGATGGTGCTACTTATAGACAGAATGATGGTCTTTCCATGGGAAATTCTCTCGCGCCATCCATGGCAATTATATACATAGACTATATTGAACATTTGATTTTGAGCAAAATGCCTGTTTGGGACCAATTGGAAAAGATACATAGATGATATTTTCCTTATATGGCCTCGGAATATTTCCCATGAAGAGATTTTGGATATAAGCAACTCAGCCTCACAATCTATAAAGTTTACTATGGAACTACCTACCGATGGAATATGGCATTTCTTGATTGTGAAACATATATTGAAAATGGATGTTTCGAATCTCGCTTATATTTCAAAGAGATTCATAGCGGTTCCATCTAACCATGGCAATCTAGTGGACCTGTATCACGCAAGCGTTCTGTTTGTTTTGGGAGAGCTACACCGAGCAAAACTCGCTCCACAAATAACCAAAACATGGACATATCTATTGATAGAGTGCTCAATCGTTTCCGACGGAATGGTTATCCCAATAATTTTTTGCACAAAACTTTGCAAATTTTTCATAATCCCAAATCAAGAGAAAATGAAGTTTCCTTAAACAAAAGTGTCCTTAAAGTTCCTTTCCTTGGTGAGGATCACAAAAGAAAAGTCCTAGGAGTATTACGAAGGACTGGTCTCACTGAGAAAATTCGTATTTGTTTCACCTCTGGAAGATCTCTCAAAAGAATCCTACATCCTCCTAAAGAACGAAAGGAATGCTCGACAGCCTGTGAAACGTGCTCCTCTGCAAAACAGAAAGGTAGATTTTTTAGTAAATGGGCCATATACAGAATTTCATGTTCTATTTGTGACAAAATTTACATTGGGGAGACAACACGCACTGTACAATCTCGACTTCACGAGCACTTCAAGAGAGAATCATCTACAGTGTTTAACCATTTCAAAGAATCTCATCCGCAGCATATCGTCCAGCACAATATCAAATGGGAAGTATTGCATCATAATGTGAGAAGTTGGCATAAACGGACCTATCTTGAAGCCATTTGTATAAGCGAGGTGAATCTCAACGGCCCTCATGAATGGCTGCATCGGTAGGAAATTATCTGTCTGCTGATGTGTGTGCGCTACTACTTTGCTTCACTTCTCGTTTAGCTTTTCAACTTTTAGCATTACTACTTGTATCGTAAATATAGTAGCACCTCAAGACCCCTTAACATGTTTAGGGGACCTTGATTAATCACGTGACTATCCCGCACTGACGTGTAACTCCATTCTGCGCACGTTTCCAGTTTTTATCACCTTTGTGCCATTATAAATTTTGCGTGATCAAGCTGGTTGACAGCGAAACGTCGGGCGTTATTTGTATTTTAATATATTATAGTATCCGCAGAAATATATTTTCCCTTGAATTACTTAGGATCTTTTCGTGAAAAAAAAAATTTCAGAATGTTGGAATGGAGTTCCGAGACCCATCCCATCATGTTTGTCGTCAAAAGTTGGGTCGGTGAAGTTTCGGTGAAAAAAACCCGCCCCCCCCCCAAACGACTCAACTGACCAAATTGGTCGAAAAGACCAAAGTTGTTCAGAATCATGTGAAATAAACTTCTATCAAGGTTTCAGGTTGAAATTCGCTCAAAAAAATTTTTCGAAAATTTTTCACTACGGTGGTCTCGACACTTAGGATTTTTTCAAGTCCAAATTTGAAATGTCGCTTTTTTATCCAACTTTGACGATGAATAGCGGAGGATTGGAAGTGAATGAAGAGCTCGGGTTTCTTTTAGGGGCAAGACCGCGCTTTGTTTTCTAGGATCTCCTCTTTTCAGATGCGTGGCAGGCTCCGTTTCCAAATGAGAGCCTGTTAAAAATCGAGTTTTTGAGCATTTTCTAAGATTTTGGAACTTTTTGAAAAAACGACAGTTTTATCATCTCGGCTTCTGGTCATCGTAGAGGGTCGAGGGATGTCTTAAATGAAAGGGGAGAGCGAGAAAACGTGACACTCAAAATATCGAGTCAATCGGAGCACTAGAACCGGAGATAGACGAGTTTAAAGTTTTTGGATGATGTATTACGTCATCAGCTGATCGCCACACACTATATAAGCTGGGAACCGACAGAGACTTGTAATTAAGACGAGAGCGATTGTCAGAGGTAGGTCGTCTCTCTGAGCTCCGATGATAGCTTCGGACATTCCAAATTCCGGGTTTCTGTAAGAAACCGACTTAGAAAATTTCATTGCTGATATCAGCTAAGGCGTCAGACTTAGAGGTTAGCCAGGAGATGGCCTTCGTCTCCAGGCCATAAAAGACTCCAAAACTTTAAAGGCTTGTAACTTTGCTTCTACAAGTCCGTTTGACTTGATTCAAAAAAGGTTCGGTCGCTATTGACCTGCCCTAAGTGAAAGACTACTTATAAAATTTCATAAGTAGTGCTAAAAAGTTGAAAAATTTGAATTCACTAGTTTTGGAGGTTTTCTGGGGTTTTCGACCCTGCTGAAGTCAACTAAGACATTTACAAAGTTGCCAGAGGCGAGCTTCGGCTCAAGACTTGTTTCTTGATGTAAATAACTCCACCGATTTTCATGTCAAAATCGGGGCCCGGATACCAACACAGTGACATGACGCACGCTCTGTCCGCTCGAGGTTGGATTTGTGGGTCGAGGTCTTGGAGTTGGGATAAGATCCCCTCTGAGAAATGCCTGTGACGGATTCATCAGCTTAACTTGTCTTTCCTCAAAGCGAAGTTGTCTTTGTGATAGCACTGGGCGACTATCGATTCTGTCTTTGTATAGCATGGGCCTTCACGACTGAAAGCTTAGTAACTGTCGATGTGTTGTCCAAATTTGGTAAAAGCGTCGTTGTCAAGTCAAAAGCACGACTAAATTTAGAAAGACCAAGGCAAGGCTTTGTGTCGGGAGGGTATATAAGTCACTGCTTCTCTCTAGGCTTCACTCCTGTTTAAAGTTGTAAGACGAACGGTGAGTGCTCTGTCGAAGTTTGCTATCAAACTTTGAAATATTTAGAACTTAGGATTATTCTGTCTTAATGCAGATACAGTAGTAGCTTCATATAAACGTTTTTATTAAGCTGTGACTTTAGATGAGATCCTTTAACGATCTCCTCTTATGAGCACTAAAATGTGTCTGAATTTAACACATTATTTCTTCTCTTTACAGTTTGAAAATGACGAAGGAATGTAATAAAAAACTACAAATCTTTGAGTGCAGTTGCCGCATGCCGCTCCGCGGGGACCGTTTCAGGCGCCATGTCTTGGTGAGAGTGACGAAGGGTGAGATGAAGCATGATGATGTGTTGATGGTGATGTATTGTGTGTCGTGTGATGTTCGTTGTAGTGCGTATGATTTCGAGTTTGTGAAGGCTCATGCCAATTGTCCTCTGCGTGTGATTGGGAAGGAAATGATGAGTCAAGTGTTGAGTGGTGAGCGGGGGAGCACATTTGTTCAAGGCGAACCAGTACGTTCCCCAGTCGTGAATGTGGATTTGGATGATGATGAAGTGGTGAGTAAAGTAAAGAGGAAGTTGATTGTCGAGAGTGATGATGATGATGATGAGGCTATGGAGAGCGTTGTAACGAAGAAGGGGTGTGTTGAGAGGTTGAGTGATGATGTTGAGCTTGAGCGAGCTGTCGCGTCGATTGAGCCACTGGCAAAGCCACGGGCTCAATCTTCGCCGAGAGATGAGCGTGTGATGCCTAATTGTGTTGTGAGAGTGAGTCAGTCGAGTGTGCCGAGTAAAGTGGTGTTGACGAAGAATGATGCGCTGGCGTATGGGAATGTGAGGAATGAGTGTGACAGGTTGCAGGGAAAGTTGAATGCTGCAAAGTGTACGTTGAAAGAAGTGACTGTGGAAAGGGATCGTTTGAAGAGAGAGTCGGAGGACTTTGCGAGTGTGAAGAGAGAGTTGTTTGAGGCGAGGCAGAAGTTGGTGAATGAGAGAAAGTTGAGGGAGACGCTTGAGTCGAAGTTGGAGAGTTGTGAGAAGTCGGTCTGTCGAGAGCGTGAGTTGAAGGAAGAGGCGATGGAACGAGTGAGAGTGTTGGAGCGTCAGTTGAGTGTGCAGTCGGAAGTGTCGCCTGAAACGGTCACCGCCCTTCACATTCCTGTGGTGGGCTATGTCCCGGAGCGGCCATTAATTTATGGAGATGTGACTCCAGATACATCACAAGAATGTTTTAACTGCACGGATGTCCGATGTTATCACATCAAAATACATCACAAGGAGGACATCCGTGTAGATTATAGAAAGCCGCACAAATTTCGTAAGTATTATGACT
The DNA here is from genome assembly GCA_907163375.1 of Prostheceraeus crozeri. Taxonomy (NCBI): domain Eukaryota; kingdom Metazoa; phylum Platyhelminthes; order Polycladida; family Euryleptidae; genus Prostheceraeus; species Prostheceraeus crozeri. Next base: position 517,045 of record CAJQUW010000119.1, on the reverse strand, counting down.
GAAACATAACATTGTACCATCTTTCTCATTCTTACTTCTTTCATTGCAGGCCAACTGAAAAAGTCATAAGCCCACCACATCCCACGTCCCGAGAACGCACCATGGGCTCTCTTAAGGGCCAACCTTCTAATGCAGCTAAAGCGGTCCCAAGCCCGCCACATATCTACGGATATGGAATGCAGAGGGGAAGAAAAATGATGAATGGAATGAAATGGGAGGCCACCCTTGCACCACATGCAACACAACAGACTTCTCTCTTCGCTAGTGAACAAGCTCTTGTCAGTGTCATCAGAAACTAACATGTTGTACAAAGGTTTTACTGCAACACAGGTTGATGTATAGTTAGAAAGTTTGATCATCAAATGTTTATTCGTAAGTCTAGTCAGAAACTGTATCATGGTTTGTAAAAGCAAAGTGTAGTCAAATAATTTTACTGCGATGCACGTTTGTGAAAATAAAGTTTGATCATTGAATTTAATGACTGACTGAACTCACAGCAGCATTAGAAAGTTTAGCACAACACAAGTATCATGAAAAAATACTTTATTTGGTCTTTGATTTAACATCATTGAAACCCACTTTACTAATAGCAATGGCAATATGGTTTATTTTATTCAGAAGTAAATGATTGTCGTAACCATGAAAGTTGTCCATCCGAGAAATAATCTTCCGCAGATGCCGTGTATAAAACTCAGAAGCATCAGTAACATATTCTTGTCCATAGGAAGGAAATTGAAAATCAACACTTTCCGCTACTTCACCTTGCGGAAAATGAATGTAATTGATATGTGCAATTAAATGAGCCTTGATGAGACTGTCTTTGAAATAAGATATCAACTCCGTAAATATTTTTCGTGTGTAGTCTAAACATGCTTCCAATTCTGTCTCCTCCCTTTGAAACTCAAGGATGTAATCTTGTATTAAGCCTCCGAAGCTCTCTTGATGACAACGAATCGTGCAATCATCATGTTTCAATGTATTGACTTCAGGTGCCATGCTTGAGTCTATTTCTAAACATCATGTTTGCCTAACACGATTTCAAGAACGCGTTACAAACGTGCGCGCGCACATCGGGAACTCTAGCTCGTCTGTGATTGGACGAGAGGTCTCATCCATTCACCGCTTAGGAAAATCTTATAAAAGACAGTGCATCAGCTCTGTTCTTCACATTTATCTTTCACAAGGTGAGTGTCGGTGAGCTCCTGCTATCAGGTTGTTTTCATGTAGTCTCTTGCTATCAAGAGATTCGCTTCTGCTCATAAAACATATCATCGCTGTAATACCTCCTTTGCTCGAGCGTTCCTTCGGGACGGCGGGTACTGCCGTAGAGGGATTGCGTTGCACGGGTTGTTCGTCGTTTGTTAGACCGAAACCTCTGAGCCGTTGCTCATGTTGGGCGTTCGACTTCATACTCAACGTGATGCTTTCTCTCGCCGGGTCAGAGTACTTTAGCCATTCAACAAAGGTTAGTCTTTATGATATGGAGTAGAGTGAAATGTAACTCATCAGATGTTACTTCAATGATTGTTCCCATGATAAACGTTGACTAGGCAAATGAAACGATTCTCATCTTTCCTTTTCAGTGATTGAAATCTGCGTTGACAAAGTCTAATTAAACATTATCCACCAAAATGGAGTTTACAAAAATCGAAGAGTAACGCGTCTGTGCTGAGAAGGAGAGGAAGACGATTAAGCAATGTAAGTTTTTGTGCAATGGGGCAAGGATGAGGTACAGGTTGTACTAATAAAACTCTTTAACTAACACCATTAGGTTTGCATGTGTGTGTGTGTTGAACGTAAGAATTAATTTTCATAAACCTCTAAATAACATCAAGAGGGTAGGAATCATGTCCTTATTAATTTTCAATGAAAATCAAGACCCCTAACCTCTCCCTACTCCATGATTTTCAAAACCGAAACTAACATTTCGAAAAAAATGCATTGTGATGTGTTTAGGTGAAATCTCTCACCACCCTCTTTTCTTCCGTTTCAGTGCAAGAATCGTTCGTCAATGGGGAGTCCGTCCCTGTAGAAGCAATCGGACAAGCCTACGAGCGACTTGGAATGTGTAAGTATCTTGATGGATTAATGCTGTCATGTTTTAGCACTTCTGTATCCGTATAGTTCATTCTCCATCATTGTTGTCTCCGCAACCTCTAATCTCATCTCTTTTTCCTCTCTACAGATTTGGCAAGGCAGGAGAAGTGGGAGGAAGCCGCGAGGCGGAAATACCGCGAGGAATTTCCGGCCCTACCTTCCCGCTCCACCACCACTGCCAACCAAACAACTCCCTACCATCCATCGACCTCGGCCATTGTCCCACCTCCACCGGTACCTGCGCCAGTCCCTGCTCCCCGTCGCCACATCCCTCCGACACCAAAGCCAAGGACCCTTCCACCTTCGGCCCGTGTCCCACTCCTGCCTCCTCCGCGTCCATCCTTGCTGCCGGAGTTACAGTCTTTAGATGGTAAGTAATCGTGATTGGGAAATAGGGGGATAAGACTTCAAACTTGAAATGTTGATCATGTTACTAATCTCTTTTCTCTTTTTCTCAACAGATCTGGCGACGGTTCTCCTGGACGGCGACAATCCCTCCCGTCCCATCATCATCCCGGCATCACCACCACTACCTGCAGCGGCCGACCTCCCTCTCCTCTCCGTCAAGTCGGTGGAGAGATTGTTGGAGCAGGAGGAGTTAGAGATCGTCGGAGAGAGAGGGAGATGGAAGTCGAAGAGAAGGAGGACTTTCAATGCCAGCGGTGTGACAGGGTCTTCGCCTCAGCCTACAGTTTGAGGCGTCACACCGCTGGCCGTGCCTGCAGGGGAGGAAAGCGCCGACCGATCCCTCAACGGCCCAAGTGTGAAGGTTGTGGACGTACGTTCTACAACAACACCAACTTGCGAGTCCACATCGAAGGCGGTTCCTGTGGCAGTGTGAGGCAACCACCGACAACAACAGGTAGGAAGCATCCTTCATCGCACGTCGGCTTTTCCTGTTCTTCGTGTCAGAAGACCTTTCCTACAGAGTTTGTTCTTTCTTCGCACACACTCTGTCACACTCATCCCACTGAGCTTTACACTGACAACAACGTCACTCTAAGGCTGAGCAAGTTTTCCCTTGAGAGGCTCGTTCGCGACTATGAGTTAGAAAGCTCTGAAGCTGTACAGGACATTCATCCTTTCTTGATGAATAATATAGGCTTAATTCATCAAATGTTGGCGAGTTTAGATAGATTTTTACTTAAGGGCATGTTCTATCTCACTGCTCGTTTCAATAAGGTAGACAGTAGCACGGGAGAAGTAGAGTCCACTGTGACCATTAGGATAGCCTCCTGTGCTGCTGATCTCATAGGTGATGTAAACGAGTGGGTAGAGAGACATGCGACCTATCTCGTCAGCAACTTAAATAAATTTAATGAAAGAGACAGCGGTCTGGTCTTTGATGGGATAGAGAAGGTAGACATCAAAATTAATCTTTTAGAAAATTTACAAGGGAGCGGTTGTTTCACCCTCCCCAAAGCACTGGCTGACAAAAAGGCTGTCATCAATGTAGAATGTCAGTCCCAGTGTTTCAAGTATGCCGTCCTCTCCATTCTTCACTACAATGATATAAGGGTGCATCGTGAACGAATCACTCACTATCGTGAATGGGAGGATGAGCTTAAGTTTGACGGGTTAGATGTCAACACATTAGATTTTAAAGGCATCGCCCAATTTGAAAAATTGAATAATATTAAGATTGTCATCCATCTCTGGGAAAAAGGTCTGAAGGGCGTTAGGTATAACAACCGCCAAAGTAACTTCGACCGGGTTGTCAATCTCCTCCTAGTCTATAGCGACAACCACCCAGAATGGCATTATTGTGGCATTCCTAAAATTTCTAGATTGTATCACCACCAGCAAAGTTATGATGCCAAACATTATTACTGTGATCGCTGCACACGACGTTTCACATCTAAACCATATTTTGAACAGCATTACGAGTGGTGCTCTCGGGGTAAGCTTCAAATGGAAGTCATGCCCAAAGATAAATTTTATAGGTATGAGGAAAACGGCAATGAGCTCAGTCCCATATGTACCATCTATGCGGACATTGAATGTTATATTGAACAAGAAGACCTAAGTCATGAGCCAGCAGCCATTGCCTGCTATGAAGTTTGGCATCCATATTATAGGAACCAAAATAAAATGCATGTGTGGCAAGGCGAGGAGTGTGTTGAAAACTTCCTCAACTTTTTAGATAGGAAAGCCCGTTTTCATCAACGCTATGAAACGGAGCTGACTAGGAAACCCATGTGCTTCACAGAAGCCGATAAAATCAAGTTTGATAGGACCACGGAATGTCCCCGCTGCTGTTCATCCTTTGATGATCAGCAACATAAGAAAGTGAGGGACCATTGCCATCTGTGGTAAATTTAGGTCTGCCTTATGCAGTAAATGCAATATGAAACTTAGGCTCAAACGGCGAACGCTCCCCGTCATCTTTCATAACTTTAAATGTTATGATGCTCACATCATCATTCGCCATGGATTCGGTAAAATAAAATCCTGGTCATCTAAAGTGATTGCACAAAATAAGGAAAAATTTATGTGCATCACTGCTAAAGTCCAAGTCGATAAGACGAAGGAGGGGAAGCCTGTCCTCTATGACATAAAGTTTCTAGACAGTTTCCAGTTTATGTCTTCTTCCTTAGCCGCGTTGGCTAATAATTTAGAAACACTTCCCCTCACTCAACATTTAAAGAAAGACTATCCCAACATAAGTGATAGTCTGATACGACGGAAAGGGGTGTTTCCTTATAGTTATTTTAGTTCAATGGATACATTGAAGGAGACATCCCTTCCATCCATCGATAAATTTAAAAATGATTTGACGGGTGAGGACTGTTCGCTGGATGATTATAGGCATGCGGAGCAAGCATGGTTAGAATTTGGATGTCGCACTTTTGGTGACTACATGCTTGCCTACTTAAAATTAGACGTCTATCTGTTGGCTGACGTGTTTGAGACTTTTAGGAAAGTCACATTAGAACAGGACGCCTTAGACCCCGTCCATTTTGTTAGTCTGCCGGGTCTGTCCTATCAGTCAGCCTTCAAGATGACGAAAGAGAGCATTCATTTACTGCAAGATGCAGAAATGTACACGTTATTTGAACGTGGTATTAGGGGTGGCTTAACATTTGTCAACAAACATGTTGTCAACAACACCCAAGACATAGGAACGACCACACATTTAATGTACATAGACCAAAATAATTTGTATGGGAGTGCACTCTCCAAGCCTTTGCGGCAGTCTGACTTGCAATGGGTAGAGCCCCATGACATTGAACACTTCTCCAATCCAGCACACATCATGGCACTGGGAGATGAGGCCGACATAGGTTATTTATTTGAAGTCGACCTCATCTATCCCGACTGTATTAAGAATAGGACCGTTGATTTTCCTCTCGCACCCGAATCTGGCATAGTCAGTCCAGATATGTTCTCTCCCTTTATGGAAGAACACAATAAGCAGTATGAGGCGGAAAATGACTTTAAGTATAAAGCCACTAGGAAGTTGTTGCTCACCCAATTGAACAAGCAGCATTACATCGTGCACTATTCAATCCTCAAATTCTATCTAGGTATGGGTTTGCAACTTGATAAAGTCCATCGCGCTATCCAGTTTAGGCAGAAGCCCTTTCTAAAACCGTATATAGAATTTAATAGCAAGAAACGGGTTGAATCCAAGAATCCTTTCGAAAAGGACTTCTTTAAATTTAAGAATAATGCCCTCTTTGGTAAAACCATGGAGGATGTAAGAAAGCGCATGGACTATCGCATCGTGACTGATCCGGAAACGAGTATCAAGTTATGTCGCTCGCCGTTGTTTTGCCACCATGATGTCATTTCCGAAGACATCACTGGTTTTAAAATGTTAAAATCTAAAGTAGAACTTTGTAAGCCCATTTATGTCGGTCAAGCTGTCTTGGATCACTCCAATTTAGAAATGTACAAGTTATTTTACCACACTTTTAAGACATGTCCACTTCTCCAATGTGTGGAATTAGTAGGAGGTGATATAGACAAGCTTCTTCCTAGCTTTGACAACCACCAGCCAAGTCAAGCAGGAAGATATTTTAAAATATTTAGCACCCAAGTTTGATAGTTCCAACTATCCCACTGACCATCCGCTTTACTCTACCTCAAATAAAGCGAAGCTTGGCTGCTTCAAGGATGAGTGTGCCGGCAAACAGATAGAGGAGATGATCTTGCTTCGCCCCAAGATGTACTCCATGAAGCTAGAGCTTTCTATAAAACGGGCGAAAGGCATCTCGAAGTCAATCGTTAGAAAAATGACACATAGGGACTATCAAGATGCCTTAGATTCACTTAAAATTAAAAAAGTAGAAATGACCATTTTAAAATCTCAGTCGCATCAAGTCAGAACAACGACGTTTAGGAAACGAGGTCTCTCAGCTTGGGAAGACAAGCGATGCTGGATGAGTCCTAACCACTCATTACCGTACGGCCATCCAGACACTCATCTACCTCTACCCAAGAGACAGAAACTTTCTCCTCCTCCATCCGGCGATGTCTGATGATGAATGCTTCCTCTCTTGTGGTTGATGTTTTGCTTTTTACTCCATGGCGTTTTCTATGGGATGTTGTGAGTGAGTGCCTTGTAACATGCGTCCAACTCCTGATCACTTCATCTCATGACTTACATATCAACTGGTTTTTCCTGACGTTTTCTCCCTACACATGAGTGACTTTGTTTTCTCCCTGCATATCAGTGACTTTGTTTTCTCCGGTGATGTGAGCTATAAAAACTTTGTTTTCTGGTACCATCAGTATTAACTGCATGTGGCTGTGATGAAAATCGGTTGTGTTGATGAATAACATATCATGTACATACTGTGTTGTTTTCCTGACGACTTCGTAACACATGGACTGCATCACGAAATGAGAAAGGTTTCCTATGACTTGGATTTTGCCGCAGCGAAAGATTTGAAGATTTCGACCGTTGGTCATGCGAATGACCAACATTTGCGGACGACCGCGATGATAGACTGAATCGGGAAGATGGGTATGCAACTGTTCTAAATCGATGTCTCTTCTGAGATTCATTTCGCGCATGGCGTTGATGATGCGGATGGGAAGCATGACTCATAAATGACATGAGGGTTGAGTGAACTTCCCTTTTATACTTTTCCCATGAGGGTTTTGGAATCACAATGTAGCAGTGATCATTATGTAGAATCATCTCTTGAATGCGAATAAATACAATGCCGTCTCCTACGTTAATGACACGACAAGAGTTGGATAGGATAGCGCGATGCAACCTTCGTAGATGAAAGCGTTCTAGAGTTATCTGAAGTTGACGTTTCGTATCATGAAATGTAACACACTGACTTTTCCATGATACATGGAGCCATGCTGATAATTTCCACATGATTAAAACCTGAGTGAAGAAGGGTATGCCTAAGAAAGAAGGAGAGAGAGTCATGTTCATGTGTGGCATGGTGAGTGTACATTTTCTTTCTTGATACGGTGGCCGTTAGGCCGTGGTCTCATAAAGACCGATGGTGCGTTCTCAGTGTGTGGAGTGTTACTGTAGTTGATCATCATCAACATGGACATCATTTTTAAAGGTGATGGAGACAAGATAGGGATTCAACGTAAACAACCTTCCGTCCCTGCGCGGACCCATGTAGATGGTTTGAATTTTAATTTCGAAGGACTAGAATCCTTTTTCCAAAATGGGAGTGGTTTGCAATTGAGTAAGTCGAATTCGCTGCCCTCCTTTTCATGGATGATGAGACAGTGTCTATCCATATGCACATACATGTATCGTTTTTCCATGATGGGAACTTGTGGCCGCTGCCCATTGTGTCGAACAATTTCTTTGGGAATGGTGAGATTTTCTTTCAGGAATGTTTCAAGAGTATTGAATTGTAACCGTGTCCAATAGTCTAACGGCACACACACGGCCAGTCCATACTTTGTTGACATAACCTTTAGATAATCTATCCGATGACTTGGAGTTTTTATGGTTACGGCTTCTCCATGATGAGTTATCTTTTGATTGAAAGCATTTTTACCCGATGCTAAAGTAAGGGAGTTCGGTGTACCCAGTGCGAGAGCAGAGGAGTTGATGGCTTCCAGCAACTGCATGGTTAGCGCAAGGACGGAAATGATTGCCATGCTCTCAGTCGTCCGTTTTATAAGCAGACCTAGCTCCAATCACATGCGTTTCCCTTTCCTCGTTTTCCCTGTCTTTGTTATGTGACAAAGAGTTATCGCACGTGAACTTTTGACTGCGTGGGTGGAAACCTTCCCTCTTACAAAGTCGTTCTAGTCCTCACAAAGACTTGAGTAACACGCCCTTTTCTCTAACAAAGACGCATTCATTTATCTAACAAAGAGCCCGATAGTAATGCACAAAGCGCAATGACTCATGTTGTGACACGCCCCTTTTCTCGAACAAAGACGCATTCATTTATCTAACAAAGAGCCCGATAGTAATGCACAAAGCGCAATGACTCATGTTGTGACACGCCGCTTTTCTCGAACAAAGACGCATTCATTTATCTAACAAAGAGCCTGATAGTAATGCACAAAGCGCAATGACTCATGTTGCTCTATACACCATTACAAAATACTCAATGAAAAGAAAACTTTATTGCATCTACACAATGTGTCGAGCATCAAACAAAGTCGTGGATGTAAACACACTCAGTTGAATCATGATATGTTTAACAACGTATGCATTTCCTTCCAACGTCTCTACTATTCTCTCCATAATTTTCTCCATATGACGACCATAAAATTGATCACTAAGAGTAATCCATTCTGTGCAAAAAGATCCAAAACGAAGTGGTTTTTGTAAATCTTTCAACTCTATATAAGCAGCGAGTCTACCCTTTACATCTTGAGGTTGTAAACTCTCCATCAATCTTTTGAAGAGAGGAAGGCTTTCAGTGAGCACTACTTTCATATCATTCATCTTCATTTTAAATGTAAGTTTCCAATCTTGTAAAAATCCATCGAATCCTTGTTGATCAAGTGTCAAATGACACATTTGGTTACTCAAGGTACGATGCGCCATCATAAACGTTGTAACTTTAGATTTCACATTGCTTCAATGACTTCCACTATGAATAAAACAGAAATAACAATCATGTTCCACCGTAAGTTTATTCAACAGCAGACAAAATTTACAAGTACAGAATACACTTCATAAAATGATCATCATTCATTCACAAGGAGCAAAAACATGTTTTACATAGACCCATGCTGTTGACAATAATATAGATACAGTTCATAAACGTCATAGAGACTACAATGCCAGCGTGAAGAGAGTTTTGCAATGTAGGTAGCTTTATTTCTAGTATTACAATGAGATGGTGGTCTGTAAAGGTGATGTCTCTCACCGAAACATATTGCCATGTCAAAAATCATTTCATCTCTAAACTTCTTTTGATCACAATGCATATGAGAGTCTTGTCTTACACGATCTACCCAACATGGTAAATATAAATTATCAATGTGCAACTGAAGTGTTGTTGCTTCTCGTTCAGAATCATTTCCTAATATTTTAACAATATGAAAACCTGACAGCCACCGTTTGAAATCACTTATCAAATACGTTTCATTTACAAATCCAATATGAATCAAAATAGAAGGATCAAGTCCATGCACATGACGTCGTGACCATTCGTCTTTGTGTGGAGGACAGTAGGCAAATCTATGATGTACACTAACATCAGTTTGATCACTTTCTCTCATTGCAATAGCACTTAATTCCTGCATGGGTGTTCCCTCACTGTCTATGAAGATGACAACCTACAATATCAAAAAGACTTCATTACAAAATAATACATTGAGCAGGAACTTTACAAGGCTGTCTGTCCTTTACATAACGAAAGATACATACAACATGATGACAATTTTTTATTTGAACATAACGCGCAAGGCCGCGTTTTCCACATTCACTACATACTAACTGATTACAATACTTAAGATTTCTCTTCGGTGATAGCACCATCTTTCTTTGATGTGCGACGACGTTTAGGTTTAGTGACAGGTTCTTGACACTCTTTGACACAAGAATCAATGACTTTCTCAATGTGATCAAGTCCTGTTAACTCAGGTTGATGATGAATTTGAGCAATGCGCAAATTGAGAGAAATCAAATTACCGTCAGATTGATGAGGTCCCACATAAACAGCAGGTATCTCAATATGAAAGGAATAAAAGCCTGCACCTAATGATGACAATTGTTTCAACTGATTGCTCAACTGTCACTCCTGAAGTGACTTTACAATACTTGCTTTGTAAAATATAGCAGCGAGTGCCGCGATACAATGGTTTATAATAAGAAGTTTTCTTTTCTGGCCACAACTGTAATAGTTCAGTAGGAATAAGAGCCTTTTGCCTCACAAAGTCTTCTAAAATGTCAAGCTGTTGACCCAACCAATTATCAATAGGGATACTCAGGTTTTGACCGCAACGATTTACTTGCGTATCCACTTTTGGTAAATATACCGCCGGCGTTTGAAGATAGAGTCGAACACCGTTGTAGCGCACTTGTTGTTTGTAGGTAGGATAACCGTGAATTACCTTTTCAATTTTCGGATTCCACAGCTCGAGATGTTGAGGATTCAGTGATGCAGCAGTTGGAGTAGGATTCATGGCCATGGCAGTCTGTAACGAAAGAATACCACTAAGTACATTCATGATCATCAGAGAAAAGAAAATTGTTAGCTTAGCAGTGACATATGAGGTGGCCCTTAAGAAGACCTTTTGGAGCGTTCACAGGATTTAAAGCTTATCACCAAAGTCTAAGTCTTCGTCATCGTCCAGTAAATTAAATGTCTTGGGCTTAGGACCCGAATTGAGTTTCAATTCCCTAAAAGACTTAAAGGTAAAGTGTCTAGATGGTGGTGGCGATGGTTCAACAAAATAAGCTTGTACAATCATCGGCCACACACTCTCCTGCGTCTCTCTTCTAAAATGCTGGTAAGGTTTAGGCCAGACAGTCATGACACTCACTTGTAAATTTGCAAACAGGATTGATCAGACAAAGTTGAGAGGGGAGAATGGCTTCAGCAAGTCACACACACTTTCCAAGTCAAGAGAATGAAATGAAGAGAAAATGGGGAGACGTCTGCTTTTATAGTCTCCCGCGAATCCACATTTGACACTATGTCAGCCAATCAGAGACCTCCGTTTCTCCCCTGACTTCGTTGCGGCAGGGAAAAGGAGGCACGCGGACGACTGACTCATGAATGCTTTTCCCAAATCTTGTAGTCAAATCTAGTTTAGCACATTGAGTTAAATATGAATGTGTTTTATGCGACATAAGAGCAAGTTGGATCCATGCTCATGAAATGAATCTAGTCGAGATGCAATTTTTGCCATGTGTCGCTGATAGAAATCTTTGGGATCATGTATCGTCTCTGCAGAATAGGATGCAAAATGAAACACTACACGTTCACCTGCATGTTCATCAGTCACTTTCTCAAATTCAATCTCTGCAACTAATCGTCCTTTCACATCTTTATTCATCAAACTGTCCATGAGCTGTTGGAAAACGAAGTAACCTTTAGCGATAGCAAATTCTAAGTATGCCTTTTCATGATGAAAGGAGATGATGTAGTCCCTAATCACACCAAGAAGACTTTGTCGATGAAAACGCAGTGAACAAAATTCATTCGTAAACTTTACTGCTTCTGTCATCTTTCTTCCTTTCACTTCGGAGACATAGCATGAATGACATTCAGGTGTAACATGACACGCTGATTCCAAATCTGGTCTCTGTTTTCCCGTCCGAGGCTTGCTTCACCCGCTAGAGCGATTTTCATAAACATTCTAACTCTGTCGTTTTTCGTCAATGTCCAAAAGTTCAATAACGTCTCACCTCTAAACGAAGGCAGATACGAACAAGCCATGTTTTCCACTGCATTTTTCTCACTCTTAGCTTTCAATTGAGCTATCACACGAATTTCAACCTGAAACCTTGATAGAAGTTTGTTTCACATGATTCTGAACAACTTTGGTCTTTTCGACCAATTTGGTCAGTTGAGTCGTTGGGGGGGGGGCGGTTTTTTCACCGAAACTTCACCGACCCAACTTTTGACGACAAACACGATGGGATGGGTCTCGGAACTCCATTCCAACATTTTGAAAATTTTTTTTTTCACGAAAAAATCCTAAGTGTCGAGACCATCGTAGTGAAACATTTTCGAAAAAAATTTTTGGACGAATTTCAACCTGAAACCTTGATAGAAGTTTGTTTCACATGATTCTGAACAACTGGTCTTTTCGACCAATTTTGTCAGTTGAGTCGTTGGGGGGGGGCGGTTTTTCACCGAATCCCTATCGAGCATGTCTGGGATCTCATGAAGAGGAGGATCCATCAGCACAATCACCCTCCTCGAAATGCTAATGAACTCAAGGAAGCTATCGCAGAGGCTTGGCAACAACTTCCTCAGGTGATTATCAACCGACTTCTGCTCAGCATGACACGACGCGTGACTGCTCTTCTCCGCACTCGGGGAGCATACACACGTTGCTGACTTTCAGTATCAGCTGTACACGCAATTCTCATTAATAGACGTCGATTTTCTGGATAAGATCATAATTTTCTCCTTCATATTGATTGCAAGGGGCAGGGCTGCAGCGACTCTAATTATACAATTAATCCGTCAATACTCACAAAAAACTAATGTTAGAATTCCTTGCATGAATCAGATAGCAGAAACCTAAATTACATGCATAATAAGGAAATAACATGATTTTAGCCGATAAACACTCATGCAAACATGTGCTGCCTTCAGATGTTTTATTGAATTATTTAATCATTATACATTTGATGTATTGACCTTTGATGTTCAATATTAACATGCGCATAATACCAACAAAGGGTCTAATTAGTTCATCTGACATGCGCCGTGTGCGTCTCTGACAGCCAGCGATCGCGAGATGGTTGATCTCTATTTATGAAGCTTCGCGGACGAGATTTTCTTCTCCAGCAGAAGAGAATTGCAGAGGGGGCTCATCTTCTGTTGAGTGTATATTATTGCGAAGTTAGTTGCAGGGAAGATTTCAATGAGCTATGGACGATAGGGAAATCGGTTCTGATTATGTTTCACGGCAATACCGGTGTTGAATCCGAGTTCTCACTAAATAAAGACCTGTTGTGTCCGAACCTAAGAGGTTCCACCATTGAAGCGCAGAGAACGATTTACGATACTGTTAAGAACGCAACGGGTATCAAAAAATGATGAAACATGTCAAGCGATTAACTTCGTTCTTCGATTAACTTTGAACTAGGCGATTTTCATGGTGGGAAAGAGACATTACAGGCAGACGACAGGGCTAAGCATTGGAAGCGCAGTATCCCCCATAGTGGCAGACTTGTATATGGACAAGTTTAAGGAAGCCAGAAGGGCGGGAATTGAGATACCGAGATACTTCGTGAGATACGTGGATGACACTTTGGGAGTGATTAAGAATGAAGAGAGTGTGGCGGAGCTGGTAAACTCCTCGAATAGGAGAACACAAGAAGTGAAATTCACAAGCGAAGTGGATGAAGGAGGAAAATTGCCTTTTTTGGATGTACTGGTGGAGAACAGGGAAGGACATCTGTGTGTAGGAAAGCTACGCACACCGATGTGTACATTCACGAAAGATCGGAGCACAGTAATGGGGTTAAGGCAGGTGTGATAAAAGGAATGGTGAGAAGGGCAGTGGAGGTGTGCAGTGACGGAGAGAGTTTGACGAAGGAAATCATATTGAGGTGTTTGGGTTCAACAGGTATGACAGACGGTTCGTCAGAAGGTGTATTCGCAGCAGGAAATGCGTCGGTAGGGAGGCCGGAGAAAGGGACTTAGAGGAGGAGAAGAAAAAGAAGAAGGGCTACATTCCTAATGTGAGAGGCTTAAGCGAGCGAGTCAGGAAAGTGATGAAGAGATTTGAATATCGGGTAGTGGATCGGAGCGGCAGAAAATTAGGGGGTTTATTGAGGAAGGATGAGGAGCAGGACGCGAAGGAGGTTGTTTATTGTTTAAAGTGTGGGATCTGCGATGCTAAGTATGTGGGGGAGACAAAACGCGGCATGGAACAAAGAATGAAAGAACCCAAGAAGAAAGTCAGGGAGGCAGAAGTGCAGTCATCGGAGGTGGCCAGACACGTGTGGGAGCTTGGTCATCGGATGCAGTGGGATAGGGCAGAGGTGATAGCGAGAGAGAGAGAGACAGGGAAGAGACGAGTGAAGGAGGCAATTTGGACGCACAGATTAGGGGGCTACAACAGGTGCCATGACATCGGCCAAGCATGGAATGAATTGATCAAATGACTCATTGATGTATTATGTATTCCCATTTCTAAATTGAATGTTACGACATGAATAAATCATACGCCTGATGATGTCCGAGCGATTCGGTCGAAAGGCGCCTCGCGTACTTTTATAGTTTTGATTTTTGCGGTGGTACTGTCCAGGATTCGTTATAATTTACAATGACCACGCTGAATGAGTACATGTCAAGCAGTCACAGCAATGGCAAATATAATCGACGAAAAATGTAATTCTTGTTAATTTTACTCATTCGAATTATAGGTTCCGATTCGCATTTGAAAACAAACGGAAAAGTAAAGACGAGCTGATGAATTCACGCGCCAAGAAGAAGTTGGAGCTTAAGTTACGGGAACTCGAAGTTCAAAAGTCTGATGTGCAAATAAGTGCAGGCAACAAATTGACGGAAATTGCTGGTGAAATATCTGACATCAAAAAGCAACTACAAGATTGAAATTTGTATCTTCGCTGGTCTATTGGTTTTCTCTATATTAGATTATCATATTATACACGTACGTTTTTATTGATCAAACTATTTTGTGCATCGAATGATCGCATCACAATCTTGATCATTAATGTTTTGCTCACCTTGAAAGGCCTTGTCTCAGTGAAGGGGGCGGCCTAATTTTCCTCTTCCATCTCAAGCGGTCTGATGCATCCACGGTTGAGGCTCCAATCATCTTCATGTCCTCCATCACTTGGCGCTCCCATGTCTTCTTTGGTCGCCCTCTGCTTCTTGGCCCTGGCACAGGCATTCCCAAGGCTAGCCGGGTCTGGTGTTCGCGAGGTCTGTACCACGTACCCGTACCACCTCAGTCTGTGCCACCGCATAAGCCCATCAATCGAATGAATCGCGAGTGCTCCGCGAATGTCTTCATTTCTTATCCTATCTCTTCTTGTTACCCCGAGGATGCTTCGCAACATGCGCATCTCTGTTGTGGCAATCTTTTGGCGATTTTTCTCCTCGACTGCCAAACACTCGCTTCAATACAGCATCACTGGTTGTGTAGACCTTTGCTTTTAATTTTGTCAGCATCTTCTCATCAGCAGTACCCCTATTCATCTTCTCCAGCTTCTCCAAGCCGCTTGGATCCTTGTATTGACGTCTTTGTCGATGGTGCAGTCTTTATCTATCACAGACCCCAGATACTTGAAATGGTCAACCTTCTTCATCTGCCCTGATGGTAAAAACACAGTCTTGTTAGGATTTACTTCAAGTCCATATCGCTCGATGGTGTGATTCCACTGGTTCAGCCTCCTCTCCAGAGATGCGTTCGGTCTATCGACAAGTGCAATATCATCTGCGTATAGCAGTTCCCACGGTGGACTTGTTCTCTGCACTTGTGAAATCGTGTCCATGACCAAGACAAAGAGGAAGATCATTAATGTTTAACTACCGTTATTACTAAGGTACCTGCATGCATGTTGCATTCTTCAGTTTGTACTTTTTTGCCCTTATTTGTCCTTTTTTGCGGCTGAAAAATTGCGCGGGAACCCTGTATCAAGATTCAGAAACTGTTCAAATTTGTATTCCAATGTCAATTTATTGATTTCTCTGTCTAATTGATTTGCGATAATTTATTGACATTCCATTACTATCTCTGAGCGCCAAGGTGGAGACCGTTCTATATGACATCATTGGCCCCCACGAGACCATTCACGAGCATTATTTGTGTTCATAGTGCAGATGATAAATGCCCTGTCTTACGATCCCATGGTTCTAAGGTCAAGACCGCCCTTGAGCAAAGGTAAAAGTCAATGATGATAAGTGTCCTGCGTCACTCCGACGCCTCTCATGAGACAAACGTGATATTCGAATTGATCAGCATAAATGGTTGTGTCATTTGAACTTTCACACTTCCTTTACGATATTCAAAATTCATTTCTATATTATATGGAGAATTTTACTATCAAATCTGCGTCCTCTGCTTGTACTTGTAATTCTTCGACTTTGACCATCAGCTGTTTATTTTTACCGGTAAATGCCAATCTATTATGATGCAGGTTTGAACTTCGATCACGCAAATCAGACGTGATTCGTGTCGTAATCATCGAGCTAACAATAGCAGACGTGCATTTATATAGCCACGCCGCGTCGGAGACCCTCACAATTATCTCATCTTCAAGTATGGAGAAACACGCCGTCATCAACTTCGCTGCTGGGCCAGCAAAATTGCCTCAACAAGTGCTAATGAAGGCGCAAAATGAATTCATGAACTATAACAACACTGGGATGTCTGTTATGGAGTTATCACACAGAGGCGCGGAATTCTCTCAGATTCTCAACACAACAGAACTGAGTTTGAGACGTCTTTTGGAAATCCCGGAGAATTATAAAGTTATTTTCATGCAAGGAGGCGGTACTGGTCAATTCTCGGCTGTCCCTTTGAATCTCATCAACCGCAAGCCGGGAAAGAAGGCTGATTATCTGGTCACTGGTACCTGGTCTGCGAAAGCAGCGAAAGAGGCGGAAAAATATGGAACTGTTAACCTCGTGCTGCCGAAAGCCAATAGTTACACGAGTAAGTTCATGTTTGAAGTAGAATGAAGCTCCACTTTAGCAGCATATTTGATTATAATGATAGAATGAGAGGCAAAGCTGCAATAATTGTTATCAACTATTATATTTTTCGGCTGTCACAGCCAGCTTCAGGGGAACAAAGGTTTATCCCAGAAAAAGGAAGTCTTCAGTTTCCTCCTTTGATTTAATGGTAGGCCGGCGCTTCTGTATTGTCACTGGCTCTTTCAGTCTCAAATTTGCATTGTCTCCGTCACCTGTGATGATTGAAACTGAAATGCATTGTTCTGCGTTGCATGTTTGGAGATGTTTAATGTTAGAAACACTCCTTCTATCATTATAGGTTCACATGTTGTTATTCAGACAGCATACAGTAAAAACTAGGGATTGCAATCCTGTCACTTTTCCATTGCCGCTGTGGTCTTGTGGTAAAGTGTTCGCTCTGCGTCCGGGAGACCTTGGTTCAAACCTTGGTCGGGTCAGATCTAAGACTATTTAAATGTGCACAGTCTGCATAATATTCTTGCCAAGCCCTCGACACAAAATGAATGAGAGTGAGATAATTTATTTTAACAATGAATTTAATTGTAATATAATATAGTAATATCTTTAACTGTGAATTTATTTTATTGAATTAGTGAATGAATTTCATGAATTTATTTATAAATTGATTTTATGTAAATCTATGTGACTTCGCTAAGACACGTTAATGAGTTTGCAATTGCCTAAATTTTGTGTCATCAGCATCATCAAATCGAAAGTGCCGTGTGCGCAAACATGAATCATTGTGATCAGTTGTGTCTTTCATTAAAATTGCCGCGGATCAAATATGAGACGTTTTAGAAGTAGCCGCTCTCGATTTTCAGCCGCCAAGCATTTCTAACTCGGATTGCCTATTGAATAAAGGAGACGGCTTTGGCATACATGCGATTTCAAGAATGTCTTATCAGCAGGGCAATTTTTTATGACCTAAAATCGAAAAAATATGAGATAAAAAGCTGAAAATATAACCAAATATGACACAAATAATATTAAAATATGACCAAATATGACATAAAAAAGATTAAAATGTAACCAAATGTTACGTAAAAAAGCTTAAAATGTGACAAAAATATGAAAACATTTGATTAAAAATCTGAAATGGCAATTCCTTAAAATCAAAAATCTTAAAATGTAGCATAAATTATGTTTCCATTTTCAGGTAGAAAGTTAAAAAGTTCAATTTACGACAAACAAAACGATTTCTTGCAAGCTTTTATCACAGTATATCCGTTCACAGCTTTTTTGTACGAGTGATGTGCAAGAAAGTAATACAAAGTAGAAATCTCCTAGAAAACAGTAATGTAATTTGATACATTTTAGTTTATGTTAAAAAGTTCTGTCTTTACTTATCATCTTCTTCAACAGTCTAAAGCTACAGAAAAGGACCAAAATATGACTAAATATGATCAAACACAGAAAATATGACGAAATATTACCTTAATCTGAAAATACGACAAAAATATGACATGTCATAAAAAATTGCCCATAGATAGACCGTAGAATTATTTTTCTTTGATCCAGCGCAAACAATATTTTTCAGATAATCAGGAATTCGAATAGGAATTCAACTGTAGAATTGAAGTCTAACAGATTTCTCACAGTTTGTTCGGAGCTATATTTTGGTCATTTGTTAAATACATGACAACAGAATAGCATTGAAATATTGAATGAAAGGGACTGAATAGCTATGTCAAAATATGAAGCAACGAAAACTTACATGGTTATCCGTAGACGTTTGGAAGACGTACCATTGAATAAAACTAGCTGTTTTTTTAATTTTGAATGGTACAATTTCTCCACTGTTTCATCAGACCGTTTCATAAATAATTACACAAAAAAAGATAGCCTATTTTCAAATGTAATTTTCGTGTTGAAGTCATAGTTCAATTTTAATAAACGATATACAAATGAAAGCTTGTGTTCCATAGATTATTTTGACATATGTTTTACTTTTAAGTGTTCAGTTGTGGTTAGCAGGTCTTCCAAAAGAAGATTGAGCATTTTCTTTGACGCAGAATTTTAACATGAAGACGACAGAATTTTTTAATGGAAATTAGCAGATAGTGTGAGATATCAATCCTCCTCATCATCTAAAGATTTTAAGATTCGTTGAATATACAAAGAGATACAGTGCGAATGACCTTTACCGAAAAATGTTGCTAGAATAACATCCGACATGATTTTTCAATGATGAGCATGCTCATTCTTGAAACAGATAAATATAATTACCTGAAGATCAATTTGGCTAAAAAAGATGGCGGATTTGTCGCCATCAAAAATACATTGGAGGAATGAGGAATTTCCACACTTGACATATTTATCTGCATGTACTAATTACTTTGTATCAAACAGTCTTTGCGATTGTCATCCAGTCTGACCTTGAAAAAGTGCATGCAGATGATAACAAATAAGTGTCATGTCATCGCTGTGTACATAGTATACTTCTAACACGCCGACTGCAATATTTACTCAAGTCGTCAGTCTTAACTGATGGTGTCTAGACATGAACTTAACATACTGAACTGAATAAGTGATTTATTTACACTGGTTAATTTGTTTGAGTAAATAAATGCAAGGAGAGATCATGACGAAGTCACGATACTATCATAAGATGGAAATTCCCACGAAGTGCACCGAATTGTGATTCTTACATACCACCGAATTCGGCGGAGTGGTTGAACTATTTGTTGGAGTTATCAGGAGCAGCCATCTAAATTATTCAATTATTTATGTCTATTTATATTTATCAAGCCTGTGCGCTAGCCTCACCTGCTCGCACCAGTGCACCGTTCCAGTGCCGAACTGTGCATGTGAGCAACCGTTCACACATCTGAAAAACATCAAGACCAGCCTGCGATCACTCTTGGCAGATAGAAACTTCAACGCCTGCTTGAAGCTTGAAAAGAAGACTATAAACTTCTCAGCAAAGCTATGTACAAGCAGAAAACGCACCATTTATGATAGTTGGATTAAGCTTTCTGGATTTTTCTATTATGTTCAGCGTGACATGATAATGATATTATAAATAGTAGCAATTTGCTGTACATATTTTGTCTTCACTGTCATTTTTACTTCTATTCTTCCCGCACAAGGTAAACAGACAACTATTTTGCTCTTGTAGTTTTTTTGATTTGGATGCATTCAGTGCTGGAAATCTATCACATGCCTCTCCCTGAAATGCACTTGAAAATGTTTGGCTTTGATCACTCTTGCACTTAAAATGGTTTCCGATAATAGTAAATAACAGTATTCTGTTAGAGAAATATGTGAAATTGACAAGTCGCACCAAAACCGCCGTTTAATACAAGATGGACTTGGGGTGTGCTACACCCCTACTGGCGGACAACCAAATATTTCCGATGTATTTGAACTGCTTATATTTCTGCTGTATGGAACAAAAGGATAAATAAATAAAAGTCATGGAATATAATCGACTGTTGATAATTTTTTTTCATGATTTCTATTGATGTTAACCTTGGCGGGGTGTGACACACCCCAAATATAGAACAACCATTAAAGAAATGTGATGAATTTAAAAATCTTCGTAGTTTGTAAAAAGACGACTGGAGATGTTTTTCACAATATCTACAGTACAAAATAGATCTAAGACATTATCTAAGATATCTTAAACCTGCGCCTTAAATGCTTATGCACCGAATATTCTCTCACTTCAGCTATTCCTGAACCTGAAACGTGGAAGTTGGACCCTGAAGCTTCGTACATCTATTATTGTGATAACGAAACCATCCATGGCGTGGAATTCCCAATTGATCACGTGTACAACAATGTTCCTGCAGGTAAATATATTATCATGCTACAAATGCATTTGCTTGGTCATATCACTCTTTCTAGCCTTTGTGTGCATAGAAATTCATTGTTCAGAACATCAATACCTGAATCAAAAAATTCTTGGATTGTCTCCAAATCTAAATTTCTTTCGAAAATTGAATCCACCGTGCATAGAGTAGGGATATATAGGCAGAGTGTCGACTCAAAAAAGGATCTGTATACAGTGAAAATTTTTATATCAAAAGATTCAGTTTTTTGCGGAGATTCCCGTGGTCCAAAAAATTATTTGAGCAGTTTTAAAAAAGTCAAAATTTGACAATTTATATACTACCGAGATGACTCCTCTATGTAAGTAGTATGAAACAAGTTGGATATCAAAAGGAATGAATATTTGCTAATAGGCATCCTACCCAAACGGAAATTAAGCTGATTATCAAGGGAATTTCATGATCCATTTAATAATGGAAGTCTTCATGAAAAAGTCGACTTCTTACTGTGCTTTCTTGGATGAAATTTCAAGTTTCTAATTCATGAAAGCAATAGCAGGTCATCGAGTTGCCAATTTAACAAATATTGCCTCTCCAAGGCTGTCATGACACGGGCAATCTGTAAAATAATATCATTTCCTTCTGTTTTGCTATCATGATCAGTCAATTCCGTTGTGATTTCTTCAAAACTGCATAAATGTGTATATCTCACATTTGGAAACAAATCCGACTGTATCCCCCCTTGAGTTCATTTAATAAAATCGAAAGTGTATACACATTGGGATTTAATAAATGCGGAGTTGCCACTCTACCTAATATACCTACTCTATGGTTAGAACAATGTGTGCCAATTTTTATATAGTTTTGAACTTGGGACTTTAACAGTTCTGGTTCTTTAACTTTCTTTTATTCTTTTATATTTTTTCCACCATGCTCTCATTACCGTCAATAATACTTGTCTCCTCAGAATCTCTCAGAATTCAAACGGTTAGGCTCCAGATCACTGCTACCAGGTGATGTGCTCCAAGGTGTAGTAGAACACATAGAAATGCGACTTTTCGCTTTGTTTAAGTTAGTGAGACTGAAAGAACAACAGCTGCCTGTTGATGGTAATTTCAGCCACTCATCTATTCGCCGATAGCTAGATCTTTAGAGGAAGCAAATTACTGATACATGCAGCAGCTGTAGATTCAGTTGTTGGCAAGTATTTCTAAGTGTAACTGCGTGCAATTTTGGGCCACTATTGTATATTGCATAAAGCTTAACTTCCATTCTAGAAGCCTTATTTTTATCAACTTCTATGACTGAAACACAGAAGTACCAGTTTCGATGTGGAATATTTTCTCCATGTCCAACCCATCTCCCATAGGAATCATTCAATGCGACATCGAACTGTGACATGACTGAAAGTCATGGAAAATGTCATTGAGAAATAAGCACGATTACAAATGTCCGTACTTCTTATGTCAAACCTTTATCGGGTGGTTATGTATGTACACTCTGCATTCGATTCTTGCTAAATTCTTGTAAGTTTCTTGAATTTCTTTGTAAGTTTCTTGAACGTGAGGATCTTAAATTTCTCGAATTTTATTGCGATTTCGCATAAGCTAAAGCCATTGGCCCTATGCGGTAAACTGTGATTTCCTTTAAACTATACGGAAAACGCCTGTTGTCATAACTCGGAGGACTACTAAGGACACTGTGAAGCGCAGGCTGATGGACTATTTCAAAATTTGAGCTTTGTGTAACTTTTTTGTTAGTATACGTTCACCAATGAAAAGCTTGGAATTACACATGTGACTGATTCTAACCCAATGATTCAGTTGTTGGCAAGTACATCTAAGTGTAACTGCGTGCGATTTTGTGCCACTATTATGTATTGCATGAAGCTGTACTTCCATTCTTGAGGTTTTATTGTTATCAATATCTATGATACGAAGTAATTTACTAGGGCTAAAAGACTCATGGTTCAGAAATATACCATTGACCATACACTCTGCTATTTCCACTGCCTTCAGTGAAATATGGTTGCCGTCTACTGCTGGCGGTAAAATAAAGCTAAAAAGAAAAGAAAAATTTCAGCTAAGTGCTAAGACAACGGTTTATTTGTTTCAGACATTCCAATTGTTTGCGACATGTCTTCCAACTTCCTGTCACGACCGGTTGATGTCTCCAAATTTGGTGTTATTTACGCGGGAGCTCAGAAGAACATTGGCTGTGCAGGTGTTGTTGTGGCCATTGTCCGAGAAGATTTGCTCAATTCTGCCCTTCCATATACTCCTGTCACGTACGACTACAAAGCACAAGTTGGCAACAACTCCATGTTGAACACTCCGCCCACATACAGGTAATCATTCTACAATTTTCATTAAATCATTTGAATTGTGAAGAAGCTGATGCACCACAGATTTATCAAAAAATAATTGCGATTATATTGGACTACGCAATCCACAACTAATTTCATGTGCGACAGAAAGCGACCAATTAATTTCGATCATAACGAACCGACACTTCATAATAGTCTAAATAATGTTCACTTCATTATAAGTCTTTAATAAAATCCACAGGTTGTAATAGAGGTTCCCAAGGTGTTTAAAACAGCAATACAGTCGAATCTGTCTTATTGCAAAACCTGTCATATTGCAACAAAATGTCTCGGTCCCAAATTTTTTTCTATCTTTATTATTGCCATGCAGCCTCTGTTATTGCAACTTCTCTTATTGCAAAACCTGCCTTATTTCAATGAACTTTTACGGTCCCTTCAAAGACTTTACCGTTCATATTCCCAAAACATTCAATCTGCGAAAAGCGTTGAGATGAAATAACAATCGAATCTTGTCAGATAATGTAGGAAATGAAATCCATTGATTATGTAGGCCTTCTTTGCACATAGGCTATATTTGCGAAGCCTAATTATAAGCAGCCTACACATCAACGTGTAGATCTTATACGTCGCATAAGCGGGCTTTCTCATCACTTTGTACAATGTTACATGTTTCGGGGAAGTTATAAACATCGGTAGTCGATCGCACGTAATTAACTTGGATAATTCATGACAGCTCGATATCAAGCTGTTTGAGATAGATATTCTTATCAGTACGCATATTGAAAGTATCCTATGTCATAGTACTTCTGTGCCTGACCGTGTTTTTCTACATGTACTTGTAAAACTAAAAACATGATATCTTAATTAATGACGTCATTGCAAAGATTATGATTTCACCCAGGATAAATAAGACCAAGAGTATACCTTACCGGTACTGTACATAGTGTACCGACAATGCTTTGTACATGAAAACCTAAATTGTAGGCGTACATGAGTTCTATACACAGTTCTATCAATTAACATCATATGCATGTACTACAAGTAGGCTTGCACATGCACTACAATCTACTTTTGAACTTGAGGCAGCTGTCATACGTGACTTTTGTCGCAGATTTTTACAGACCACGATTGCTTATTTCTTTTCTAAGTAATTGTTCATGAAAGTTTTTCCCTGCTAGAACGCATGGCTATAATAATTATAAAATCGCAGTAAATAGGTGTTTTCGTCTGCAACCTCTATTATTGCAAAACCTATGTTCATGCAAATTTTTATGCCCGGTCCCTTGAATTGGCAATAATACAGGTTCGACTGGATCACCAAAAACAAAAAGCATGATTTATGATTATATTTCAGGAAAATTAAAAAGCTAAGTGTTAAGTTAACAATAAGGTAAAATCACAATGGCCATAGAAATCGCAATTGCAATTATTTGGTGTCATTGATCACCATTTAAATAGAATAATTTGAATTAATTCCTGAAGTTGGATTTCTACTTTTTTTCATTTCAACGTCCTATGGCTACATACAGCTTTGCAAATCGCATGACAGCTTAAGAAAAGTTTATAGACAACTGGGGAGTGCAGTTAATTGACATGGGACATTTTTGCCATCAATTACTAGAACTTAGAATTACCAAGCAATCGCTAAAGTAAAATCAAGGAATGCAGCGATGCCTCACCGCTTCTAATTGTAAAGAAAATGCCGCATTTTCATTTTGTGTGGGAGTGAAACGGTCTGCAATGTAAACTGCCGGGAGGAAAAATCAATTTTTCAGTCCCACAAGATGAGAATGTTCACTTTTCCTCCCGCAATTAACTTTTCCAAGGAAAACTCCCATGAAAGACAAGTCAGAGAAGTCTATAAACAAGTTATGATTAGCCAGAGACTACCAAGATATCGATATAGCTCCTTAGTTTGCTCATTCATAGATTTCGCGATTCAACCGTCAGTTTCATGATTAGCAATAGACATCTATAAGTTGCAAAATGAAAAGCTATTTTCTTTCGAGAGGAAATGAACGTTTCATCCTTTAGCTATCTGTCCATCCTTCGCTGCGCTCGGGAGGTACAGCGATGGATATCTATATACTATCTATTTACTATATAGATATCCATGGTACAGCATAGCTGCGGGAGGAAAAGTTGATATTTCCTCATTCAAGAAAATAGCTATTTCAATGACTGAATAAGTCATATCATGGACATCTAGATATCCATGGTCATATGCATTGTCCGATTCGTACGAATTAGGAAATGATAATCGGATAGACTTTTAGCAAGACATTTGCCGCTTGCATTGCCTCTATTGGTAGATATCCACTGTATTCGCAGTGAAATGGTTTTGAGTATAGTAGTTTCATGTCATCATGTTGATCAAACTGACAGGTCTTATCAGAGATTTTAACAATCAATTTTATTTCAGCATTTATATAATGGGCAAAGTCCTTGAATGGATCGAAAGCCAAGGAGGCGTGGAGGAAATGTATTCTCAGAGTATCCGCAAATCTAGTCGTCTGTATCGCACAATCGATGACTCTGATGGGTTTTACAGGTGAGATATTTTTCGAATAGTTTTGTTCAAGAAACGAAAAAGATAAGTTTTGAATTAGTGAAATACAAAGACAAGCTGCTGAATTTCAAAGCTCTGATCCATCATTACTTGATAATGCTGATCACCTGTGAAGATTTGCAGGAAGCTTTTTCAAAAAAGACATTTAACATGTAAATTAGAAGTTTTAAATTGAGCAGCTTGGATTTGCATTTCACTTATTTTAAAATTCGATGATTTTGGAATTATAACACGGGAATTTCATTGCAAATTGACCGCAAACCCGACATTTTTAAGAAATTCCATTTCATTGACTCGAAAGAGCTGGAAATTTGACCTTGAAAATCTGACTCGCTTTTGAGTACTCTTCAACAAATGAGAACATCATAAATCAAGTGCAAGAGACAGCCTATTGATTTGTGATACTTCCTGCCGTCTTTGTAATGATTTTCTTCCCCTCGATTACAGTCGCATTATGATTGGTCATCGGCGAAGTTCAATCCATGACTCGAGATTCTGAACATCATTTGGCACTTCACAAGCTTGCCTACTAGAACAAATACTGCGTCGACTATCCGAGATTTAATCATCGATAAGATCGAGATCATTCATCGTGTCAAATGTAAAAGTTGCTAATAATGGTTTTTAAAGGTAGTAGGGCTGTGCTCGGTGCATCTGTTCTTTTGCGAGGACCGGTTTTTGATCCGGTGCACCGAAATGTTTGAATTTTGATTAAATTGACATTTTACTGCACAGTTTTACTGAAAATCAATTACTTCTATCTACAAATCTTGGTCACAGCAGATGTAGAAGAATCATCTTTCAGCATACAATCTGGTAGATCCAACTAGAAGAGCATTATTCAATTCATTTTAAACTTCAAATTTCTTGGTGATCAAATTGAAACATTTTGAAAATCAAGGCTACATCATTAAATGGCTGATGCATTTCCTGATGATGAGAAAAATGTGAAAAGCGACGAAAATAGATAATTCAAGTTCATGAGTGTCACGAGTCATCACTTTAGGACCACAAAATCTCATTTCTCGCGACCTAAGAATCTCGGAATTTCATAGTTAATATGCCATACATGTAGTCCATCTCATAGTCCAGTCTCAAGATATATCCAACATTCTCTCTCTGAAAGATTTTTTCTTACGATCTGGTAGCATTGTATCGTTATAGAGAGACTGTCTAAAACCGAGTAATGTCTAGATGTTGGCCCTCCTGCATGGACAGAAATGTGTAGATTGCGGTGACCTTGCTTCGACTCATTCTATTTTTCCTGTTTTCAGATGTTGTATTTTTCATGATTTAAAAAAAAAAGTATCAATGATAGGGTCTTCCTATACAATACACTTCACATGTGCATGTTTTTAAAGAAACAATTAAAACGCGGACGTTTCGTCTGCCGCTGACTTATGAGTCACTTACAAGTATTGGCAAAATAATATTAAAATAAGTCTAATAAGTCAGCTGAATTTTCCAAGTACTTAATGAAATTTGTATCGAATAAAATTTATATCGAAAGATGGAGATGCTGCCTTCAAGATCTTAGTCTTTATTAACTATTCAGTCTAGATCGAAAAAAGAATTTATATTTCGGCTACACTTCAGTGCTTCAGTGCAACTTTTCGGTGCACCGGTGCAAGCATGCGGTTAACTCACAGCCCTATGGTTTCCAGCATTATGCTTTATTTATCTTCACTATTAGAATGTCAATTTAGTTAACGTTTTCTGTGTACGAATTCTAATTTATCTATTTATGCCGTGTATGACAGTCCTGTGTTTCCTATGTGTAATTAATCATATGCCCTTCTCTCTGTGGCACAGTGGTTAAGTGCTTGGCCTAGCGACCTTTAGGTCCAGAGGTCGAGCCCCGAAATTGTCATTGGAATTCGGCAGGAAGGGCATCCGGACTAAAAGTTCCAACGCTACAGATTAAAGTCTGACTATGTCAGCACCGTCCAAGCATCCAGTATGGGGCAGTTGTGACGTTAAAGCTTCGTTTTTTTTAATTTTTAATAATTTTCATTTTTTTTAATTTTTTAGTCATGCCTTTCTGTTCTTTGCAGCTGTGCAGTCGACTCTGCATATCGAAGCAGGATGAATGTCACATATCGCGTTGATAAGGGAAACGATGCATTGGAAAAACTGTTCCTTGGTGAGGCGGACAAGATGGGCTTGAAACAATTGAAAGGTCATCGGTCGATAGGCGGAATTCGAGCATCGCTTTACAACGCCATCTCCTTGACAGAGACTGAAGCATTAATCCAATTCATGAGTCGATTTCAGAGTGTGAATTCGTGATATTTTTGTATTTCTTGTATTTATTTTTACTGTCTTTTACTGTAACTTGAAATATAAGCATTGCTGCAGTGAAAAAGTATTATTTTAGCACGCCTTGTTGACTATTGTCGGCAGCAAAGGGTTAAAAGTACGACCAACTATTCATATTTGATAATATTGTTTGCGATTATTGTTCAGGCATCTTGCCCTTGGATACGGAGTCCTAGCATTTTGGCCGTAGCCCGAGTCAATGAAGATTCGGCCTATACCCCAGCGCCTGTTTTCGGGCGCTAAACCTTTTATCATGGCAGTGACCTCCGATCATGATCCGAAAGGGCTGATGTTGTCGAATCGATCATGTGTTTTATGGACGAATAGGCCTACTGGTTTCTTTGTGCTCGTTTTAACATGACCGTATGCCTATAGAATTTCATTAAGCGGTCAGCAGCCGCTGTCTCGTTAATCCCTGAATTCGCGTGTACCACTTTCAATTTAGTGAGAAGTGTAAATTGTTAAAATGCAGTTATAAAATTATTGCCATAATTGTGAGTCCAATTAGCCTGCCGTTTTTCTTGGAATAATAGCCGCGTCTCTGTTGGAAAGCCGCACCTCTAGAGATGCCGATCATTTGCATATGCGCCACTCATTTCCTTAAATATCATAAGCTCAATATGAACATTTAATATGTCTGTATCTTACCTGTTTCTACATTACTAGGCCTACCGGTTATACTAAAGGCCTTCATTGAAGTGTGCGAATACCGCGCCAAATGTATTATGTTAAAAATATGATTAAGCCAATTTTCTGTCCTTTTAAATTAGAATTTTAAACTAGGTATACCGGTAATTTACGTAGGCCGACAAGCAATAATTGACTTGACACATAACTTTTCGCAAGATGATTTCCTACGGGACAGGAAAGAGAAGATAGTCGACATTTGATATAATGACAACAATCTAACAATTGAACAATCTAACAACAACAATCTAAAACAATTGATTTCAACATCTAAACATGCAAATATTCAATAGATTTATTAACCTTATTTTGGTCTTGATGTTGACTAGGTTTGGGAAGTAAATTTTCAAAGCGACGATATTTTATGTCATCAGCGAGATGTATTTGACAACAATCTTCTTTTCTGCTCTATATATATAGGCTATATGTATATATATTATAGTCATGATAAATTCATTCTACATCACATCCCTAGATGCCCGTTTTTGGATAAAACATGCATGATGCATGTAACACGGATAAATCCTATCAAGAAATTTCATTCCTTATTAAATAAAATGGTCTTTTTTGGTGTAGATATAACTATATTAATAATATTTAGCATTGTAAAGAGTGGGAAATGTATATAAAAATTACTCTGAATAGTAATTTGGAATTGTACATGGTAAAAACATCGATGATCCATGAACGTGGATAAAATACATAATTAAAAGAGCGTTTCCTGTAGAGAAGAATTGTCCATTTGAGTTAGATACCGACTTTACTAATAATATTGATGCTGTAAGAAGTAACAAATGCATTTAAATTACTCAAAGAATCGCTCATGGATAAAACATCGATGATCCATGGATATCGACATATGAAACATGTATAGGGCCTATACGACATATGAAATATGCATGTCTACCATTATTTCGAGTGTTTTATATATGCCCTTTATATTTGATGAAATGGTGTGCATAAAAAAGATGTTCAGGTGACTTCATCACTTCTCTCTCTTTCTCACTCACTCACTCGTTCCTCTTTTCTTCTTCTTCTTCTACTCATTTTTCATCATCTTTCACATTCACTACATGTACACTGTAGCTACAATAGCAACAACATTAGTCAATGCTGACGAACAGGTCAACAATATTAGGCCTACACATGACATATATTTTCAATATTAAGCAATTCTATCGGCACACACTTTTCTTCTCAAATTGAAGCATTTATTGAAGTTTCTAAGTTCCACACCGTGCCCATCAGCAAGTCGACTTTGATCAGTTTGCTCGTGTGTTCGCTAAATTACTTAGCTAGTAATTTGTAAAACTTATGATATTAAATCAGCATGTAACTGAAGCAAACAATTGCATAAGTGTCTCGCTCAGTCTGCGTAATCGTATCTCGCTTCTATAACTTTCCGTCACTATATTAAGGAAATTCGCCACGCGCACGCAGCTGAGGAAGTTCGGTCACATTGTTGGCAGCCTGGTCGTGGCCGCATTCGTGAGCCATGAGAGGTCGATAATATTCTCTCGCTGGGAACTGTTGATACCTGTGACTCAGCGTCCCTGCTTAATAATTATTGTCCACCCATCACGTGGGACCACAGAATTAAATATTTTGTTTATCTGCTTCGGTTGCTAGAAGTGTGATTAATACGAAATGGACGGCACATTGAGGAACCTATTAGGTGCGCAAAAAGGAATTCCTAATACCTTACAGAGATAGGAAAAAAAGTCGTGCGTCGCTTGCGGATTAATGTGAGTTCCAGCGAAGTGCTTCGATTGCCAAAATTCCTTCAGATTCGAAGAATTCAGATCATTGCCCACAAGTTTTCTCCATAATGTTGACCCTTCCGATCATTATTAAAGAAAGTAGCAGGCGTACGAAAATTAGTTCACTTGATGATTTCACATCCTCTCCTCGGCATTGCTCACTGTATAGTGCATACATTGAATCGAAGCCAGGCATCGATGTGTGTTTTGGTGTGTGCGACGTGATATCACAGCATGGACGCATCTCTCACTGGCTCTGTTTTCCTTTGCTGACAGCTTATTGTTTGCCATTTCCAATAGCAAGCGATATACGAATTTTCCATTCGAGAAGGAGCAAGTTGTCTAATTCTGTGCAATTTCCATATAAGGTTACGTATAACTCTCCTTTCTAGGAAACCGAAGCGCCGCGCGCGCAGATGAATCTAATTCTGTGCGTGGGACAGAAAGCTGCGCAAAGCGCAGTAGCTTGTGCGCTCTTCGGTCTCGTGCTCTTCGAACCCGTGTTAACTGCTTAATATTACAAAAGTCAGCGCATCAAGTTCTACTTACACACCTTTATTTATTCATCGTCGGATCGTCTACGTTTTTTCATTATCTTACTTAGTTTTCATGCACAACATGGAGCACAATTCGAAAATGAACACTCGCAGGTAGTCAGTGAGTTCTTCCAGTCAATGAAGCCATCAAGTTCCCTTGATTTGTGCATCAGAATTAAAAATTCATCTCTTGGATCAAACCGCAGAAAAAGGGTAAGCTTCTAATTGTTTCCAAATTTATTTTGTCAACTTACAGCATTTAACTGCAAGTCTAGGTACATGTATTTGGAAATCCCGAAAACAAAATCAAAGGAAAGATTTGGTCATATGATACAATCGATAAATCAAAAGTTGGTTTATTGACCATGAACACGTAGAGACATTTCTATGACTATACTGCTATCTCCTCTATTAATTTTGCAAATACTAGATACTGCAATACTTTGAAAGCTACTAGCGTCATACTTAATTTAATTTACTGGCAACAACAAAATATCTCAATTCCTCTCGCTTCCTCTTAGCAGCACATTTTGGGAATCCTTTATTTATACATAAATATCATAGCTATCAAGAACTCCTAAAATGTGCTAAGAGGAATTCTTAGCATATTGAATTCAAAGTGAATAAGTCTTGGGCATGTGACATCATTTGTGTGATGGAAAACCCAAGACCTATTCACTTTGAATTCAACATGAGAATGTGCATGCATATCAGTTTTCACGACGACGTTTCTCGTTGAAAAATCGATCAAAAGTTGATTCTGTCGTGAAAAGAATCATAATCAAATGGTAATATATTGAAATGGTAATACACTGCTCATTCGTAATTTCTGATTGCTTTGAAAATAGCACAAAAATCTGGGCATGTTGAGACAAAATAGTTGCATGCTAGAAACTATGAGCATGAAATAACTTAAATTAACGCATTAAAACCATTTCAATTTAGCACTTCAATAGTAGGCTATACTTGTGCTATGGCATCAATATTTGGATGACAAATAATTTAAAAAAAATTTGAAACAATTGAACATGGTATAAGGCATAAAAAATCTATTCCAGGACTACAAAAAGTTTAGATGGAGAATATTTTTATCAATGCGGACAAACTATTGAGCTATTCGATATCTGCTTAAGTTATACAATTTAATCTTGTTTCTGAAAAATGGATTCATCAAGGAAGCTTGTTTAAATAGGTCACTATTTCCATTTCATAAATATTGAACTGAAAACCTGTAGCTAACGCCCATGATATTCAATTAATTTTTTCAGAATCGCTACATTTTAGAAAATGATATCAATTTGATATTTCGAGTAGTTTAAGAAAAATGATCAAGCACACAAAAGGCATAGATGCTACACGACGGACTGCACACTGTAATAAAGATCAGTTATGCGTTGCAGTCCAACAATAGGTTTAGTTTTGCAAAATCAATTATTTTTCATGCCTTACGATTAATATAAAACAATCGAAGTAAACTCATTGCCACTCTTTTATATCAATTTGTGTTTACTTATTACAAATTATGCATCGCACTTTTCATATCATCGTAGGCCTAGTTATTATGGTCACATGTTAGTTGTAGGCCCGCATGTCACCATGAATACCTGAAGAGATGCTGTCATATAAACGGTAGACAAGATGACATTATGTGTGTGTTTGCAGATTGTGATTTTAACAAAATGAAATTACATGTACGGTGTTAATATTATAGAAAATTCAAGCATTCCTGACTATCTTCATCTCACGAACGATTGACAGGCGGTCGGCAATAGGCTATACTCCGTTTTTATTTGCAGATTGCATTTTTGTAAAAACAGTTACCGGTACTTGAATATCAAAATAAAATTATTAATAGATACTACAAACATTGATTAAAAAATAATTCATAAATTGTTAATGATCACAATTCAACCACTCCTGAATATCTTCATTTGCTATCAAAATTCCTAAGAATAATATCGCTTGCCACATTGTCAGAGATGAAATGAGTCAAAAGCAGTTTTCTTAATAGTCTTTACTACAACACCTAAAATTACTATAAATGATTTCTCTTCTAAACTTTAGTTGGCCTACCTATAGAATGTTAATTAAGATTAGTTAAGTATGATAATTCTAGCTGCTCTGCACATCAGCACAAAATTTGTCTTCTTTTTACAGGTGCTTATTGCTGAGGCTGCGCAAACTCGTCGTATCTGTGCATCAATGACTCAATACCTGACCTACGCTCGGCTGTTTTTTCGTCTTGTCTTGTGAGCTAATTAACCCCGAAATACTGGAATTATTATTTACCCATAAATCTCTCATATATTCGCAACGTCCCACCGATCATCAGATTCGAACAAACGTCTTGTGGTCCAACTGAAGATGTTTGTTTCAGTGACCTCGTATCATCGCTTCAAACTTCATAGTACTAGTGATTGTTTCTCCGTTGAACTGTAAATTTTTCGTGACATCACCTCTATTCTTAAAAATGTGATGATGACGTCGCGACGGTGTTCGACTCGAAATGACAGTGTTTCAGATGACGTGAAATACGCATTCGGACTGTGGGCATGTTTTCTGGTTGGAAGGATTTTCAAATGAAGGATGATCAAATCCGGAAAGAGAAATTTTCTTTATGTTGATAACAGTGATTTTCATCAAAATTGTTGTATCTGATCGTTCGATGTGTGCTACTATATGAACGTCATCCTATACGGTGGTAAAACTTTGTGCATTTTCTAAATACGTATGTAAAATTTTATTTCTGAAGGATATCCATTCCTTCTGCTGTTTACTTGGGAGAGCAGGGCTCAGTTTTTGTAATCTCTATGAATGCTATCGCACAAAGGATAATTTTAGCAAGAATAATTATTTTACCAAATGTAGGTCTAACAAATATTTTCTTACACGATTACTATTGTGCGGAAAATCAATCATGCTTGAAATTTGAATTAAGAACAAAAGAATACACTTCAATCTACAGCGTTATATTCGGTATAGCTCAAAGGGAAGAAGCGTACCGTGCCATAACATATTTGCTCCATAAGAAAACTCCATAAGCTGAATGAGTGATCAATCGTTTCTTATTATGATTTCAAATATCTTTCAACTAAATTTCTCAATAAACTGTCATGGCACCCTTCCGGTCGACAATGCTGCATCAAGAAAATATATAAAGAATTTTTCAGAGTAACATCTTCCGAATAATCTCTTGCACTGCCATTTTAATCGTTTTAAAACATTTCTAGAGAATACACTTCTCTGATAGCTTTTAGAATTATAATTTGTTATTCGATCAGAGTCTTTTTTGAAAAATACCTTATTTTACTAATTACAAATGACATGTAAAAGCTCTTCTTTCTAATTTTTTATTCCATAAATTCATTAGAAATGTTTTTTGAATCGGAGATTGAAAACTGTGTTAGAGACTGATTCATTTGCGTTTCATTAATTCACGTTGTGCATGAATTTTCCTTGTGTCTTCAATACATTGCTATAAACATGATGTTGATTTTATACACGGTTATTTAATTTGCATTTGAATGTCTCTGTGACATGTGCAATTTTATATCGAAGATAATGTATGGCCTTTGCGCCACATCTATGCTGGAGTGACTGGAATTTGCCAGGGATGTAATGAATGTATTTCAATTTGTAAAGTAAGTTCTGCATGTTCGTAAATTTTACAATGTTGTATTCATGCAACATGTAGAATTCATCACTCCACGACAAAAATGTGCTATAAACTTACAATACAGATTGTACAATGATACTAGCATCCCTGGTTAATTTCATCTATTCGATGGTAAAATTATAGATGTCAGATGATTAAATCATTGATATTTCATTGACAAAACATGCATGTCTCATAGATATAACATGCATGTCTCATACATATAACATGGATGTCTCATGGATAAAACATGCATGAAAATCATGCATGGCCATGTATGATGCATGCATGATCATGCATGAGACATGCATGATCATGTATGAAACATGCATGGTCATGCATGAATCATACATGATCATGCATGAATCATGTATGATCATGCATGGGAATCATGCATGTTTTATCCAAAAACGGGCATCTAGGGATCAGCGGTGTTCGACTACACTCTAGTCGACATCATTGCGAAAATCTAAAACACAAAAATTGGAAATATTGCAACAAATTGACGTTTGGAATGCAAATATTACAAGAAAAACATGTACATTAATTGCAATTTTTCTGAGATCTGCAACAAATTGTATAATATTTGTACTTCTGGTTTTGTTTTACCATAAAATTGGAAATATTGTAATAAAAATGCATGCGGGCCTAATTAATTACAATATCCCTGTGACTTTTTCTATTAAGTCTGAAACATTCAATTTTTGATTCTTGAACTTGCTTTTAATCATTCCTTTGTAAGCATAGGGCCTCTGCAATTAGTAGAGGGGGTTTAATAAAATTTTTAAAAAATAAAAAATATTTTGAGCGAATGTGAACCATAATTATGGTTCACATTCGCTCAAAATAAGTCATCGATGACTTAAGTCATCGAAACCAGGCTACTTAGTTAAAGTGTGAAGCCCTGTGCATTAAATGGATTTTGAAACCATCATTTCATACTTAAAATTTACTTAATTCTATGTCGTTGGATTTGTGTCGTTAAGCTCTTGTTATAATCTTTGAGGTGAAGGTTTCCGGGTTGAAAAATCCGAGATAATTCATTTAACATTTGCGCTGATGGTGATAGATTTAACAAATAGACCACCGTATAGATAATTGCTCTATGAAACATTCAAATGCTATTGATATTTTTAATAAACATTTGATTATTATATCGTCGGTTCTTTCACGAAGTGGCGTATGTCGATTTTCATGAATTTTCAGTAGAGAGGTTTAAAGATTGTCTCATTTTCAATTGCTTCTGTAGACTTCATTATATAACACAACATCATAAAAATTGGCATGAAACCTCTCCTGGGCATCAAAATAGACATGGACTACTCAAAATTAGCAATATTTTTCAACTGTCATAGATATCAGATGATAAGTGATATACGCCTCTTCGTGAAAGAGAGGAAATGTAAAAGTCACGCATCACCTGACACACGACGTTTTATCCAGACGCATCAATCGCATCGGAGACTTGACTAATGGGATGTCCATACTTCGATCTCCCATGACCATAGATACCATAGATATTATTCATTATCATGGATATCAGATGATAAGTGATATACGCCACTTCGTGAAATCATGATTTTCTAAAAATAAATTATACGACACTTTTTAAATTTTAAAATCCGACTTCCCTATCGAATTTGCCCAATTCAAAGGTACCAATGAAAGCTTAGCCTTATATGAATGGGTTGCAACCACTGACTCATTTTCGTCAAAAATCGACATAAGCCACTTCGTGAAAGAACCGACGATATGACAAATATTATCATAATCACTTAAATGTTCAAATCTGAAACATTTTACAAATATTTATAAATTGAATTTTTATAAATAACAAAAATATTTCTGCATACTTATATGCTTAGTATTAAACAGTTCAACACAAGCGGAGTTCTGAACTGCATCTGTTTGCCTATCTGATGACAGCGTTTACGTCAAATGAATGAAAAATTATAACTTTTTATCGTTAGCAGTTGGTGACAAAACTTCATTAAATCTCCAAGACAAATGCAATTGAATTGTAATCATAATTTATTGTTACCATCAAATAATTGTAATTAATTAATTCCTTCGATGCATTTAGATTAAATAGATTCCGGCTCACCCAATTAAATAGCGTAGGCCTGCAATCATTTCTTGACCAGCCTGGGGTTTGCATCAATCTGATTTACATCGGTCAGTTGGGTGCAAGAATCATGTTTCATGTTCATGAGGCTACCTAAACAGAGAGACTGACTACGCGGTCAGCAAATTAAAAGGGGTGCTGAACTGCATCAGCTGTATGGAAGCTATTTTGTCTCCAGTTACGTTCGAGCATCCAATAGGGGATCACATACATCACATACATTGAAATTGAATTCGATGTACACAGACAAGCACAATTATAGCTGAATAATTTTCGGATACACACATGCAGATGAAATTGAATTTCTATATTTTTCAAGGTGGGAAATCGAAGTAATGCTGTTGTTACATTATAATGTATTTCAACGACTAGGCCTAAGCGTCGTCATCATCAGGGCACATATTATAAAAAGAAACTATTCAACAACATGAGCTCAAGATTTGAAAAGGTGAAGATGCAAAAATAGATATTTGTAGCACTGGGTTGTGTCTTTGAGAAATCATAGCTATGCGACTATACGGCAATAGCATGTGAGTGTTTCTAAAACTAAAAATAAAAAGATATAGGATCGGATTTACCGCCGATGACAGTCATGAAACAGATAGAACCGGATTACATAATACCGATTGCAAAAAACATCCGAAAAAACCATCGTTGAAATATATTGGCGTAAAATATACATTATAATATAACAACAGCAATATTTCAATTTCCCACCTTGAAAAATGAATTTTAAAGAAGGCCCTTTTTCCACTGAATTCCTATACTTTCCACTGTGTTTGCACTGTGCAGCTCTAAAATAACAGCGTTCCTCTCCCCCTAACTTCAGCAAAATACGATCGAGTGACGTCAAAAATTCATCTAACTTGCTTCGCACTTTAGAGTAACTCACGGCACGTTATTCTTCATAGTGTGAGCTTGCTCCGTCCTAAACGCGCGCTTGCTGCTATTGTATGCGATTTATAGTGTCGCATATTTTGACACCTGGTTGTCTAGATCATAAATGCTGTGCGCTCTTCGATGTGCATTAAGTTTCGAACAGTAGCGCATTGTCGCGAAGCTTTCATTAAAAGCCAACGGTCGCGAGCCAGGATTTCATTTCCGGGGGTTAATAAATGTGACTTAATTAATGTAAGCCTAGGTACTTATGGGTTATCCCCCCAGGTTTTCAAATTTGTCTAGCATCTGCAAAAATGCATCGATCGCCACCAAACTTCAGGTACACGTAATTAAGCATATTTCCTACTCACATGCAAAATTTCACGCAGATCGGACAAATACTTTTTGCATTACAGACGATAACGTGAAGTGTAGCGATGTCAGCTGATTGATCTGACTTCGTCTGTTCGACGCATTCTTGCTGCTCGTGTGTGCATTGTTCTCTCTCCCTCTTCGTCTCATGCAGTTATTTGAAATCTTCCCACGACCACTGTCTTGCCAGTTGCCACACCTTTATTAAGTTGAAAATGTTAGTGTAAAGGCACGTTTACACGTGACACTTTATTGCTGCCACCTGCAATCAGATGGCAGAGGCTGTTTACACTTGACACTAAAAAGTTGCTGACACTCGAGGAAAAATTGCTACTGACACTTAATGGTTAATGATCATTTTCAAAACAGCCAAAAATGATCAAAAAAGGCCAAAATCACAAAAGAGCAAAAAAACCACCGAATGAAGCCGATTACCCAAAAAAGCCAAACTTAAGCTCACCACACCAGTCTACATCCACACTAGCAGTTTCATTACTATAGCTATCGATGCCACTCCTCCACAGCAATTCAAATCCACAAAATCAGTCCACATTTCGATACTCAAATCCAAAAAAGCCAAAATATTCTGCGCTACTGCACCGATTACCCAAAAAAGCCAAACTTAAGCTCACCACACCAGTCTACATCCACACTAGCAGTTTCATTACCATAGCTATCGATGCCACTCCTCCACAGCAATTCAAATCCGCAAAATCAGTCCACATTTCGATACTCAAATCCAAAAAAGCCAAAATATTCTGCGCTACTGCACCGATTACCCAAAAAAGCCAAACTTAAGCTCACCACACCAGTCTACATCCACACTAGCAGTTTTCTTCCTCTAAACATTCTATAGAGCAGAGGTTCCCAAACTCCGAACCACGATCCGGATCCGGACCGTGGCATTATCTTCACGGACTACAATGATCCCGAGATGTACACGCTAGTCCTTGTAGTTTATTTGGTTATTAATTAGGCTTAATATATATCCTTTTGAGTCACTGACCACATTTGAACTAGACTTGTGAAGCATATTTATGTGAAAGCAAAGACAGCGTCTCGCATCCATACTTTCCTGATGAATCTTTTTTTTTTTGAAGAATATTTCATAGCTTCTCTTGTTTCAGTGCTTTTCCAAGTCATAATGTTGAAACTGTGGTATGTGATTTTCAAATCGGAATGCAAATACCGCGACTTTTGTGACGTCTGGTAAAAGATCGATATTCTGTAATAATCGCCTTAAAAATTCATTAAATATTAATACGCTTGTTATGCATAATGCTCTTTCTTTCTCTCGGCTGCCTGAACAGTTTTATTTTTTGATCAATATCAATGAAAGTAAATTTTTGGCATACTGCACAAACATACGCAAAATTATTTCTAGTATATGATAAAATGTATGAATAAGTATAATGCACACTTATATGTAATTATAAGACTATCGTGTCTGTTGTATTTTTTGATAGTTTAAGTCTAATATTATAATGAAAAAGGAAGTTTCAAATATAACAGTAGGCTATTGCAATTTGCAACAATGAAATACGTTCATCTTCATTGTTACTCCCTCTTCATACACCTTAACTGCCTAAAAACAGTTGTTAGCGAATCCCGGAATCTTGGTTAACTAATACCGGGATTAATCAAATTGATTATTCAGCGTGTGAGGCGACTGTGTGTGAAATTCTGTGGTTTGACTTTTTCTTCTCAATGACTGCGAAATCTTTATGATCCATTTATTGGACAATGTTCATAGCAGCGGCAGCCGGCATCTGACAAGACTGTGTGAATAATGCTATCGTTTGTCAACAGGTGCTGTTGAGTCTTCTGACAATCCCTCGTCTGGGGCCAGCGATCATTGCTATCATTTTGCTAAGGGTAACACTAGACAAGCTGTAACAACCATAAAGATCAGATATCTATGATCTTTGGTAGCAACTTCGGTATTTCATTAATAGAGACAGGACAGCGTCAACAACTTTGGCGTCCACAGAATTAGATTGTTTAATCGTATCACTTTGCTAGAAGTGCAAACTGATTCAAACACATGGCACATGAAGGAACTTATTAAGTGGGCAAAAAGAAATTTTTAATACCTTACAGAGATAGGAAAAGTCGTGCGTCGCTTGCGGATTGCTCTGAATTCCATTAAAATGCTCCGATCGCCACGATTCCTTCAGATTCGAAGAATTCAGATCATTGCGCAAAAGTTTTCTCGATAATGTTGGCCCTCCGATCATTTTAAAAAAGTTAGCAGGCGCATGAAAAAACGTTCACAAACTTCTCTGTAGAACTTGACATCGACTGTTTCTCTTTGCTGTGTGATCCGGTTGATAGGCCAATGAAACATCAGTAGTTTATAGTGTGACATCCGGCGCGACGCTTCGCTTCGCTTTGCTTCGCTTCGCTTGCGCCGGATGTCACACTTTTGCGGGGGTTTTTCAAAATTTTCAAAAAATCAAAATTTCAAAAATTTAGGTAGATTTCAAATTTCACGTGGCCGAAGGGCGAAAATTTAAGTTGTCTCAAAATATCACGTGGTCTAAGAATTTTGAAAATTTAGGCAGACGAAAATTTAAGTTGTCTCAAAATATCACGTAGTCTCAATATACCAGAAGATTGTATTCAAAATATTTATTCAAAATATTTATTCAAAATATTCATTTAAAAATGGAAGAAACAAAAGTGGATGAAACAAAAGTGGAAGGAACCTCAAGAATATATCCTTCGTTATCATATGAACGTAGTTCTACTTTAATGGACAATGAAAAGATTAACATTGAAAAAATGAATAAAGAAAAACACAAAGATAGAGTTAGGTATATGAAAGATAAGGAATCTCAATTATTATTAAGATTAGAGCATTATAAAAAATTAAGAAAGAGATGGACTAAAGTTAAGAATGTAACACAAGGAATTGGCATATTCTTAACAATAAGTTTAGGTGTTTTAACAATTGTTATATCTTCAGGTGTTTTAGTAATTCCAGTAGTTGCTACAGCTTTAACAGGTACGGGTGTTTTTGCAACTTCACTTGCTACAATGTTAGATAAATCTTTAATAACTAAGAAACGAAAATCATTAAAAACTAAGCATTTACATATTAAAGAAGTCTATGATAAACTACATTACTACTTTCAAAGAGTATGTGATGATAATGTTATTACGTTAGATGAGATTGAAAAATTTGATCAAATAGCTAATGAAGTAAATCAAATATCATTTCAATCACAGACAGAAAAAGTTAATGATAAAAATAAAAAGGATGGTAAAATTTCTAGTGATGGTAAAATTTCTAGTGATGGTAAAACTTTTATTGATGATAAAATTTTTAATGAAGAAAATGATAAAATTTTTTTAGAAGAGCTAAAAACTTTATTAGACAAAACTTTATTAAACAAAACTTAATACGAGAAAATTTTAAACGAGAAAATTTTAAACGTGAAAACTTTAAACGTGAAAACTTTAAACGAAAAGATTACAAACAACAAAGCAATAAAAAAATAATTTGTTCAGTAAAATGTTTTTGCTGTATACCAATGTTACCACAAAATTCAAATATTATATTTTAAAAATGGATAAAATTAGAGCTGATAATTTTAAAAGAATAAAACAATTAGAAGAGTTAATAAAACAAAGAAATATTATGAAAGAAAATCATCTTCAACATAGAATGATAAAAGCTGGTATTCAATCTGATATGTTTGAAAAAATGCAGCAAACCGAGCAAGTAAAAACTGATTTTGAGAAAACTATGAAACCATTTAAAACTTTTGAAAAAGAAAGTACAAATAATGATAAACAAATTGATATAACAGATCCAGAGCACAAAACTGTATTAGATGACTATGGATTACTAGAATCAAACATTAATAAGAAATTACCAAAATCTATGCAATTTGAACATTCTATCTCATTTATAGATGGAAAAACAATACCTAGATTTTATCTCCGACAAAAAGAAATATTTCCACAACCTTTTCGAGGTATAATTTTTTCACCAGATAAATCTCCTTTTAATTTAGATAGAAATTTTGTTAATCTTTTAAGAGGAGCAGATTTAAATAATTATGCTGTAGAAGATCTCATAAAATATAAAGCTATGTTAGACAGAGTTGGTGCAGTAAAATCTCTTAGACGTTATAAACAATTAGAAAATTTATTATCAACGGGAGTTAAAGTAGGGAAAGGTTTATCTGAAAAACAGAAAACAAAAAAACAGAAAACAGAAACAACCATATTTTTACCAGATGATCCACAA
Source organism: Prostheceraeus crozeri (assembly GCA_907163375.1). NCBI lineage: Eukaryota > Metazoa > Platyhelminthes > Polycladida > Euryleptidae > Prostheceraeus > Prostheceraeus crozeri. The sequence goes on along the minus strand of CAJQUW010000119.1, from coordinate 474,882 downwards.
GAATTACTAAATAGATTAAATATTTTAATATCTGCAATAAAAGAAGGACATAATTCTAGTTTCAATGAAATTCATGCTATATTGAAAAGACTGTTAGAAAAGAAGATTCTAAATGAAGAGGATTATAAAAGTATAACCGGTCATCTCTGATGTCTTTAAGGGCTTCGCCCGTAGCTGAAATATGTTGTTGTTTTTAATTTTTTATAAAAAAAAATATTTCATAAAAAAATATTTATTTAAAATTTTAACTAAAAAATGTGTTCAGCAGATTTAGACAAAATTAATAATCATTTAGAAAATTTGACAGAGATTTTGGGTTCATCAAAATTTAGTACGACGTTAAAAATTATAACAACTACTTCATCACACACTTGTAATTTAGAACCCATTCTACATTTGGAACAAAATAAAAATTATCAAATTGCATTGACTAGTTTCTCCACATTTAACACTATTCAAAACGTTATCAAAGATGTGAATGATCAATTTAGATATTCTACTGATAAAGGCAAAACATGGAAAATATTAACTTTTCTTCCTGGTTCTTACGAAGTTGAAACAATATCAAATGAAATTAAGAGACATTTAGGTATACCATTTAAAGATAAGAAACAATTACATTTTGCAGTTGAACCGGCAGTTAATAAATTTTCTCTTACTTTAGACGAAAATCATCAAGTTGATTTTAATCATGATAGATCATTGTCAAAGCTATTAGGATTTAATAAACAAACCTATAGTCAAGGTTATCATTTAGGTGAGAAGATTCCAAAAATAACTGAAATAAATTCAATTGTTGTACATTGTGACATTATTGAAGGAGGATATATAAATGGTAAATTGTCAAATTTAATATTCAGTTTTCCAGCTTTTACTGTACCCATTGGTTATAGATTAAATGTATTTCCACAAACATTAATATATTTTCCTATTACAAGAAAAACTATTAACAACATTAACATTAGAATCACTGATGAAAAAGGACAAGAAATAAATTTTGGAGGTGAAGAGATTATGATAGATCTTTTGGTTCGGGAGGTATAAACTCCCGTTCGAGAGGTATAAACTCCCGTTCGAGAGGTATAAACTCCCGTTCGAGAGGTATAAACTCCCACGCGAAGCTAGAGAAGTTTAATTTTCTTCTTCTTTAGAAACAAAAAATAAAAAAAATAAAGATAATTTTTTTTATTAAAAAATGAGTGAACTACCTCCATTAAATAAAAAAAAACTTAAATTTAATCATCATCCAAATTTATCTAATAAAGTTTTGTCAGTTATTTGTGGAAGATCAGGATGTGGAAAAACATATCTATTATTTAAAATTTTAACGACTCCAAATTTTTTGGATTATAACAATCTTATAATTTATACAACAACAGCAGAACAACCCGTCTATCAATTTTTAAAATATGGATTTGAAAATAATCTTAAAAAAACTGCAATTGCTTCATTATTCAAAGAATATGAAAAATCTGAAGATGAAGAAGAAATAAGTTCGTGGTGTGAAGAAGCAACAAAAAATAATCAGTTAGTAGAATCTAATAAAAATAAGCATATAAAAATACAATTAATAGATGATAGTGGTAATATGCAAGATCCTAGTAAACTAGATAAAACAATGAAACATTGTGTAATTTTTGATGATTGTGTTAATGATAGAAATCAGTCAGTTCAGAGAAATTATTTCACAAGAGGTAGACATAATAACTGTAGTGTATTTTATTTAACACAAAGTATGTATTCATTAGACGGAAGTGTTATTAGAAAGAATGCAAATATATTTATACTATTTGAAATAAATGCAAGAAACTTAAGTGATTTGTTAAGAGATTTATGTGTAAGAAATAAAGATGAATTTAAACAATCGTGTAACAATGCTTGGTCAAAAGATTATGGATTTATCACAATTAATATTGATAAAAAAATTCATGAAAGAGTTATAGAAAATATTTTCGAGGAGTGATCGAACGGAGTGACCGAACGGAGTGGCCGAATAATTTTTTCTTATAAATTTTTTGTTAATAAAAATAAAAAAAAATATGTTGAATGATTATAAGATAGAGCATGTACCAGTTTTAAAAGATTATCGTCATCCTACAAATCCTGTAAATTCGAAGAAAGAAGCTAGATTTTATTATCATCATAAATACGTAGCGCTCGTTACAGATTATAAAACAAAACATGGTATTAAACCGTGTGTTAAAACAAAAGACTTTCCACTTTGTTTAAGAAGTTTCCGAGTATTTTTGGCGTATAATAATTTATGGTGGTTGGTTAAGAAAGAACATTTAACAGCACATGAATTAGAAACATTACATCAATTACATATTCCTGTGTATATGCAAAAACGGAACCGAGGTTCTATGTAAAAATTCATTTTTTCTTTTAAAAAATATGAATCGTGAAATGTCTCTCGGACAAACCTCTAGGATTGATGAATTAATCGAGAAACAAATTGCTGAGTTTGATGCGCAAATTAAACATAGTAAACGTAGTAAACGTATTAGAAAACAGAAACGTACTAGGCGTAGTATTAGACGTAATACTAAAAAACAGAAAAGTGGAACAAAAGAAATATTAGAAACTCCTATTACTGATATCTTTTTCGATGATAGAATTAAGGATGAACTTGGTGATGATTTATGTAATTTATTTAATCCAAATGAAATTAAATATGAAAATGTATCTTTTATTAATGTAGTAAATGATATGCGGAAACTTTTAGCAAATGGTAAAATTATTAATTTACTTGGAAAAGTTATTAAAGATCAGGAAAATATAATTCAAAATTTTTACGTAACCTTCTATAATAAAAAATCATTTGAAACATGGTTTTCGAATCTGGATGAGAAATCCGATGCTAACGAATGGATTTTTACAGGTAATATTAAATATGAAGATTTTGGAATGAAGTTAGTACAAAGATCGCATAGAGGGGCAGGGATTAATATGAAATATAGAATCAAAGAATATTTCGGTGAATATTGTTATATTCCTTCTGAAGATTTTTGTTTTATTAAATGTTATAATGTTTTACGAGGTTTTAATGGAGAACAAGGAGAAATTATGAAAGAAATGTTTAATAATTTTTTATATAAAGAGAAAGCAACATCTAGAACAGGAGTAATGTCAAACTGCAAATTTTCTCAATTCAATAAATATTTTGGAGAATGTGTTCAATATTATAGTCCTGCCAATCGTCATTTAAATCCTAGAGGAATTGAAACGTTTCATAATTATGTTTATTACAATTATTTTCACGCAGGTTCAACAATTGGTCACTATTGTTTAATTAATAAATCTCATAAATTAAAAGCTATTAGAGAAATTGAAAATAATTTCAAACCCATATATAAAACAGTTACTGATGAAAATCTAACAACGCGTCCATATAAAATCATAACAAAGAAAAAAATTGACTATGGTTCAACATATATTTGGGATCTCGAAACTTTTCCCGATCCTAACTGTTCAACAGCTCATCCTATTCCTTACGCTGTAGGAGCTATTAATTTTAATAAATTTATATGTTGTTTACCGAAACAAAGATTGAAAGAATTAGAAACACGTTTGCTAAGTGATATGATTAAAATTAAACGATCAAAAGATGAAGATGAAATTAAAAAACTTAAAAAACAGATTAATGAGTATAATAATTTAACTGAATTAGAATTTAATAAACTTCAAAATTGTGTGAAAATATTTACGAGAACTGAGGATGATGAATGTTCGATCGGGGGAAACCCAGAGGACGTATGTCCGATCCATCAATTTTTTAAAACTCTTGGAAAATTTAATTATTCTAGAGTAACTTTAATAGCACACAATTCATCAGGTTTTGATTCCTATTTTCCGATAAAAGCTAATTTTAAATTATCTAAACCGCCTCTTAAAACTTCAAGAGGAATATTGACTGCTTCATTACAAAATCCTTATACAACTGAATGTGTTAGTAGATACATTCAAAAATCTTTTAGATTTAAAAACAATATGAAAAAAGATTCACCTTCAGGTAAATTAGCACTTCAAACTATTATAATGAAATGTAGTTATCAACATGTAAAAACAAGTCTTTCTAAATGGTGTGAGAATTTTAAAATTCCTACGAATGTGTGTAAATTAAATTATGAAATTGGAGACATAACACATGAAAATTATAAAGAAAAAGAAAATGAATGGAGACCATATTTAGTTAACGATATTCTTTCTTTAGCTTTTTGTATCTACAAATATAATAATGTTATGCAAGATTTAGTTGGTGAAGATATAACTACTAATTTGACATCCTCTGCTTTAACATTTAACGGTTGGATGAAAAGCGTACAAAATGACAATATAAATATTCATTCTCATATAGATTTATGGGCTAGAAATTATATTAGAAAATCTGTTAAAGGTGGAAGAGTTTCAGCAAATATAAGAAAATACATATCGCCATTTTGTAGCATCTTGTTACCAATATTAAAACAGTATTTACCTGGTCGCTGCGCTGGGGGGACTTTGTCCCTTGGTCGCTGCGCTGGGGGGACTTTGTCCCTTGGTCGCTACGCTGGTGGGACTTTGTCCCCGGGAAATAATTTAATAGATTTAATGAAACAGTATCGAGATTTAGGAGATAAAACTGAAATTTGTAAGAAAATTTCAAATCAACTACTTGAACAAAAAAATGAATTTCTAATGGCTTTTGATGCAACATCTTTATATCCATCAGCTATGTATGATGAAAATTCAGAATACCCTAAAGCTGAATCAGCTAGAAAATTTCGTCAAGAAGAAGAGCGGGAAATAGTATATAAATTTAATACTCAAACATTTAGACCTAAAACTGGAATATTCTCTGTTGTGTTTCAATATCCGAATGATATGTTTTTCCAACCAGTTCCTATTAAAGATAAAGTTAAAAATCAAAATAATAATTCTCATGTAAAAGTAATCAGGTTTAGAAATGGTATATGTTATGATGTATTAACTTCTGTTGACATACAAGAAATTGTTAGATGTGGGGAGAAAATCTTACATATTACTGATGGTATAATTTATGAAAAAAATTATCAAGTTTCACCATTTCGAAATTATATTGAAAAACTTTTTAATTTGAGAAAAAGATATAAAACAGAAGGAAATACTGTAGGTGATGAGTTAATTAAATTATTGATGAATTCGCTATATGGCAAAACTGTGCAAAAAGATATAACCACTAAATATCATTTATGGAATGAGAATACATTGAGAAAAAATTTCACTCAAGAAGTAAAAGATTATGAAAAATTAAATGATGAACAATATTTAGCGAAAGTAGAAATGGAAGATGATGAATTTCTCAAAACTAATATTGTAAAAGATGGGAAGACGTCATTCATGCCATCACACTTAGGTTCTTTCATTCTTTCTCACTCTAGAAGAATCATGAATAACTTTATTTTAGAAATTAATGGTTTCAAAGAAAAATACATTCATTATACAGATACTGATTCAATATATATTTCCAATGAGCTCTTTAATAAATTAGATGCTGCTGGATATGTTGGTGGGGAATTGTGTCAAGGAAAAAATGATTATGGAAATGGTGGAATTATTTTTGCAATGTTTATTGCTCCTAAAATAAAATACTGTATTACTGTAGATGAACAAGGGAGACTTAGTGAAAAGAAAACATTCAAAGGATATTCACAAGATAAAGTAAAAGTAGAAGATTTTCTAAAATTATATTCGGGGAAAACATTATCGACTACAGTTAATAAACCATGGAAAAGATCTTTAGAAACTGGAATTAGTATTCCTGATAAAAATAATAATACTGAAGAAAAAAAATTTTCTGGTCAAATAAATATTCTTAAACGTCAAGCACCTGATGAAAATGAAATTATGTTACCTTATAACGGAGAAGATATTCAAGCTGAAATATTTCAAACAATCATCTGTGAGAGTAATTTAAGTGATGATGATGACACGTGGGAATAATAATTTTTTTATAACATCTAAAAAATTTATAACATCTAAAAAATTTATAACATCTAAAAAATTTATAACATCTAAAAACTTATTCCATCTAAAAAATTTATTACATCTATAAACTTATGACATCTAAAAACTTATTACATCTAAAAACTTATTACATCTAAAAATTTTATTACATATGAAAATATATTTATCGAATATTTTGGTATTTTCTATTAAGTTTTATCTTATTAAGTTTCATCATATAATGTTTTATCAAAAGATAATTTAAATTTTTTTTCACTAACTATTGATTCATCATCATCATCATCATCATAAATTGTTTCTTCATCATCATCATAAATTGTTTCTTCATCATCATAAATTACACTTTTTGGTATAGGATGCCCTTCCATGATAGGATACCATTCTCTTATTGGAATATCTAACTCTAAATTACATCTTTTATCTGATAATAATATAATAGAGAAAAATATTGGTCTTTGATCTCTTTTGGAAAATTTAATAACACCACCATAATCTGAATCACTTTTAGTTTTTGTTAAAGATGATAAAATTTTAAATTGATTAGATGTAAATCCTAATTTAAATTTTGTAGACCCGACACATAGTTGTCTAACAGTATCTTCAACTATACCATCATTATTATTTTCAATTGTAAGAAAATGAAATTTAGATAAATTTTTATAATTACTAATATTTTTATAATCTTTTTTACCATTTACACCATTTTCAGATGTTTCAGAATCATCATTATTATCATCTATATTATTATCATTATTATCATAAGATTCTTTAAGATCGGGCAAAGCCCTAGAACCTTCAGTTCGTTTATTATGAATATGATTATGGTCATTGTTAATAGTATAAGGCGTAGTCCACATATAAATTTTCTCTTGTTGAGCTAAGCCATTTATGTAAGATTTTAGCAAATTAATATTTAAGTTTGAATATAATCCTATATACGTATCATCATCATATCTTTGCGGCATTTCTAATGTTTCTTGTTTATAAATTGTGTCTCTATAATAAACTTGACATAATAATTCTTCATTATGTTTTTTACTCTCTATGTGAATGTTATATTGATTTTGTTCGTCAACAAATAATCTAATTTTTTCTTTCGAAAAAGAATTTAATTTTTTGACTAATTCTTTAATATTGATATAATTAATAATTTTAGTTTCTATCCAATCAGTATTACTAATTGGTAACACTGCTCTAATAAATCCATAAACATTATTATGACCTATTATAACCATATTTTCTTTATTTAATTCCACATAAGCTACATCATTATATTTACTAACAATCTCCATAAATTTAATAAATGGATCACCTGGAAAAATACAATAATTGGTTTCTATAGAAGGTAAACCTTTAGTCTGTTCTCTAAATATTTCGGCTTGTAATTGAAATAAAATATTAACATCTATACATGGATTTGTAATAGTATTATTATTATTATTATCAAAACATTTATTTTCAAATCCCGTTGATCTCGTCGAATAAGAAGAACAGGATGATGCGGACGAATATAATTTTTTTAAATTTGGATTTTCCATTTTTTTATTTTTATTAGAAAAAATTTTATTTTTATTAGAAAAAATTTTATTTTTTTTATTTTTATTAGAAAAAATTTTATTTTTTTATTGTTAAAAAATGATGTTACCAAATGTTGGTGGAGGTGCATATATCCCGAATAATCGTGAATTAGAAATAGAGATAGAAAATTATATTATGAAAACTGGAGACGTTTTATCTGGTCCATTGCATCTTTCTATTCTTCCACAACAAAATACAGAGTTAACAAATAAACAATATGTTGATACACAAATCAATGACTTAAAGGAAAAATATATAAACGATGTTTTGGTTCCACTGATGAACGAATTGAAGTTGCTTAAACTTAATGACAAATCATTAAACGAAAAATTATTAAAACTTGATAAAAAGGATAGAGAGCTAGAAGCAGATATAGCAAAACTTTTTAAAAAGATTTCTGAACAATCAAAAATTTTAATATTACTTTCTATAAATTTAAAATCTGCAGTCATTAAAAATAAACATCAGATAAAAATGTTAAAAGAACAATTAGAAGATGAAATAGAAAAACTACCTGAAAGAATTAAAAAAAATTTAAAGCAGTTACAAACTACATTCCAAAAAAGTGTTGATGAATTGAGTTCTAAAATTACTCAACAAATGAAAAAGATGAATAGAATAATAAATGAAGTAAACTCACTTAATGAAAAAGTTGATAAAATGAAAACTCTTAAAATCAATTTAGAAAATGAATTAAAGAAAAATTTACAAGAAAACTCTAAAGAAAATAAAGAACAGTTAGATGCTGTTAAAAGACAATTAGATGTTCTTAAAATTAAGTTAAATGCTCTTAAAACGGCGTTGAAGATTAATCAGCAGAAAATGCAAGTTAATAGAAGAGAAATTAAAGTACATCACACGCTGCTTGACGCAATAGATAAAGTGCAACAGGCAATTAATAAAGTTATCTCGAAGTTGTTGTCCATTCACAAACGTAAATCTTAACACGTAGATATTTTTCCCAAAAGTCAAATTTAATCCTAAAAAATGCCTATAATTTATAAACACAATCTTAAACATTTTGCATCAAATAATAAAATTGCTCATGAACCATCTATGAAACCTGTGTACCATTATGATAGTGTAGAAACTGTCGGAACACAAAAGTTCCTAGGCACCGCAGGTGCCGTCCAAAAAGAAGGAGATGGCATCTTTTCTGGTATTGGTAGTATCGTTAACTTAATTAAAAATAATAAAGATTTGATTACATCTGCTGCAAAAGGAGCAGCTGCTATAGGTAGTACAGCTAGTGCAATATCAAATGCTGTTAAGTCTCAAAACGAATTAAAACAACTAGAAGCTATTCGTAAACTTAGGAATGATTCTGAAGAACTAAAAAAATTAAAAAAACTTTCAGATGAAACAAAAAATAAAATTGCTAACATAGCTGTGGATGGTGATAGTAAACATAATGAAAAAACAATTGAAGAAATAAGAGGTAATGGCGTGAGCAGCAACCTTCGGTCTAACCAGCAAAGCTGTAGCGGAGCTGGTCTAGCAAAATTCTAAAATTATATTTAGTAAAATTCTAAAATTATATTTAGTAAAATTCTAAAATTATATTTTAGTAAAAATTTTTTTTCTGTCTGTGAGAAAAACAAAAAGTCAAATTATTTCTTATAAAAATGCCTTCGCTTATCGAAAATAAATTTAGATTAGATGATCCTCCGTTCACCAGTTACAATCAAAAAAAGAATGACTATATAAGAATTGCTATGAATCCCGGATCTTCCAGTAGAGTAAATACTGGAGGTGATTTAATTTTTGAAGTTGACAATCAGCAGAGTTATTTATATTTACCTGATTCATTTTTACACTGTGAATATTCTTTATATAGTGATGCTAATTTTACAACACCATTACCAGATACCGATAATATTACACTAGAGAATAATTTTTTTCCAAGATTATTTACACAAATGCGTTTAGATGTTGCAACTCAAAATATAGAAACAATAAGTGATTCCCCAGGTGTAATTGATACAATGCTTAGATTTGTAACAATTGGTGAAAATAATAAAAAGTATGAAATCGAAGGTTGGTTTCCTGATACTAATGATGGTATAATTGTTGATGATTTAACTCACGCTGGAACAGATGCCGCAGGAATTGCGAAAGATGTAGAAAATATTGCAAAACATTTAAATAAAACAAATAATGATGCATATAAAGAAAGACGTGAATTTAACAAGAAAAGTAAACAGACAGTTAATTGGTCATTGTCTCCATTATTCGGATATTTAGATTATGACAAAATATCATATCAATTTAAATTTAAATTAATAATTCATCTTACGGCAAATAATGAATTAATCTTTTTTGGTAAGACTGGGAAAAAGCATATTTAAAAATTGATAGACTTGAATGGTGGATTACGCATATTACTCCTAGTTTAGAGGTTGAAACAGCTATTGCAAAAAGATTAAATACTAACAAACCAATTCCAGTAAATTTTCTAAAGCGTACTGCTAGTTCAGTAACTTTTTCCGAACAAAGATTTAACTGGCATTTTACTAGAACTGCGAATACCCCAAGATATTTATTACTAACATTTCAAAGAAATAATTCTCCAAGTTTTGATAAGAACAATAATATTTTTCATATTAATACAATTCGAAGTTTACAAGTTTCATTAAATCAAACTCGATATCCAATTGATCCATTAAGATTCGATGATACCAATAATCAATTTATGGAAGGATATGATTGTTATCGAAATCTTTGTACAGAATTTGGAGTTGAACCACAATTAACTCCTGGAGATTGGAGACATTTATATCCAATTTTCTGTTTCGATTTAAGTGCACAATCAGAAGATATTATTAAAAATGGTTGTGATGTAACAATTAATATTGAAAAGAAAGATTCCACAACTTCATTGATGGCTTATGGTTTATTGCTAGCAGATGTAAAATATTCTATTGAAGTTCTTAATGGGAAGATGGTTAGGATGGGCTAAAGCCAGAGGAGCTTCGCTCCGATAGGTTAAAGCCCAAGACTTAGTCGATTAATTAATTTTTTTCATAACAAGAATAGATTAAAATTTTTGTTAACTTAAAAATTCTTAACTTAAAAATTTTTTCATAACTAGAATAGATTAAAAAAATTCTTAACTTAAAATTTTTTCATAAATAGAATAGATTAAAATTTTTGATAACTTAAAATTTTTTTATTAAAAATGTCGCAAGCGAAAAGTAATAATAATAAAACTGTTGAATTAAAATTACGTAATATTGTTGACAAAAATACCCCTAAAACTATTACGATTAACAAAAAAAAGTATTACATAAGTAAACCAATGATAGAGAATATTCAATTACAAGAAGAAAAGAATGGTGGGATTCTCCCATTAATTCCACTAATAATAGGAGGCATAGCTGCAGCAGGAAGTGTTGCAGGTGGGACAGCTGGTATTGTCCAAGCAGTAAATAAAAATAAATCAGAGAAGGCAGCATTAGAAGAACAAAAACGTCATAACAGAGAGTTAGAGAAAGTTGCTAGGGGAGAAGGAATAGTAGATAATTTTATTAGTAAATTAAAATTAGTTGATGAAGGAAAACGAGTTCTTAAAAATATTCTCCACAATGTTGATGATTTAATTGAAATTAAAGAAACTAAAGATGGTTCTGGAATATATCTAAGTCCTAGTATGATTCGGTAATAACCTCAGGACCTTTGGTTCTTTTCGGTAAAACAATTTTTTTTATCTTCTTAATTTTTTTTATCTTTTAAAATGAATACTAAAAATTCCGAAAATTTAATTAAATTAAAAATTTCTAATTTAGATTTATTGAATTATCTATTAAACAAAAATAAAAACTCAAACTGTCAGCATATTGGAGGTGACAAGAACAAAGTTCCACACCACTTCGGTGGTGATATACAAAAAACATTAGAAAACTTTCCTGGATTTATTTGGAGTAAATATTCGAAAGAAAAACATCTTCCTGGTCATTCATATACCGGTCCAGGAACTCGATTAGATATAAGACTAGATGAGAATAATAATCCGAAACCAGGTGAAGAACCAATAAATAGAGTAGATGCCGCCGCTTACAGGCATGATTTAGCTTATCGAAATCATGATCTAAGTTCTCGACATGCAGCTGACAAGAAGATGATTCAAGAATTAGATAGTATTCAGAATCCTACATTTAGAGAAAAAATTGAAAGAATGTTTGTTAAGAAAGCTTTACAAGCTAAAATATTATTCGGCCAGGGTTTAAATGAAAATCATAATTCAGACGTTTATGCATCTGAAATTCATAAAGAATATAGAAAGCCTAAATATTTATTAAAAGTAAAAGTATTTAATAAAGATGATATTTGGAGTGCTGATCTTATTCATATGCCGAATGAAAGGGACTACAAATACGCATTGACCGTTATAGATTTATATACACGATATGCTTGGGTAAAGCCTTTAAAAAATAAAAGTGGTCTTTCAGTTAAATATGCGTTTGAAGAAATCTTTAAAGAAAGTAATAGAAAGCCAAAAAAATTGTTTGTTGATAAAGGATCGGAATTTTATAACCGAAACGTTCAGCCACTATTTGAAACTGTTTATTCAACTGAAAACGCTGGGAAGGCCGTAGTGATAGAAAGATTCAATCGGACGTTAAAAAATAAATTATTCAAGAAATTTACTGAGCAAAGAAATCAGAAATGGTTGAAGATATTACCAGGAATTGTGGAAGAGTACAATAATAAAGTTCATTCTGGTATTGAAGAAACCCCAAAGAATGCTTCTGACGACCCTGATTTGATACGAAAGAAAATATTCGACAATAATAATTTGAATGAGAGTAATCCGAATTTGCAGAAACTTAAACCGAAATTTAAAATTGGAGATAGAGTTAGAATATTTAAATATAAGAATAAATTTGAAAAAGGCTTTGTTGGCTATTGGACTAAAGAAATATTTGAAGTTTGCAAAATAAATCAAACTTATCCGATTACTTATGAAATTAAAGATTTAGATAATGAGGATATCAGAGGCCGTTTTTATCAAAATGAATTACAACGAACTGATTTTTAATTATCATTATTATTATTATTGGAACTAACGTTTCGGGAATGAAATTCCCTTGTTAGGCGTAGCCATAGAACCTACGGTTCGTTCAATTCTAACATTATATCTAGAAATGGTACTCCTTCCTGTAGTTTAAATAAAACATAAAGACATAATTGTCCACAATAAGTAGTGCCTGGTGTTTGAATTTGAAACGTATTGTATGTTCCCGTTCCAAGTAATTCTTTTACTTCATTTGTAGGTGGAAGCCCGTATGAGTCAAAATAATAATTATCTCCGTTTTTACTAAAGATACCTGCTGACCAATGTACGCCGTTTTGGTCTGAAGTGTGAAGATTCGTTATGAAATTTACAGTTATTGATGGAACTTTATTCCGGGAACTGAAGGTTCCTGTTGGCCTATTTTTTAGGAATTGTAATTCGTTTCTCATTAGAACATGAAAATTCTTTATTCCTAATTCATTTGCGATTTTCTTTAGGTCGAAATTTGTCGTAGTTTGCGTTCCATATAATTTAAAAAACTCATTTATGTTGCTCATTTTATAATAAAAAAAATTCTTAAGGGACCCCTAGAAGTCAGAAGGAGGGGGGGGTATTGATTTAAAACTGTTCTCTAATGATGTCTTTCCTTACTACTTAGTCAGAAGGGGGTATTGATTTAAAACATTTTTATAATGATGACTTTCCTTACTACTGGGGGGGGGTATTGATTTAAAACTGGTCTCTAATGATGTCCTTCTTTACTACTTAGTCAGAAGGGAGGGGGTATTGATTTAAAACTGTTCCACAATGATGACTTTCCTTGCTACTTAGTCAGAAGGGAGGGGGTATTGATTTAAAACTGTTCTCTAATGATGTCTTTCTTTACTACTTAGACAGAAGGGAGGGGGTATTGATTTAAAACTGTTCCACAATGATGACTTTCCTTGCTACTTATTCGATTTTGAAATGATTTAATTTAATCTAAATTAAAACGTTACATTGTTCTATTTTATTCTTATGAACTCTTGTTAAGAGAATATTGATTGTTTTATCTGTATTAAGACATTAGCAACATCTGTTACCAAATTTCTCAACATGAACAGCTGCTACCAGTTTAAGCTATTCAGTATGAGAGAATTCTTTGTGACCCGCATAACTCAACTTTTCACTTGAACAGCTGCTGCCATTATTCCACGTATTACTGCGTGCATTATTCATTCTGCGAGCGTTCTACGAGACTGTGACTGCTTACGAATCATCTGTGACCTTTATCTATTTTGGTCAATTTCATCAGCGACTTTCAACAATTTTATTTTTTATCATAATTAATTCACTACGTTTTAACGAAAATGGCACGTTCAAGCATCGCCTTTGCCGATTTGAAAAGAAAAATTTCAGACACTATTGTGAACGAAGATCAACGGAAGAAGTGTATTGAGATGCTAACAGAATTTCAGGAGAAATATCTTAAACCAAGGGAGGAAGAAGACATCCACGCATCAAAAACATTCAGAGAATTTTTAGTGATAAATCGATTTGAAGACACATTGCAAGATAACGCCATCAATATCAGTTCAAACTATAATTTTGAAGAAGAAATTCAAAGAGACATCTTACCATCAGAGCTAACTAATTATTTAGCACATTTAAGAAGAGAAGAAGACATTTCGGTGAACAATACTGTGAAGTTATCGCGTATAAAAGGAAGAGCTTTGACTGCAATCCGGGGAAGTGGCCATGTTTGTAAACAATTAGGTTATTCGAGAGGCTATAGCATCTTTTTAAGAAAATTTTATAAACTATATTTACGATTTCCGTTTATTAAGAACTCGACGGAATCTATATCATTTTTCAAAAGGAACTTCGCTATTATTGACTCGTATCTTCGCCATGGGAGACACCGCCCAACCCTTGATCAAATTTTAAACTCAATCAATTGAAACGGTAAGCTACTCCCAATAGATAATAGTACTATGACCCTTCCCTTATTTCAATTTACGAGAAACAATTGTATCATGTCATAACACATTTTCTAGTCAACATATTTTATTCGTTGTAAACCATGCTACTTGTCCTCATTGGTTTTATAGTTCTATGAGCCTTACTTTATTTTACTCATACAGAAACAATTGTATCATGTCATAACACATTTTCTAGTCAACATATTTTATTCGTTGTAAACCATGCTACTTGTCCTCATTGGTTTTATAGTTCTATGAGCCTTACTTTATTTTACTCATACAGAAACAATTGTATCATGTCATAACACATTTTCTAGTCAACATATTTTATTCGTTGTAAACGATGCTACTTGTCCTCATTGGTTTTATAGTTCTATGAGCCTTACTTTATTTTACTCATACAGAAACAATTGTATCATGTCATAACACATTTTCTAGTCAACATATTTTATTCGTTGTAAACGATGCTACTTGTACATAGTACTTGTCTGTGATGTGAATAAAATATTTCAAAGATGGAAATGTGTTTTCATTTTGTATCGAGTTAAAGCAGTAGCAACTACTGGAATTGTAAGAACGCCAGATGAAATGACAATTGTTAAAGCATTAGACCATCTCTTTCTTAACTTTTTATAATGCTCTAATCTTAATAATAATTGAGATTCCTTATCTTTCATATACCTAACTCTATCTTTGTGTTTTTCTTTATTCATTTTTTCAATGTTAATCTTTTCAATGTCCATTAAAGTAGAACTACGTTCATATGATAACGAAGGATATATTCTTGAGGTTCCTTCCACTTTTGTTTCATCCACTTTTGTTTCTTCCATTTTTAAATGAATATTTTGAATAAATATTTTGAATAAATATTTTGAATACAATCTTCTGGTATATTGAGACTACGTGATATTTTGAGACAACTTAAATTTTCGTCTGCCTAAATTTTCAAAATTCTTAGACCACGTGATATTTTGAGACAACTTAAATTTTCGCCCTTCGGCCACGTGAAATTTGAAATCTACCTAAATTTTTGAAATTTTGATTTTTTGAAAATTTTGAAAAACCCCCGCAAAAGTGTGACATCCGGCGCAAGCGAAGCGAAGCAAAGCGAAGCGAAGCGTCGCGCCGGATGTCACACTATAAACTACTAACATCGTGCAATTTGGCGTGTTTAATGTTGAACTGACTGCTCATTGTTCGATTGCTATGGTATTATGTCAGCAGATTGTGCCATTTCATTTACGTTACTTGTTCCAATGCTTCCCTTCTAGTCAAACAGAACAAGAGACGAGCTTTCTAATTCTGTGTTGCCGTCAGTCATTCTGGTGCGAGGGTGATTGACGTGCCGCTTTCCACTCAGCTGCATTCACCAGCCTCTCTTAAAGCCCGACATCCGAATAATAGAAATCTGGCAACTTGACGCCCATTTACAGTGATAATGCATGGACTTCTAGATATATATGGCACCTGGACATGAAACTAATTTTCCTCTTTACATCTGGAGGCCAATGGCTGACAGAAATTCTGGCTTTATTTTTGTTGTCTCATGGTTTATAGGCATTCACTATCAACAAATCAATTAATTTTTCGATTACATAAGCTAGCATATTCATATATTCATTCGTACTATTTGAACACAATTCAATAAAGCAATATTCTCAGTAGCTATTTTATTACACATGACTGTATGAGAGGAGTTCAAATAAATATGCAAATTTACTCAAAGACAGGATTTACTATTCAATTTTTTCTTTTTCCTTTCTGTAGATTTGTTGTCTCTGGAAGAATCAGATAAATTTCTAACAAACATTTTAGCCATACAGTTGAAAAAACTCTTACTGAGAGAAAAAATGAGGTCATGACCACTTGCACAATGAGTATTACCTATAAAAATGTCAAAATTATCATTGATTACGTTTTCGACGACGCTGGTAAAAACCAAAGTTTGATTAGGAGCCGATAAAAGCTGACTTAATAGAGAAAGCGATGATGTGATGTCTGAAAAAACTTTCCATGCAAAAATACACAACTGAAAAGTGTGATCACGTGGTTCTAACAATCCACCTCGGTCAATTTCTCTCAGAAATTTCGAAGCCTCTGGTGATTCTTCCATTTCAAATTCAAAGGGGGTCTTTTCTTCAACTAAACTATCCTTGCAATATATACATCTATGGATACGAGAGACAGATCGGGCACAAGCTCCAGCCACATAATAAATCACTGCCAAATCACTATCATCAGGATCACGAAACGTTGATAGACAGGTATAAATTTCAATAGCACAGGCACTATTCACACAATCTGAATCTTTTGAATTTTGTGAAGCTATGCAGGACAACGTCTTCACATCAATATGAGAGAACTTCATTAGCGATATGGTTTTGATCTTATTACAGCTTTCTAAAAGTTGACGTACAGAAATATAATAATTAGCACCACTAAGTTGGCGAATCCATCCAAATCTTCCTTCCAAGCAGTCGGATTGTATATTGCCCAACAAAACGTATTTGAAACCACATGACTGCATCAGAAAGCGAGCAAATTCCGGTAATGCGCGACATGTCAGAATATTCGCAAGAAAAGTTTCCGATGTCATCCCTTGTCCATTACTTTGTTCCCACCGTTCAAGGAAGTCAGCAAACTCTTCTAGAAAACAGAGTTTCCAGTCGTTAATAGAAGACACACTATCGCGAGCTATGTCACGCTTATGATGGCCTATAGAAGTGGTTTTAACATTCAACACTTTCCATACTTTCGAAAACAATCCCAAAACAGAAGCGGTCTCATGGCGACCATAGTGATACAAAGCATTAATCGTCGACTCATGTAAAACGGCAGATGACAATTTTACCGATGTTTTTTCGATACTTTTGGGCATTAAAACGGCTTTAGTCAATTTATGACCCAGTCGTAAGGGTTTATCACTTTCAATTTCAAAAACAAACTCAAGATCAGAAAACTTGGCAGTTGCACCATCGAAATATCGTGGCATGGAGGGACATTGGAAAATTCGACGTTTTTGAAAGTTATTATAAATATTCTTGACATTATGTGTCGGATCGAAAATCAGAAACATTTCTTCATTAGTCCAGAAATTCACAACAGATGGTTTAAGAGTTCCACCACAGAGATGGGAAATAAAAAATTTACGATTGGGATGGCTGTTGTCCACTAAAATGGCTCTTACAAGAAATCCTATGTTATGTAGAATGCTCATTATATGTTTGTAGCATTCAAAAAGTTTATCAGCAGTCAAGGATTTTATCGGAAAGATACCAACAATATCTCGATATTTTGAACTCAACGATTTTATCATAAAACACAGAGCTGTCCTCGCTATATCACAATCACCAGTCAAACCACTAATACGACCACCAGTAAACTCTGGCCGTCTTGCAACGTAAATCTCATCAATCACCAAAATTACAGATTTATCGAAATCATTTAATTTCGATATTCGAAGTTTCAAATACTCATTATCATCGAGTTTATCATTAGAACTCGTCATTTTCGTGATCTTTTGCAATGTTCTCACAGATGGCAAGTATAAAACATTACTGTTACATAATTGAACATAGGCAGATGAGTTTACAGAATACAACACGTAAGAAAAAACGATAATTTCGGGAGTATACCGTCGCCCATGTTTGGAAGTTGTCGACAATTTCAATTGTTCAATCAGAAATCTCAATCGAGATGATTCCTGAACATCATCGTACATTTCTAATGCATCCTCGAGATAATCTATGCACGCTTGAATGGAGCGATTAGGGACGTAGTCTTCACTAATATATTTTAAAAATGACATCAGATTGCTTATTTGAGAAACAGCTGTTACTTTTCCAGGAATTATATGATGATACTGCGAAGACACAAGAAGAACATTTTTCAAGTAGGCACGAGCACACATTTCACGATCGACGACGATTGAGACTTTAAACAACGGGACATGTGAAGAGTCAATTAGCCCAATGATCAATACTCCATTATTAAAAAACAAATGAAATCCTGTCGGCTTCGCTACTTCTGAAGTTAAGCCGCTGTGCAATTCTTCGATCGAAGATACTGTATCTTCGGAGAGCATTTGCTCAGCAAGATCTGCAAAGTTTTCATTTTGGGTTTGGATACGAGAACTCGACGTTGCCTTTTCACTTCGGCGAGACACTGGAGTCGATGAAAAACGCACAGGAAGGTTAGGAAAAAGAGATGGAATGGCGTCGGATTTTAAAACTCTTCGTTGTAGTGGCTGATCACCACGTTTACGCTTCCGCGTTACATTAATGTCAACGCTGCTGGTTGAGAAATCGGTTTCTACGAAATGTAGGGAGCACAAGCGACTGTTTTGAGTTGGTGTGAAGTCTTTTCGAGGTATTCGATTAATCCAAACTCGAAGTAAATCCTGATTTTTGAGAGGAAATCGATGAAACGTTACATGTGGTGCAGTTGTGTGGTTTGAGTATCCAGATGTACATCCGACAGCGGCGCACTTATTCGGCATAACGATCAGAAGGAGAACAACGTGCTTCCCACGCGCTGCATCATAAATTGACTTCACAATTAAGGTTGGTCGTAGATCAATAACACGTCGACGGCTGCAAAGCTCACGCCTGCTTGCATTGTTCATTAGACTAAGTACAATGTTTTCATTTGCGCGTTCACTGGCCTCCAATTGCAAGACACAACGCTTTCACTCGACAAGTTTCATGTCCAGTAGCTACTATTTAGAAGTCCATGGATAATGTTATGTTCCAGCGAGCGTTCAGTATTTGTTAACAATTTGATTGTGGGTGGCGGAGATCAAAGCAGTTTCCTTCATTCTCGGCTGTTGACAGTGAAATTAATGAATTATCATTCCGAGTCATGAACATCGAATTATTATAAACTTTGTATATATTTAACATATAACTATATGTTTATTTTTGTTTTGTGTTACTGCAATGCTTGCCTACATTATGCATTTCTTCATTATTATTTTCCAGTATTATGTCTTTTACCTTGCATGTTTTAACTTTTGCTTGTATATTTTCACATGTTTCTGTTTGTGTCCATATGCAGCTTGAAGAGTTCTTAAAATGAATGTGTTGTGCAACTACCAATCAGATCAGAGTAATTCATGCAGCGTGTCAATCCATGACGTGTTAACACCTATGTAATCCGTTCCGTGTTATGCCTCAATAAAGAACGGACGAAGCGCCGGCATGAGATTAAAGATGTCCTTTCAATTGCTCCGAGTAATTTACTAATTACTTAGTTACTGATTGTATTAGATGAGGTCAAATAAGTGAAGGATTAGTTCAAATCAAATATCACTAAGATCGCACATTTTGATATTTTGTTTCTACAGATGAAATGAATAATCCAATTCGGTGATTTTTATCGAGACACTGAGGCTAAAAGCAACATGATTCTGAAAAATTCAATAATTGTTCGTCAGATGCAGAAATAAATGTAAACAAATAAAATTAAAAAATGTATTTGAAATTTCAAACATGCACACATAATAAGCAGATAATTTCAAATTCAAAGATTTTGCATATGTGAATATCTCTATATGGATAGGAAGAATCCTTTATATCAATTCAACTTATTTCGGTTAATGATTTTATACTATAGAGCCAAAATAACGAACATCACGACAAAAAAGAACACATCGAGCCGCAACTTCTGCGCATCTTTGCGGAAAACGCAATGTGTATTTGAAAAATTGAAATGTCGCTGAATAGGCCATATTTTCAAACTTGTAAATGCTGTGTAGGACAGAGTATTGCATGGATTTTGATGAAACTTTACTTGAAGGTGAGTGAGGTACTGTAGAGCTTACGCTTCGCTCTGTTGTGTTTTCCGCAAAGATGCGCAGAAGTTGTGGGTCGATGTGTCTTTTTTGTCGCAATGTTAATTGTTTTGGCTCT
This sequence comes from Prostheceraeus crozeri, assembly GCA_907163375.1. Classification (NCBI taxonomy): domain Eukaryota; kingdom Metazoa; phylum Platyhelminthes; order Polycladida; family Euryleptidae; genus Prostheceraeus; species Prostheceraeus crozeri. The sequence goes on along the minus strand of CAJQUW010000119.1, from coordinate 454,435 downwards.
ACAGTAAAAAAATCATTAACCCTTACTTCACCAAGAATTGATGCCGCAAAATCAATTAGAACTGAATATATAGCGAAATCAGCCAAAATGATGCCGAATTCAAATTTAAAAATAGCTCTCACGATGAAAGTATTGTGCCAAAATTAAAAATCCTTCTGAAAAAAGTTCTATATGCACAAAACGTAAAATACTAAAAATCTGTTGGCCATGATTGCTTGGATTAAAGATATTCAAAAGATTCGATTAAGACGCCAAGGTTGCTATCCACTGAAAAATCTCAGGATCCTTATCTCAAAAAACAACGGTATCAATTCCGGCATCAAAGTCGGGATTCTGAAAACCAAACTCAGACGCACAGAATCAAAGAAACAAAATTCACTAGCTAAAGAGAAGAAAAAAGGCAGCAATTCGAATCATTTTCAGAGATCTCCAGTAATAACAATCAAACTGCTAGTGTGGATGTAGACTGGTGTGGTGAGCTTAAGTTTGGCTTTTTTGGGTAATCGGCGCAGTAGCGCAGAATATTTTGGCTTTTTGGATTTGAGTATTGAAATGTGGACTGATTTTGTGGATTTGAATAGCTGTGGAGGAGTGGCATCGATAGCTATGGTAGTGAAACTGATAGTGTGGATGTACATTGGTGTTGCGAGCTTAAGTTTGGCTTTTTTGGGTAATCGGTGAAGTAACGCAGAATATTTTGGCTTTTTTGCATTTGAGTATGGAAATGTGGACTGATTTTGTGGATTTGAATAGCTGTGGAGGAGTTGCATCGATAGCTATGGTAATGAAACTGCTAGTGTGGATGTAGACTGGTGTGGTGAGCTTAAGTTTGGCTTTTTTGGGGAATCGGCTTCATTCTGTGGCTTTTTTGTTTCTTTTGTGATTTTGTCTTTTTTGGATCATTTTTGGCTCTTTTGGTAATGATCATTAACCCACTTTATCGATCGATCTATGATGAGTCAGAAAATTACTGGAGATTGCAGGAGCGTGTACACTTGACACTTTTAGTCGACACTTATTCTTCACGATGCCATCGAGAAAGCGAACAGCTGCAGCAGTTGCTGCATACATTTTGACAAAGAAAACAAAGTGTGAACGGCGAATATGGTTGAATATGCTTGTACTGGCTTCTAGTGTACTGCACAACTATCTTATGACGAAGAAAGAATCGGCGAAGAGGTATGCTCCGAAAGATTCATTTGACACAGAGAACTTTGAAAATGGTTCAATTAAAGACGGTTCTTGGCACTTGATGGGAATGCCTGAAGCAAACATGCTGCCAATTGAAAGAAGCTGCAGCAACAATATTGCGGATTCTACAAAAACAACACGAGAGGAATTTCGATATTTCTTCATGACACCCGATGGTGAAGTTTCGTGACAGTATAAATTTATCTGACGTGAATTTTAACTTTGACAAGAAAGCTATTCATTTCATACTTCATTACAAGCACAAGGAAAACAGCTGTGCTATCTTATTTGTTTTCTATTGATTTTTATTAACAATTGTCTCTCAACATCATCTACATACAGTATTTTTAAAATATGGAGAACCCAATTATCATTCTTTGAAAACTTTTATTATTCATGTTTCTTTAGTTGCTAATGGCCCCATGTGCAACGATAAAATGACATAGAAACAGAACTGAAATTAGAAAATAGCCTGTATTGAGTTGATGTAACAGTCTAATTGTAGATTTTCTACTGGACCATTATTGCTGAATAATTTTGCAATTGTGTGCTTCAAAACAATAGATCGTTTTTGGAAGAAAAGAAAGGTAGGATTGACAATAAGCCTTTACTGTTAGATGGATACAATGACGGCTATAAAATCTATATTATATAAAGCAACATTATCATCAATTCTCCAACTGACTGTCCATAATAATGTGCACTATACATGCACATTTCTTCCCTGTATTGAAAGAATCGATCGAGTCATGAGATACCGTCACTATTTGATTAAAAGCTTTCTTCGATTTTTTGTTGTAAGATATTTTTTGAAACATTATTAGAACTTTTCACGATTAAATCAATTAACACAAGACTGCATGTAGCAACCATAACTCATGAATTGTTTTCACCTCACTTCATTTCATTAAATGATGTGTATTTGTTACTGCATGCATCCAGACAATGCAAGAATGCTGTACCACATTTTCATTTCTAGGTATACATGAATATAAAAGCTATTGCAAAAAGCGTTTGACTAGACCTAGATATGAAAAATTCAAGTCAAGTCTATGGGCCTATGTGTAGCGCAAGCTTAGAAGAAGATGATTCCGCGAAACCTCGTGAAGATAGCTTACACGGTTCACCATCCAAAATTCATTACTCACCACTGTTCTACACCATAACATAACAAATAATACGTATATGTTTCTACAATTTATTTGCTAAGCACCCTGAAATTCTTACATCAAATTTGTAAAATTTTATTCAAATCTAGAAAGTAGGCTTAATAATGTACATTGCAATACGCATATCGATGCTGAAACTGAAAATGCTGAAAATGTATCACTTGACTCGCGACCTTCATTTGGACATTGAATAAACTGTATCATCTCGTAAAACGGCCATTTCGTGACGAATTTGTCGCCGGCATCACTCCCAGACTTTAGTTTTCTTTGCTTTTTGAGTTCTTTGTGGAACTGAGTCCTGAGGTTATGCATTTTTCGCTGAACCTCTTTGACTTCCATTTTAAATTTTCCGGCAACCTTCTTCCATGCTTCGACCTTCCTTATTCTGTCGCGATATTCATGATTGTGGACGTTCTACAAACACGGATACCAGAGATGCCAAGGTTTCAAAAAAAAATGCGGGAGACCCAACATCAAATGATCCAACAACAAAAATAGTAAAATTAGATTAAATCATATTTAAAAGCCCTATCAACTTCCTATATTTCCTTCAATAAATGGAGAATATTTATTTTTGAAGACAATTAATTTGTCACATTTCCAATAAAAAAGATAGAGTTCGTGAATCAAAAGAAAATCTATCTTTTCAATAAACGGATGATTGCATGCTTCTCATTGGTTGTGAGGGAATGGAGGAGGGCTAATCGAAGAATAGGCTAGCGGTGAGTGGCTAATCAGTCCGAACGCTTGCTGTTACATTTGAATGATGGAAAGAGCACACTAGAAGGATAAAAACTGTTGGACTACTTTAAAATACGGCGTAAATAAATGATGATGCGGGAGATTTAAGCAATTATGCGGGTGAGCGGGAGATTGACTAAAAATGCGGGAGACTTGGCATGTATGGGATACAGTTCGTATTCACCGATCAGTTCATCGGTTAATGCTCTTGTCCACTCACACTTTGTTTGTTTCATTTCATTCTCATTCATCGTTGAACCAGCGATCATCGTTTCACAAGATGTTTTGCTGAATGTTGTATAAATCTGCCGATGTCAACATAACAGACAATCAATCAATGATTCATTTTACTTGAGAAAGATGAGTCCCACCTGCTGATGCTTTTATCTATTGACCGGTTGTCAAGCGGCCTAGCACCGATACACGACTGCAAAGTCGACGATTATATTCCCACGCATGTCTGTGGTGAGGAATTTCAGGTCAAACAATGCTTAATGCTCCCACAAGCCGGTGGAGTTTCTTGCATCATGACAGTCAGGAAAATCAATTCTGTCCTAGCAAAATGAAGCTGAAATTGATGTTAACTGTATGCACAATAGTGCGCAGTAGCAAAAGCAGAAAATATGTATGTATGAACTATGCATGTTATCACATCATTAGTAATTTAATGACAGGCGATAATGAAAAAAGCAAGAACAAATCCAGCCTCGAAGAAGTCAGGTTTCTGTGTTCCGATCACGGTCGTGTCACGTGTGAGTGTCGGTAAAAGTGTCAGCTAAAAGTTGCGCCTCGTTCAACTACAGTGACACTTGTGGCAGCCACTTTTCAGAAAGTGTCAGGAGCCGTTTACACGTGCAATATTTTCACTGACACTTGGTTGCAGCAACTTTTAAAAATGTCAGCAATCTAGTGTCAGACGAGAGTGTCAGAAGCGCTTACACGTGCAATTTAGGTGGCAGCAATAAAGTGTCAGCAATAAAGTTTCATGTGTAAACGCACCTTAAGGGATATGGCCTGTATGGTCATCATCATTTCAGGAGTTGTCGGGATATGACTTTGTTAACTTTAAGTGCTTTCTGCTCAGACGATGAGGTCAGAAGAAGTCAGATCAAGCTGCAGCAACGCTTCACTTCAAGTTATCGCCCCTAATTCAGAAGGCACTAGGTGACATGCCACGCGTAATTACGGAACACCCCAAACATCCGTGGTTAAAGACATTCTATTCTTCTAAGAGTCAGAAATCACTTTAACTGATGCTGTTAAAACATGGGAAATGTTTATGAATACGCGCGGGCGAGCTTTTATAGTTTGCGCGTCGTCCACGGTTGTCTGCGCTGCTTGAACCACTAAGATGAACCGCTAAGTATGTTCTGTCTTCCCTGAGCATGAAATTGAGGTCCTATCACATTGTTTAGCCTCTGATACATGCAGACACACGAGTCGCAAAGTCTTTATAACAGGACTGCCAACTATAGTAGCTTATATAAGAGATATTGCAGTAATATCCCGCATAGCCACGGATGTTTGGGGTCATGTGTAATTCTTACGCGTGGTTCACGCGTGAATTACGCGTGATTGAGCGTGGCATGTCACCTAGTGAGTACTTCTTCAATTTGGGCAAGTTTTAGTGTGTAGGTAGAAGACATCCTCACTCACGTGCACTTAAAGTTTTGTAGCGATTGATTCATTTCTATGGATTTTACACAAATTTGAAAACGTGGGTGGGAGATAACCTATAGCCTAAGTACCGTCCTATACTTAATAATTTCGTAAATCAGAAGAAGCCCTAAATTCATTGATATCTGATTTTGTCTCTTATTGATCATTCATGATACACGATTAACATAAAATCATACAGTATATACAAGAAACAAGCAAACTGTGGGTGTCGCAAAATCGTGTCGTGTCCTGGCAACAAGCTATATCGAGACGTCCGTGACAGTACAACTAGTATCTCCGCTTGACCGACTATCTGACTCACAGAAATAAACATCACTCGCGATCGTTGCGCAACAGGGGACATGCGAAAATTGACCAAGAGCGCTATTGTAGGATTTCAGATTCTCACATTAATAAATTAATAATTCGACATAGAATGTTGTTCATATACCCCCGTGCAAAACACAAAGATTGTCCCCGCTCAGATTTCATTTCGGGGACTGAATGCCAACGACGTTTCATTTTGAAAGTTTCATCATGAAACTTCTTCGAGTTAATCGAAGCGGTGAGTCGTACCTACAAACCAAGTGATCATTCCAGAAAATGTGAGTTATTTGTATTTTATCCGTAAGCGTGCATCTTCATATGGTTTCCTGTTTGATCTAATGTTTTTTCTATACCTACGGTGCTCAATTTTTTGAAGATATTATTACCATCATCACATAATGAATATTTTTTGAAGCTCAATAGGAAATTCAAGCGTCACCTCGGTTTCACGGTTATCATTTTTATACTGTGTTTCAATTGAGGGTTCCATTTCATTTTCGTACTCTGAACCGGATTGCATTCTTTGGTCCTACGAGTGATATCTGGGTAGGAATTCAAAAACAGCTTATGTTTTCCTCCTATTCAACCGGTAGATGCAGTACATATACTGGGTCAACAGCAAGGTTTCAGCCAGTATGGTAAGGTAATTGCGCACTTCTATTCTTTCCCCTCCCCCACATTTACCAATGTTTCCAAATTCATAGAATTTCGTGAAAGTAGTAAGTAAAACTCCACTTCTGGATAGCGCAAGATGGCCGCCATCGCTGACGTCCCCCCCCTGGAACGGCAGAGTGTCGTGGTCGGCCGCCGTGGTGCTTCGAGTCTGACGCCCCCCTCTGGAACGACAGAGGTTGTAGTCTGTCGTGGTGTGCCGGCCAGGTTGGTCCACGTTCACAAACTGTTCGTTGACTCCCTCGTGCGATCTGCTGAATGTTGGGTTGTAAAATGGGCTGTGTCGAGTGGAAGGAGTGGTCGGATGAGAAAACGGAGGCCAGATTCGGATTCAGCGTGAAATTCTGCATCGGTATGGTGAATTTGAACGCAATCGGAGAGAAAAAATTTTCGCTGACGTCCCCCCCCACCTCTGGACAGCTCGCTTCGATTTTGGCTTCCAGTGGACGGATTTAGTCGTGCCATAGCTCGTTTGAAAGCTAAGAGTGAGACAAATTCAGTGAAAGAAACGGCTTGTTCCTATCTGTCTTCGTTTAGATGTGAGACGCCATTTAAGATTTTGGGAGAATGGCGAAAAACGACAGAGTTAGAATTTGGGACGTTTTGGGCTGTAGCTTCAAAACGAAGCATCGGATTGGAAAACGGATTTCAGATTTGGAATCAGCGTGAAATTCTCTATCTGTATGGTGAGTTTCAAGGCAATCGGCGAGAAAAAATTTTCAACATTTTTCGAGAAAACGACAGAGTTAAAATTTGGGACGTTTTGGTCTGTAGCGCCCAAACGAAGCATCGGATGGGAAAACGGAGGCCAGATTCGGATTCAGCGTGAAATTCTGCATCGGTATGGTGAATTTGAACGCAATCGGAGAGAAAAAATTTTCGCTGATGTCCCCCCCCCCCGGGAGAGCTGGCTTCGATCTTGGCTTTCAGTGGACGGATTTTGTCGTGCCATAGCTCGTTTGAAAGCTAAGAGTGAGACAAATTCACTCAAAGAATCGGCTTGTTCATATCTGTCTTCGTTTAGATGTGAGACGCCATTTAAGATTTTAGGTCGGAGCTCACCTGAAAAAATCCTAAGTGTCAGAGTGGCTTTGTATGGGCAAAATTTTGAAAATTTTCCAAAGTGTGGCATTTCGACCTGGGACCGTCACCAAAACATTTTTCATCAAATTTCGCTGACCCCCCCCCCCCGACAGCGACCTTCTAACTTTGGTTCTAGTGGACGGATTTTGTCTTACAGCTACTCGTTTGAAAGAGGAGAAAAAACTGCTGGACGACATTTTTTGCCGCGAGTCAATCGGACCAGCCGTTCAAAAGTTAGAGCTGTTACAAGATTTTAGGTCGGAGCTCACCTGAAAAAATCATAAGTGTCAGAGTGGCTTTGTATGGGTAAAATTTTGAAAATTTTCCAAAGTGTGGAATTTCGACCTGGGACCTTCACCAAAACATTTTTCATCAAATTTCACTGACCTCCCCCCCCTCTGGACAGCTAGCTTCGATCTTGGCTTCTAGTGGACGGATTTTGTCGTGCAATAGCTCGTTTGAAAGCTAAGAGTGAGACAAATTCAGTGAAAGAATCGGCTTGTTCATATCTGTCTTCGTTCAAAAGTTAGAGCTGTTACAAGATTTTAGGTCGGAGCTCGCTCACCTGAAAAAATCCTAAGTGTTAGAGTGGCTTTGTATGGGTAAAATTTTGAAAATTTTCCAAAGTGTGGAATTTCGACCTGGGACCTTATGAAAACTGTTTTGGTAAAGGTCCCAGGTCGAAATTCGGAAGTTTTAAATTTTTCAAAATATTCACCACACTGGAGCTCTCACACTTAGGAATTTTTTCACTTGTGGCATGTTACATGGACATGTGCTGACGGACCAACTTTCCGTGGTCATATGAGAATGGTTCAGGTGTCATATGATAGAGAATGATGAGACGAATCGTTTGCAACAAACCGCATGTCGCTACGATGAATACTTTCGGAGATAGAGCCATTTTAAGTTTTCTTCCGAGCATATATAAACCCCCGACAACGTAAGTCTGATCACTTCATCGAAAGACGAGGTAAGCGACGGTCGTCGCTCTGAGCTCCCGATATCGGGTGTTTCAAAGGACTCTATCTTTTGAAGTAGGCAAGCTATCTTCTTACTTCAAAGTTTGTATGATAGAGTTTGATAGTGTCTTTACTACTGATAAAATTTTTTGAAAGTAGTATGGGTAGTAAAATGCGGAATTTTTAAAAATTCTTAATTTTCAGTTTTTTCAAAGTTTCAACATGTAGACTAAGGTTTTCAAGTATGCTGAGTTCAAATCTGCTATCAGATTTGAAATTTAACTAAGTCTAAGGCAGCTTTTAGGGGTTAGATCCCAGCTACTGATCACTACCTTTGACTCGGCGTTCCTGTTACCACTTCGGGGCAGTGACAATGATGTCTTCAGCTGTAAAGAGCGGGTATCGGGGAAGATCTCTCACTTCCCTAGTGATCAGTACAAGGCCTTCGGGCTGTCGACGGGATCGAGTGCCACTCACTACACTCTTTAGGAATATGACTGTACTACATGATTCCAAACTTATACAAATTTCATTATCTTACAGCTAACGATAAAATCTCAGGCATGGCTAATGATAAGAACAGAAAATATCATATCAAAATGTGTGTGTGCGGTCGAATAAATCGCAGTGCGGACGCCAAGGCGCATGTCAAGAAGGCGGGCACCGGCCACATGATTATCTTGAATAGGGTTGCGTGTGTGAAGTGTAGAGTGCTGAAGGGTGATGAGGATGAGGCGCGTTTCTACAGAGTGCATGCTGACTGTAGTGGTGGTTTAGTGAGTGACTTGAGATTCACGCAGTTGATTGTGGAAGAGAGGGAGCGAATGTTGGCGATCGAGCGAGAGGGTAAGGTTGAGAATGTTGTTGAGAATCTTGTTGAGAATGTTGTTGAGAATGATGAGTTGGCGAGAGCGGTTGCGTCGTTGGAGGCTGAGATTGAGCGAAAGAGAGTGCTTGAGAGTGATGATGAGGATGATGTGGATTTAGATAGGGAGCGTGTGAGGAAGCGTGTGAGGAAGTTCAGCTCTTCGTCGTCGGAGGTGTCAAACATTGTCATCACCGACCCCCCGAAGAGCTCATCTTCCCCAAAAGTGAAGAGTGGTGGGATTCGTGTGCAGTCGGCGAGGTGGTTGAAGGATGAAGAGAAGAGGCATGTTTCGCAGCAGATGGCGCATGATTTGTTGGTGAATAAGTATGAGAGTTTGAAGAAAGTGAAGGATGAAGTTGTGAAGGAGTTGGATGAGTTGAAAAAGAAGGAACTGAAGTCGAAGGAGGTAGCGGATGAGAATATTAGAATGAGGCGTAGTGTGACTGATTTGAAGAATAAGACGCGAGAGTTGGAAGAGAAGAATGATGAGAGTGAGAAGAGGGAGAGTGCTTCGGAGAGAAGAATGAGAGATGCAGAAGCGAAGTTTGAGGAGATGATGAAGGAGATGAGTGTGTTGAGAGCGAGGAATGTTGAGTTGGAGAGGACTGTGGCTCGGCGGGGTGATGAGAGGCAGGCGTATGAGAAGTTGGAGCGCATGAGGGATGAGTGGAATCGTGTGAATGAGGATCGTTTGTTTGAATTTCACATCCCTATTCGGGATAATCATTTGGCCGGCGAAGTACTCGTCAATCAAAATCTGGACGAGTCCATCCTATGTTATAACGGCCATCCAACGAAAAAATGTCTCCATGCCAGCCTGAGAATGCGCGGTCATTTACACAAATTCTCGATTCGGAAGCGCGCGAGACTGCCAAAGGATGGCTAACTTGGTAAGTGAAAAGTAAATAAGATAGTATATCCTATTCTAATACATATCATTTTCATTGCAGATCTTTGCCCGCCTTCACCACCCCATCACGACACTCCCGAGAACGAACCATCGGCTCTCTTAAGGGCCACCTAGGGGCAAGACATGATAGAACCTCCACGCGGTTTGCCCTGGGCCGTCTTCGGACTGGCGAATACTATCATTAAGTTGAATCTGCTATCAGTCAACTTGAACGTTGCGTCGCGTTAGAGGGGTATATAAACCACTCACTGCCTCTCATTTCATTTCATTTCAATCATGCAGACGCCGAACAGTCAAGTCAGCTCTCCTCGCGGTCCGCAGTTAAGGCCGCGAAATTTATTTGAGGAGTTTGTCAGGCTAGAGGAGCAAGACAGAGTTTATAATAATCTTGCTCGGATTGGCAATCCGATGACAGCAACTGCTGTCAATCCAACGGAATGGCGCTACATTCCACTTTTTAGCCATGTACCAGTTAGTGTGGAAGTCGACAGTGCTACCAAAGAGAGAGTCAAAGACTCTCTCAGCAGAATTGGTAGGGTGTAAGATGATGTTACTCCCGAGAACGAACCATCGGCTCTCTTAAGGGCCACCATGGGGCAAGACATGATAGAACCTCCTCGCGGTTTGCCCTGGGCAGTCTTCGGACTGGCGAATACTATCATTAAGTTGAATCTGCTATCAGTCAACTTGAACGTTGCAAATGAAGTTCGGTGTAATACTTCCTTTCGACGGGCGTTCCTGTAAAGGGCGGCGGTGAAACCCGTAGCTATGTATACCGCAAGGGACATTCGGCAATGGTCAATCTTGTTTAACCTCTCTGCGTCATGTTTGCAAGTGATTGCCTCTGTCTCAACGTAGTATGCATTCGCGTCAGGGCGACATTTAGCCAACTGTCGAAGGTTGCCTAAAACTTTCCATTGCATACGTTATGAGAACCATGAGTTCTACCTGTCTCTATCAATGAGACGAATTGATGAATGGAATGAAATGGGAGGACACTCACGCGCCACACGCAACATAACACACTTCTCTCTTCCGTAGTCTAACAAGCTCTTTACACATGGATCGCAGTCGATTGCTATCCCTGTATCAGAAGTGTAAGCTATCTTAATTTTATTTGACACTATTTCATCTATCATCATCGCCCATATGAAATGTTTTAAGATTTACAAGTTAGACTAAGCGTGCTACTATTTCCAAATGAAAAAGTATACATGGTTAAATCATCCACTTAAGCCCATCCGTAGTCTAACAAGCTCTTTACACATGGATCGCAGTCGATTGCTATCCCTGTATCAGAAGTGTAAGCCATCTTAATTTTATTTAACACTATTTCATCTACCATCATCACCCATATGAAGTGTCATAAGATTTACAAGTTAGAAATAAAGTTTCAATAGTGTATGCGTTAGAAATAAAGGTGTAACTGTTTGTAAAAATAAGATCGCAAGATTTACTAGTTTACAAGTTAGACTAAGTGTAAATTAAAAATAAAATTATAACTGTTTCAAGAGTTTACAAGTTAGAAATTAAGTTTCAATGGTGTATACGTTAGAAATAAAGTTTTAGCTGTTTGTATATAAAAATAAAGTTTCAAGAGTTTACAAGTTAGAAATAAAGTTTCAATAGTGTATGCGTTAGAAATAAAGTTTTAGCTGTTTGTATATCAAAATAAAGTTTCAAGAGTTTACAAGTTAGAAATAAAGTTTCAATAGTGTATATGTTAGAAATAAAAGTGTAACTGTTTGTAAAAATAAGATCGCAAGATTTACTAGTTTACAAGTTAGACTAAGTGTAAATTAAAAATAAAATTATAACTGTTTCACGAGTTAAAGCGTTGATGCAACGATGAACAATTAATAAGCTGAAAAGTTTTAGATTCACTTTAACATTACCATATGTTTACAGATAGAAATGTATCACAGCAAAGCTACTTCATGAGTTAGTTTGCCAGGAGTGTATCATCTCAAACTTTTACTCCGACTGTGGAACATTGATTTCCATGATGAAGATTTAAATGGTCAGATTCGATGACGAACAAGATTTACTAGTTTACAAGTTGGACAAAGCGTTCTACTATTTGTAAATGAAAGATATCATTTCAACAGTTTACCAGTTAGAAATAAAGTTTCAAAAGTCTACAAGTTAAAAACAAAGTTTCGACCGTTTACAAGTTAAAAATGAAGTTTCAATAGTGTGTATGTTAAGAATAAAGTTCTATCTGTTTATATGTTAGAAATAAAAATGAAGGTTCACCAGTTTACAAGTTAAGAATAAAGTTTTTTCTGCTTGTATGTCAGAAATGAAATAAAGCTTCACCAGTTTAAGAGTTAAAAATAAAGTTTCAATAGTGTGTATGTTAAGAATAAAGTTCTATCTGTTTATATGTTAGAAATAGAATGAAGTTTCACCAGTTTACAAGTTAAGAATAAAGTTCTATCTGTTTGTATGTTAGAAATAAAGTTCTATCTGTTTATATGTTAGAAATAGAATGAAGTTTCACCAGTTTACAAGCTAAGTAAAAAGTTTTATCTGTTTGTATGTTAGAAATAAAATGAAGTTTCATCAGTTTACAAGTTAAGAATAAAGTTTCAATAGTTTACAAGTTAAGAATAAAGTTTCAATAGTGTGTACGTTAGAAATAAAGTTCTATTTGTTTATATGTTAGAAATAAAATGAAGTTTCACCAGTTTACAAGTTACGAATAAAGTTCTATATGTTTAATTTTACAAGTTAAGAATAAAGTTCTATCTGTTTGTATGTTAGAAATAAAACAAAGTTTCAACCGTTTAAAAGTTAAAAATAAAGTTTCAATAGTTTACAAGTTAAGAATAAAGTTTCAATAGTGTTCATGTTAAGAATAAAGTTCTATCTGTTTATATGTTAGAAATAGAATGAAGTTTCACCAGTTTACAAGTTAAGAATAAAGTTCTATCTGTTTATATGTTAGAAATAAAATGAAGTTTCATCAGTTAACAAGTTAAGAATAAAGTTCTATTTGTTTATATGTTAGAAATAAAAATGAAGGTTCACCAGCTTACAAGTTAAGAATAAAGTTTTTTCTGCTTGTATGTCAGAAATGAAACAAAGCTTCACCAGTTTAAGAGTTAAAAATAAAGTTTCAATAGTGTGTATGTTAAGAATAAAGTTCTATCTGTTCATATGTTAGAAATAGAATGAAGTTTCACCAGTTTACAAGTTAAGAATAAAGTTCTATCTGTTTGTATGTTAGAAATAAAGTTCTATCTGTTGATATGTTAGAAATAGAATGAAGTTTCACCAGTTTACAAGCTAAGAATAAAGTTCTATCTGTTTATATGTTAGAAATAAAATGAAGTTTCATCAGTTTACAAGTTAAGAATAAAGTTTCAATAGTTTACAAGTTAAGAATAAAGTTTCAATAGTGTGTACGTTAGAAATAAAGTTGTATTTGTTTATATGTTAGAAATAAAATGAAGTTTCACCAGTTTACAAGTTACGAATAAAGTTCTATATGTTTAATTTTACAAGTTAAGAATAAAGTTCTATCTGTTTGTATGTTAGAAATAAAACAAAGTTTCAACCGTTTAAAAGTTAAAAATAAAGTTTCAATAGTTTACAAGTTAAGAATAAAGTTTCAATAGTGTTCATGTTAAGAATAAAGTTCTATCTGTTTATATGTTAGAAATAGAATGAAGTTTCACCAGTTTACAAGTTAAGAATAAAGTTCTATCTGTTTATATGTTAGAAATAAAATGAAGTTTCATCAGTTAACAAGTTAAGAATAAAGTTCTATTTGTTTATATGTTAGAAATAAAAATGAAGGTTCACCAGCTTACAAGTTAAGAATAAAGTTTTTTCTGCTTGTATGTCAGAAATGAAACAAAGCTTCACCAGTTTAAGAGTTAAAAATAAAGTTTCAATAGTGTGTATGTTAAGAATAAAGTTCTATCTGTTCATATGTTAGAAATAGAATGAAGTTTCACCAGTTTACAAGTTAAGAATAAAGTTCTATCTGTTTGTATGTTAGAAATAAAGTTCTATCTGTTGATATGTTAGAAATAGAATGAAGTTTCACCAGTTTACAAGCTAAGAATAAAGTTCTATCTGTTTATATGTTAGAAATAAAATGAAGTTTCATCAGTTTACAAGTTAAGAATAAAGTTTCAATAGTTTACAAGTTAAGAATAAAGTTTCAATAGTGTGTACGTTAGAAATAAAGTTGTATTTGTTTATATGTTAGAAATAAAATGAAGTTTCACCAGTTTACAAGTTAAGAATAAAGTTCTATCTGTTTGTATGTTAGAAATAAAACAAAGTTTCAACCGTTAACAAGATAAAAATAAAGTTTCAATAGTTTGCAAGTTAAAACTAATGTTTCAATAGTGCGTATGTTAAGAATAAAGTTTTATCTGTTTGTATGTTAGAAATAAAATGAAGCTTCACCAGTTTACAAGTTAAGAATAAAGTTTTATCTGCTTGTATGTCAGAAATGAAATAAAGTTTCACCAGTTTAAGAGTTAAAAATAAAGTTTCAATAGTTTGCAAGTTAAAACTAATGTTTTAATAGCGCGTATGTTAAGAATAAAGTTTTATCTGTTTGTATGTTAGAAATAAAATGAAGCTTCACCAGTTTACAAGTTAAGAATAAAGTTTTATCTGCTTGTATGTCAGAAATGAAATAAAGTTTCACCAGTTTAAGAGTTAAAAATAAAGTTTCAATAGTGTGTATGTTACGAATAAAGTTCTATATGTTTATATGTTAGAAATAGAATAAAGTTTCACCAGTTTACAAGTTAAGAATAAAGTTCTATCTGTTTGTATGTTAGAAATAAAGTTCTATCTGTTTATATGTTAGAAATAAAAATGAAGGTTCAATAGTTTACAAGTTAAGAATAAAGTTTTATCTGCTTGTATGTCAGAAATGAAATAAAGTTTCACCAGTTTAAAAGTTAAGAATAAAGTTTCAATAATGTGTACGTTAGAAACAAAGTTTCAACCGTTTACAAGTTAGAATTAAAGTTTCAATAGTTTACAAGTTAAGAATGAAGTTTCAATAGTGTGTATGTTAAGAATAAAGTTTTAACTGTTTGTATGTTAGAAATAGAATGAAGTTTCATCAGTTTACTAGTTAAGAATAAAGTTTTATCTGTTTGTATGTTAGAAGCAAAACAAAGTTTCACCAGTTTAAGAGTTAAAAATAAAGTTTCAATAGTGTGTACATTAGAAATAAAGTTTCAACCGTTTACAAGTTAAAAATAAAGTTTCAACAGTGTCTACGTTAGAAATAAAGTTTTATCTGTTTGTAAAGTACGATCGTAGGATTTACTAGTTTGCAAGTTAGACTCAGCATTCTACTAGTTGTAAATGAAAAACAGTTTACAGATTAGAATAAAGTTTCAATAGTGTGCACGTTAGAAATAAAGTTATGACTGTTTGTATGTGTATGTGTGTGTGTGTTAGAAGTAAAGTTTCAACCGTTTACAAGTTAAAAATAAAGTTTCAACAGTGTGTATGTTAGAAATAAAGTTTTATCTGTTTATATGTTAGAAACAAAACAAAGTTTCAACAGTTTACAAGCTGAAAAACAAAGTTTCAACAGTGTGTACGTTAGGAATAAAGTTTTATCTGTTTGTAAGTTAGAAATAAAGTTTTAACTGCTTGTATGTTAGAAATAGAGGTATGACAGTTTATATGCTAGAAAGAAAGGTATAACTGTTTGTAAGACAAACGCGTCAAGTTCATTTGATTCTATCATGTCAGTATGACACACATTTGATTTACAAAACATGCTTTGAATACTCATACGATGAAGTTCTTACTTTCATTTATTTCTAACGTACACACTGTTAAAACTTTATTTTTCAACTTGTAAACTGTTGAAACTTTATTTTGTTTCTAACATATAAACAGCTAAAATTTATTTCTAACGTACACACTGTTAAAACTTTATTTTTAACTTGTAAACGGCTGAAACTTTATTTCTAACGCACAAAGCGCTTAAACTTTATTTCCATCATACACACTATTGAAACTTTATTTTAATCTGTAAAATGTTGAAACGATATTTTTCATTTACAACTAGTAGAACGCTGAGTCTAACTTGCAAACTAGTAAATCTTACGATCTTGTCTTACAAACAGTTATACCTTTCTTTCTAGCATATAAACTGTCATACCCCTATTTCTAACATACAAGCAGTTAAAACTTTATTTCTAACGTACACACTGTTAAAACTTTAGTTTTCAGCTTGTAAACTGTTGAAACTTTGTTTTGTTTCTAACATATAAACAGCTAAAACTTTACTCTTAACTTGCCAACTGGTGAAACATTAGTTTTAACTTCCAAACTATTGAAACTTTATTTTTAACTTGTTAACGGTTGAATCTTTGTTTTATTTCTAACATACAAACAGATAAAACTATATTCTTAACTTGTTAACTGATGAAACTTCATTTTATTTCTAACATATAAACAGATAGAACTTTATTCTTAACTTGTAAACTGATGAAACTTTATTCTATTTCAAATATATAAACAGATAGAACTTTATTCTTAACATGCACACTATTGAAACTATATTCTTAACTTGTAAACTATTGAAACTTTATTCTTAACTTGTAAACTGATGAAACTTCATTTTATTTCTAACATATAAACAGATAGAACTTTATTCTTAGCTTGTAAACTGGTGAAACTTCATTCTATTTCTAACATATAAACAGATAGAACTTTATTTTTAACACACAAACAGATAGAACTTTATTCTTAACTTGTAAACTGGTGAAACTTCATTCTATTTCTAACATATAAACAGATAGAACTTTATTCGTAACATACACACTATTGAAACTTTATTTTTAACTCTTAAACTGGTGAAGCTTTATTTCATTTCTGACATACAAGCAGATAAAACTTTATTTTTAACTTGTAAACTATTGAACCTTCATTTTTATTTCTAACATATAAACAGATAGAACTTTATTTCTAACATACAAACAGATAGAACTTTATTCTTAACTTGTAAACTGGTGAAACTTTATTCTATTTCTAACATATAAACAGATAGAACTTTATTCTTAACATACGCACTATTGAAACATTAGTTTTAACTTGCAAACTATTGAAACTTTATTTTTAACTCTTAAACTGATGAAACTTTATTTCATTTCTGACATAGAAGCAGATAAAACTTTATTCTTAACTTGTAAACTGGTGAAGCTTCATTTTATTTCTAAGATACAAACAGATAAAACTTTATTCTTAACATACGCATTATTAAAACATTAGTTTTAACTTGCAAACTATTGCATCTTTATTTTTAACTTGTTAACGGTTGAAACTTTGTTTTATTTCTAACATACAAACAGATAAAACTATATTCTTAACTTGTAAACTGATGAAACTTCATTTTATTTCTAACATATAAACAGATAGACCTTTATTCTGAACATGAACACTATTGAAACTATATTTTTAACTTGTAAACTATTGAAACTTTATTTTTAACTTGTAAACGGTTGAAACTTTGTTTTATTTCTATCATACAAACAGATAAAACTTTATTCTTAACTTGCCAACTGGTGAAACATTAGTTTTAACTTCCAAACTATTGAAACTTTATTTTTAACTTGTTAACGGTTGAAACTTTGTTTTATTTCTAACATACAAACAGATAAAACTATATTCTTAACTTGTAAACTGATGAAACTTCATTTTATTTCTAACATATAAGCAGATAGAACTTTATTCTTAACTTGTAAACTGGTGAAACTTCATTCTATTTCTAACATATAAACAGATAGAACTTTATTCTGAACATGCACACTATTGAAACTATATTTTTAACTTGTAAACTATTGAAACTTTATTTTTAACTTGTTAACGGTTGAAACTTTGTTTTATTTCTAACATACAAACAGATAAAACTATATTCTTAACTTGTTAACTGATGAAACTTCATTTTATTTCTAACATATAAACAGATAGAACTTTATTCTTAACTTGTAAACTGATGAAACTTTATTCTATTTCAAATATATAAACAGATAGAACTTTATTCTTAACATGCACACTATTGAAACTATATTCTTAACTTGTAAACTATTGAAACTTTATTCTTAACTTGTAAACTGATGAAACTTCATTTTATTTCTAACATATAAACAGATAGAACTTTATTCTTAGCTTGTAAACTGATGTCTTCATTCTATTTCTAACATATAAACAGATAGAACTTTATTTCTAACATACAAACAGATAGAACTTTATTCTTAACTTGTAAACTGGTGAAACTTCATTCTATTTCTAACATATAAACAGATAGAACTTTATTCGTAACATACACACTATTGAAACTTTATTTTTAACTCTTAAACTGGTGAAGCTTTATTTCATTTCTGACATACAAGCAGATAAAACTTTTTTTTTAACTTGTAAACTATTGAACCTTCATTTTTATTTCTAACATATAAACAGATAGAACTTTATTTCTAACATACAAACAGATAGAACTTTATTTTTAACTCTTAAACTGGTGAAACTTTATTTCATTTCTAACATACAAACAGATAAAACTTTATTCTTAACATACGCACTATTGAAACATTAGTTTTAACTTGCAAACTATTGAAACTTTATTTTTAACTCTTAAACTGATGAAACTTTATTTCATTTCCGACATACAAGCAGATAAAACTTTATTCTTAACTTGTAAACTGGTGAAGCTTCATTTTATTTCTAAGATACAAACAGATAAAACTTTATTCTTAACATACGCACTATTGAAACATTAGTTTTAACTTGCAAACTATTGAATCTTTATTTTTAACTTGTTAACGGTTGAAACTTTGTTTTATTTCTAACATACAAACAGATAAAACTATATTCTTAACTTGTAAAGTGATGAAACTTCATTTTATTTCTAACATATAAACAGATAAAACTTTATTCTTAACTTGTAAACTGGTGAAACTTCATTCTATTTCTAACATATAAACAGATAGAACTTTATTCTGAACATGCACACTATTGAAACTATATTTTTAACTTGTAAACTATTGAAACTTTATTTTTAACTTGTAAACGGTTGAAACTTTGTTTTATTTCTATCATACAAACAGATAAAACTTTATTCTTAACTTGCCAACTGGTGAAACATTAGTTTTAACTTCCAAACTATTGAAACTTTATTTTTAACTTGTTAACGGTTGAAACTTTGTTTTATTTCTAACATACAAACAGATAAAACTATATTCTTAACTTGTAAACTGATGAAACTTCATTTTATTTCTAACATATAAGCAGATAGAACTTTATTCTTAACTTGTAAACTGGTGAAACTTCATTCTATTTCTAACATATAAACAGATAGAACTTTATTCGTAACATACACACTATTGAAACTTTATTTTTAACTCTTAAACTGGTGAAGCTTTATTTCATTTCTGACATACAAGCAGATAAAACTTTATTTTTAACTTGTAAACTATTGAACCTTCATTTTTATTTCTAACATATAAACAGATAGAACTTTATTTCTAACATACAAACAGATAGAACTTTATTCTTAACTTGTAAACTGGTGAAACTTTATTCTATTTCTAACATATAAACAGATAGAACTTTATTCTTAACATACGCACTATTGAAACATTAGTTTTAACTTGCAAACTATTGAAACTTTATTTTTAACTCTTAAACTGATGAAACTTTATTTCATTTCTGACATAGAAGCAGATAAAACTTTATTCTTAACTTGTAAACTGGTGAAGCTTCATTTTATTTCTAAGATACAAACAGATAAAACTTTATTCTTAACATACGCATTATTGAAACATTAGTTTTAACTTGCAAACTATTGCATCTTTATTTTTAACTTGTTAACGGTTGAAACTTTGTTTTATTTCTAACATACAAACAGATAAAACTATATTCTTAACTTGTAAACTGATGAAACTTCATTTTATTTCTAACATATAAACAGATAGACCTTTATTCTGAACATGAACACTATTGAAACTATATTTTTAACTTGTAAACTATTGAAACTTTATTTTTAACTTGTAAACGGTTGAAACTTTGTTTTATTTCTATCATACAAACAGATAAAACTTTATTCTTAACTTGCCAACTGGTGAAACATTAGTTTTAACTTCCAAACTATTGAAACTTTATTTTTAACTTGTTAACGGTTGAAACTTTGTTTTATTTCTAACATACAAACAGATAAAACTATATTCTTAACTTGTAAACTGATGAACCTTCATTTTATTTCTAACATATAAGCAGATAGAACTTTATTCTTAACTTGTAAACTGGTGAAACTTCATTCTATTTCTAACATATAAACAGATAGAACTTTATTCTGAACATGCACACTATTGAAACTATATTTTTAACTTGTAAACTATTGAAACTTTATTTTTAACTTGTTAACGGTTGAAACTTTGTTTTATTTCTAACATACAAACAGATAAAACTATATTCTTAACTTGTTAACTGATGAAACTTCATTTTATTTCCAACATATAAACAGATAGAACTTTATTCTTAACTTGTAAACTGATGAAACTTTATTCTATTTCAAATATATAAACAGATAGAACTTTATTCTTAACATGCACACTATTGAAACTATATTCTTAACTTGTAAACTATTGAAACTTTATTCTTAACTTGTAAACTGATGAAACTTCATTTTATTTCTAACATATAAACAGATAGAACTTTATTCTTAGCTTGTAAACTGATGTCTTCATTCTATTTCTAACATATAAACAGATAGAACTTTATTTCTAACATACAAACAGATAGAACTTTATTCTTAACTTGTAAACTGGTGAAACTTCATTCTATTTCTAACATATAAACAGATAGAACTTTATTCGTAACATACACACTATTGAAACTTTATTTTTAACTCTTAAACTGGTGAAGCTTTATTTCATTTCTGACATACAAGCAGATAAAACTTTTTTTTTAACTTGTAAACTATTGAACCTTCATTTTTATTTCTAACATATAAACAGATAGAACTTTATTTCTAACATACAAACAGATAGAACTTTATTTTTAACTCTTAAACTGGTGAAACTTTATTTCATTTCTAACATACAAACAGATAAAACTTTATTCTTAACATACGCACTATTGAAACATTAGTTTTAACTTGCAAACTATTGAAACTTTATTTTTAACTCTTAAACTGATGAAACTTTATTTCATTTCCGACATACAAGCAGATAAAACTTTATTCTTAACTTGTAAACTGGTGAAGCTTCATTTTATTTCTAAGATACAAACAGATAAAACTTTATTCTTAACATACGCACTATTGAAACATTAGTTTTAACTTGCAAACTATTGAATCTTTATTTTTAACTTGTTAACGGTTGAAACTTTGTTTTATTTCTAACATACAAACAGATAAAACTATATTCTTAACTTGTAAAGTGATGAAACTTCATTTTATTTCTAACATATAAACAGATAAAACTTTATTCTTAACTTGTAAACTGGTGAAACTTCATTCTATTTCTAACATATAAACAGATAGAACTTTATTCTGAACATGCACACTATTGAAACTATATTTTTAACTTGTAAACTATTGAAACTTTATTTTTAACTTGTAAACGGTTGAAACTTTGTTTTATTTCTATCATACAAACAGATAAAACTTTATTCTTAACTTGCCAACTGGTGAAACATTAGTTTTAACTTCCAAACTATTGAAACTTTATTTTTAACTTGTTAACGGTTGAAACTTTGTTTTATTTCTAACATACAAACAGATAAAACTATATTCTTAACTTGTAAACTGATGAAACTTCATTTTATTTCTAACATATAAGCAGATAGAACTTTATTCTTAACTTGTAAACTGGTGAAACTTCATTCTATTTCTAACATATAAACAGATAGAACTTTATTTTGAACATGCACACTATTGAAACTATATTTTTAACTTGTAAACTATTGAAACTTTATTTTTAACTTGTAAACGGTTGAAACTTTGTTTTATTTCTATCATACAAACAGATAAAACTTTATTCTTAACTTGCCAACTGGTGAAACATTAGTTTTAACTTCCAAACTATTGAAACTTTATTTTTAACTTGTTAACGGTTGAACTTTATTTTATTTCTAACATATAAACAGATAGAACTTTATTCTTAACTTGTAAACTGATGTAACTTTCTTCTATTTCTAATATATAAACAGATAGAACTTTATTCTTAACATGCACACTATTGAAACTTTATTCTTAACTTGTAAACTATTGAAACTTTATTCTTAACTTGTAAACTGATGAAACTTCATTTTATTTCTAACATATAAACAGATAGAACTTTATTCTTAGCTTGTAAACTGGTGAAACTTCATTCTATTCCTAACATATAAACAGATAGAACTTTATTCGTAACATACACACTATTGAAACTTTATTTTTAACTCTTAAACTGGAGAAGCTTTATTTCATTTCTGAAATACAAGCAGATAAAACTTTATTCTTAACTTGTAAACTATTGAACCTTCATTTTTATTTCTAACATATAAACAGATAGAACTTTATTCTAATATACAAACAGAGAGAACTTTATTCTTAACTTGTAAACTGGTGAAACTTTATTCTATTTCTAACATATAAACAGATAGAACTTTATTCTTAACATACACACTAATGAAACTTTATTTTTAACTCTTAAACTGGTGAAACTTTATTTCATTTCTGACATCCAAGCAGATAAAACTTTATTCTTAAATTGTAAACTGGTGAAGCTTCATTTTATTTCTAACATACAAACAGATAAAACTTTATTCTTAACATACGCACTATTGAAACATTAGTTTTAACTTGCAAACTATTGAAACTTTATTTTTAACTCTTAAACTGATGAAACTTTATTTCATTTCTGACATACAAGCAGATAAAACTTTATTCTTAACTTGTAAACTGGTGAAGCTTCATCTTATTTCTAACATACAAAGAGATAAAACTTTATTCTTAACATACGCACTATTGAAACATTAGTTTTAACTTGCAAACTATTGAATCTTTATTTTTAACTTGTTAACGGTTGAAACTTTATTTCATTTCTAACATACAAACAGATAAAACTATATTCTTAACTTGTAAACTGATGAAACTTCATTTTATTTCTAACATATAAACAGATAGAACTTTATTCTTAACTTGTAAACTGGTGAAACTTCATTCTATTTCTAACATATAAACAGATAGAACTTTATTCTGAACATGCACACTATTGAAACTTTATTCTTAACTTGTAAACTATTGAAACTTTATTCTTAACTTGTAAACTGATGAAAATTCATTTTATTTCTAACATATAAACAGATAGAACTTTATTCTTAGCTTGTAAACTGGTGAAACTTCATTCTATTTCTAACATATAAACAAATACAACTTTATTCGTAACATACACACTATTGAAACTTTATTTTTAACTCTTAAACTGGAGAAGCTTTATTTCATTTCTGACATACAAGCAGATAAAACTTTATTCTTAACTTGTAAACTATTGAACCTTCATTTTTATTTCTAACATATAAACAGATAGAACTTTATTCTAATATACAAACAGACAGAACTTTATTCTTAACTTGTAAACTGGTGAAACTTTATTCTATTTCTAACATATAAACAGATAGAACTTTATTCTTAACATACACACTAATGAAACTTTATTTTTAACTCTTAAACTGGTGAAACTTTATTTCATTTCTGACATCCAAGCAGATAAAACTTTATTCTTAAATTGTAAACTGGTGAAGCTTCATTTTATTTCTAACATACAAACAGATAAAATTTTATTCTTAACATACGCACTATTGAAACATTAGTTTTAACTTGCAAACTATTGAAACTTTATTTTTAACTCTTAAACTGATGAAACTTTATTTCATTTCTGACATACAAGCAGATAAAACTTTATTCTTAACTTGTAAACTGGTGAAGCTTCATCTTATTTCTAACATACAAAGAGATAAAACTTTATTCTTAACATACGCACTATTGAAACATTAGTTTTAACTTGCAAACTATTGAATCTTTATTTTTAACTTGTTAACGGTTGAAACTTTATTTCATTTCTAACATACAAACAGATAAAACTATATTCTTAACTTGTAAACTGATGAAACTTCATTTTATTTCTAACATATAAACAGATAGAACTTTATTCTTAACTTGTAAACTGGTGAAACTTCATTCTATTTCTAACATATAAACAGATAGAACTTTATTCTGAACATGCACACTATTGAAACTATATTTTTAACTTGTAAACTATTGAAACTTTATTTTTAACTTGTAAACGGTTGAAACTTTGTATTATTTCTATCATACAAACAGATAAAACTTTATTCTTAACTTGCCAACTGGTGAAACATTAGTTTTAACTTCCAAACTATTGAAACTTTATTTTTAACTTGTTAACGGTTGAAACTTTGTTTTATTTCTAACATACAAACAGATAAAACTATATTCTTAACTTGTAAACTGATGAAACTTCATTTTATTTCTAACATATAAGCAGATAGAACTTTATTCTTAACTTGTAAACTGGTGAAACTTCATTCTATTTCTAACATATAAACAGATAGAACTTTATTCTGAACATGCACACTATTGAAACTATATTTTTAACTTGTAAACTATTGAAACTTTATTTTTAACTTGTAAACGGTTGAAACTTTGTATTATTTCTATCATACAAACAGATAAAACTTTATTCTTAACTTGCCAACTGGTGAAACATTAGTTTTAACTTCCAAAACTATTGAAACTTTATTTTTAACTTGTTAACGGTTGAAACTTTGTTTTATTTCTAACATACAAACAGATAAAACTATATTCTTAACTTGTAAACTGATGAAACTTCATTTTATTTCTAACATATAAGCAGATAGAACTTTATTCTTAACTTGTAAACTGGTGAAACTTCATTCTATTTCTAACATATAAACAGATAGAACTTTATTCTGAACATGCACACTATTGAAACTATATTTTTAACTTGTAAACGGTTGAAACTTTGTTTTATTTCTATCATACAAACAGATAAAACTTTATTCTTAACTTGCCAACTGGTGAAACATTAGTTTTAACTTCCAAACTATTGAAACTTTATTTTTAACTTGTTAACGGTTGAAACTTTGTTTTATTTCTAACATACAAACAGATAGAACTTTATTCTTAGCTTGCCAACTGGTGAAACATTAGTTTTAACTTCCAAACAATTGAAACTTTATTTTTAACTTGTTAACGGTTGAAACTTTGTTTTATTTCTAACATACAAACAGATAGAACTTTATTCTTAACTTGTTAACTGATGAAACTTTATTTTATTTCTAACATATAAACAGATAGAACTTTATTCTTAACTTGTAAACTGATGTAACTTTCTTCTATTTCTAATATATAAACAGATAGAACTTTATTCTTAACATGCACACTATTGAAACTTTATTCTTAACTTGTAAACTATTGAAACTTTATTCTTAACTTGTAAACTGATGAAACTTCATTTTATTTCTAACATATAAACAGATAGAACTTTATTCTTAGCTTGTAAACTGGTGAAACTTCATTCTATTTCTAACATATAAACAGATAGAACTTTATTCTTAACATACACACTATTGAAACTATATTCTTAACTTGTAAACTGATGAAACTTCATTTTATTTCTAACATATAAACAGATAAAACTTTATTCTTAACTTGTAAACTGGTGAAACTTCATTCTATTTCTAACATATAAACAGATAGAACTTTATTCTGAACATGCACACTATTGAAACTATATTTTTAACTTGTAAACTATTGAAACTTTATTTTTAACTTGTAAACGGTTGAAACTTTGTTTTATTTCTATCATACAAACAGATAAAACTTTATTCTTAACTTGCCAACTGGTGAAACATTAGTTTTAACTTCCAAACTATTGAAACTTTATTTTTAACTTGTTAACGGTTGAAACTTTGTTTTATTTCTAACATACAAACAGATAAAACTATATTCTTAACTTGTAAACTGATGAAACTTCATTTTATTTCTAACATATAAGCAGATAGAACTTTATTCTTAACTTGTAAACTGGTGAAACTTCATTCTATTTCTAACATATAAACAGATAGAACTTTATTCTGAACATGCACACTATTGAAACTATATTTTTAACTTGTAAACTATTGAAACTTTATTTTTAACTAGTAAACGGTTGAAACTTTGTTTCATTTCTATCATACAAACAGATAAAACTTTATTCTTAACTTGCCAACTGGTGAAACATTAGTTTTAACTTCCAAACTATTGAAACTTTATTTTTAACTTGTTAACGGTTGAAACTTTATTTTATTTCTAACATATAAACAGATAGAACTTTATTCTAACATACAAACAGATAGAACTTTATTCTTAACTTGTAAACTGGTGAAACTTTATTCTATTTCTAAGATATAAACAGATAGAACTTTATTCTTAACATACGCACTAATGAAACTTTATTTTTAACTCTTAAACTGGTGAAACTTTGTTTCATTTCTGACATCCAAGCAGATAAAACTTTATTCTTAAATTATAAACTGGTGAAGCTTCATTTTATTTCTAACATACAAACAGATAAAACTTTATTCTTAACATACGCACTATTGAAACATTAGTTTTAACTTGCAAACTATTGAAACTTTATTTTTTAACTCTTAAACTGATGAAACTTTATTTCATTTCCGACATACAAGCAGATAAAACTTTATTCTTAACTTGTAAACTGGTGAAGCTTCATTTTATTTCTAAGATACAAACAGATAAAACTTTATTCTTAACATACGCACTATTGAAACATTAGTTTTAACTTGCAAACTATTGAATCTTTATTTTTAACTTGTTAACGGTTGAAACTTTGTTTTATTTCTAACATACAAACAGATAAAACTATATTCTTAACTTGTAAACTGATGAAACTTCATTTTATTTCTAACATATAAACAGATAAAACTTTATTCTTAACTTGTAAACTGGTGAAACTTCATTCTATTTCTAACATATAAACAGATAGAACTTTATTCTGAACATGCACACTATTGAAACTATATTTTTAACTTGTAAACTATTGAAACTTTATTTTTAACTTGTAAACGGTTGAAACTTTGTTTTATTTCCATCATACAAACAGATAAAACTTTATTCTTAACTTGCCAACTGGTGAAACATTAGTTTTAACTTCCAAACTATTGAAACTTTATTTTTAACTTGTTAACGGTTGAAACTTTGTTTTATTTCTAACATACAAACAGATAAAACTATATTCTTAACTTGTAAACTGATGAAACTTCATTTTATTTCTAACATATAAGCAGATAGAACTTTATTCTTAACTTGTAAACTGGTGAAACTTCATTCTATTTCTAACATATAAACAGATAGAACTTTATTCTGAACATGCACACTATTGAAACTATATTTTTAACTTGTAAACTATTGAAACTTTATTTTTAACTTGTAAACGGTTGAAACTTTGTTTTATTTCTATCATACAAACAGATAAAACTTTATTCTTAACTTGCCAACTGGTGAAACATTAGTTTTAACTTCCAAACTATTGAAACTTTATTTTTAACTTGTTAACGGTTGAAACTTTATTTTATTTCTAACATATAAACAGATAGAACTTTATTCTTAACTTGTAAACTGATGTAACTTTCTTCTATTTCTAATATATAAACAGATAGAACTTTATTCTTAACATGCACACTATTGAAACTTTATTCTTAACTTGTAAACTATTGAAACTTTATTCTTAACTTGTAAACTGATGAAACTTCATTTTATTTCTAACATATAAACAGATAGAACTTTATTCTTAGCTTGTAAACTGGTGAAACTTCATTCTATTTCTAACATATAAACAGATAGAACTTTATTCGTAACATACACACTATTGAAACTATATTCTTAACTTGTAAACTGATGAAACTTCATTTTATTTCTAACATATAAACAGATAAAACTTTATTCTTAACTTGTAAACTGGTGAAACTTCATTCTATTTCTAACATATAAACAGATAGAACTTTATTCTGAACATGCACACTATTGAAACTTTATTTTTAACTTGAAAACTATTGAAACTTTATTTTTAACTTGTAAACGGTTGAAACTTTGTTTTATTTCTATCATACAAACAGATAAAACTTTATTCTTAACTTGCCAACTGGTGAAACATTAGTTTTAACTTCCAAACTATTGAAACTTTATTTTTAACTTGTTAACGGTTGAAACTTTGTTTTATTTCTAACATACAAACAGATAAAACTATATTCTTAACTTGTAAACTGATGAAACTTCATTTTATTTCTAACATATAAGCAGATAGAACTTTATTCTTAACTTGTAAACTGGTGAAACTTCATTCTATTTCTAACATATAAACAGATAGAACTTTATTCTGAACATGCACACTATTGAAACTATATTTTTAACTTGTAAACTATTGAAACTTTATTTTTAACTTGTAAACGGTTGAAACTTTGTTTTATTTCTATCATACAAACAGATAAAACTTTATTCTTAACTTGCCAACTGGTGAAACATTAGTTTTAACTTCCAAACTATTGAAACTTTATTTTTAACTTGTTAACGGTTGAAACTTTATTTTATTTCTAACATATAAACAGATAGAACTTTATTCTTAACTTGTAAACTGATGTAACTTTCTTCTATTTCTAATATATAAACAGATAGAACTTTATTCTTAACATGCACACTATTGAAACTTTATTCTTAACTTGTAAACTATTGAAACTTTATTCTTAACTTGTAAACTGATGAAACTTCATTTTATTTCTAACATATAAACAGATAGAACTTTATTCTTAGCTTGTAAACTGGTGAAACTTCATTCTATTTCTAACATATAAACAGATAGAACTTTATTCGTAACATACACACTATTGAAACTTTATTTTTAACTCTTAAACTGGAGAAGCTTTATTTCATTTCTGACATACAAGCAGATAAAACTTTATTCTTAACTTGTAAACTATTGAAGCTTCATTTTTATTTCTAACATATAAACAGATAGAACTTTATTCTAATATACAAACAGATAGAACTTTATTCTTAACTTGTAAACTGGTGAAACTTTATTCTATTTCTAACATATAAACAGATAGAACTTTATTCTTAACATACACACTAATGAAACTTTATTTTTAACTCTTAAACTGGTGAAACTTTATTTCATTTCTGACATCCAAGCAGATAAAACTTTATTCTTAAATTGTAAACTGGTGAAGCTTCATTTTATTTCTAACATACAAACAGATAAAACTTTATTCTTAACATACGCACTATTGAAACATTAGTTTTAACTTGCAAACTATTGAAACTTTATTTTTAACTCTTAAACTGATGAAACTTTATTTCATTTCTGACATACAAGCAGATAAAACTTTATTCTTAACTTGTAAACTGGTGAAGCTTCATCTTATTTCTAACATACAAAGAGATAAAACTTTATTCTTAACATACGCACTATTGAAACATTAGTTTTAACTTGCAAACTATTGAATCTTTATTTTTAACTTGTTAACGGTTGAAACTTTATTTCATTTCTAACATACAAACAGATAAAACTATATTCTTAACTTGTAAACTGATGAAACTTCATTTTATTTCTAACATATAAACAGATAGAACTTTATTCTTAACTTGTAAACTGGTGAAACTTCATTCTATTTCTAACATATAAACAGATAGACCTTTATTCTGAACATGAACACTATTGAAACTATATTTTTAACTTGTAAACTATTGAAACTTTATTTTTAACTTGTTAACGGTTGAAACTTTGTTTTATTTCTAACATACAAACAGATAAAACTATATTCTTAACTTGTTAACTGATGAAACTTCATTTTATTTCTAACATATAGGCAGATAGAACTTTATTCTTAACTTGTAAACTGGTGAAACTTCATTCTATTTCTAACATATAAACAGATAGAACTTTATTCTGAACATGCACACTATTGAAACTATATTTTTAACTTGTAAACTATTGAAACTTTATTTTTAACTTGTAAACGGTTGAAACTTGTTTTATTTCTATCATACAAACAGATAAAACTTTATTCTTAACTTGCCAACTGGTGAAACATTAGTTTTAACTTCCAAACTATTGAAACTTTATTTTTAACTTGTTAACGGTTGAAACTTTGTTTTATTTCTAACATACAAACAGATAGAACTTTATTCTTAACTTGCCAACTGGTGAAACATTAGTTTTAACTTCCAAACTATTGAAACTTTATTTTTAACTTGTTAACGGTTGAAACTCTGTTTTATTTCTAACATACAAACAGATAGAACTTTATTCTTAACTTGTTAACTGATGAAACTTCATTTTATTTCTAACATATAAACAGATAGAACTTTATTCTTAACTTGTAAACTGATGAAACTTTCTTCTATTTCTAATATATAAACAGATAGAACTTTATTCTTAACATGCACACTATTGAAACTTTATTCTTAACTTGTAAACTATTGAAACTTTATTCTTAACTTGTAAACTGATGAAACTTCATTTTATTTCTAACATATAAACAGATAGAACTTTATTCTTAGCTTGTAAACTGGTGAAACTTCATTCTATTTCTAACATATAAACAGATAGAACTTTATTCGTAACATGCACACTATTGAAACTTTATTTTTAACTCTTAAACTGGTGAAGCTTTATTTCATTTCTGACATACAAGCAGATAAAACTTTATTCTTAACTTGTAAACTATTGAACCTTCATTTTTATTTCTAACATATAAACAGATAGAACTTTATTCTAACATACAAACAGATAGAACTTTATTCTTAACTTGTAAACTGGTGAAACTTTATTCTATTTCTAACATATAAACAGATAGAACTTTATTCTTAACATACACACTAATGAAACTTTATTTTTAACTCTTAAACTGGTGAAACTTTATTTCATTTCTGACATCCAAGCAGATAAAACTTTATTCTTAAATTGTAAACTGGTGAAGCTTCATTTTATTTCTAACATACAAACAGATAAAACTTTATTCTTAACATACGCACTATTGAAACATTAGTTTTAACTTGCAAACTATTGAAACTTTATTTTTAACTCTTAAACTGATGAAACTTTATTTCATTTCCGACATACAAGCAGATAAAACTTTATTCTTAACTTGTAAACTGGTGAAGCTTCATTTTATTTCTAAGATACAAACAGATAAAACTTTATTCTTAACATACGCACTATTGAAACATTAGTTTTAACTTGCAAACTATTGAATCTTTATTTTTAACTTGTTAACGGTTGAAACTTTGTTTTATTTCTAACATACAAACAGATAAAACTATATTCTTAACTTGTAAACTGATGAAACTTCATTTTATTTCTAACATATAAACAGATAAAACTTTATTCTTAACTTGTAAACTGGTGAAACTTCATTCTATTTCTAACATATAAACAGATAGAACTTTATTCTGAACATGCACACTATTGAAACTATATTTTTAACTTGTAAACTATTGAAACTTTATTTTTAACTTGTAAACGGTTGAAATTTTGTTTTATTTCTATCATACAAACAGATAAAACTTTATTCTTAACTTGCCAACTGGTGAAACATTAGTTTTAACTTCCAAACTATTGAAACTTTATTTTTAACTTGTTAACGGTTGAAACTTTGTTTTATTTCTAACATACAAACAGATAAAACTATATTCTTAACTTGTTAACTGATGAAACTTCATTTTATTTCTAACATATAAGCAGATAGAACTTTATTCTTAACTTGTAAACTGGTGAAACTTCATTCTATTTCTAACATATAAACAGATAGAACTTTATTCTGAACATGCACACTATTGAAACTATATTTTTAACTTGTAAACTATTGAAACTTTATTTTTAAATTGTAAACGGTTGAAACTTTGTTTTATTTCTATCATACAAACAGATAAAACTTTATTCTTAACTTGCCAACTGGTGAAACATTAGTTTTAACTTCCAAACTATTGAAACTTTATTTTTAACTTGTTAACGGTTGAAACTTTATTTTATTTCTAACATATAAACAGATAGAACTTTATTCTTAACTTGTAAACTGGTGAAACTTCATTCTATTTCTAACATATAAACAGATAGAACTTTATTCTGAACATGCACACTATTGAAACTATATTTTTAACTTGTAAACTATTGAAACTTTATTTTTAACTTGTAAACGGTTGAAACTTTGTTTTATTTCTATCATACAAACAGATAAAACTTTATTCTTAACTTGCCAACTGGTGAAACATTAGTTTTAACTTCCAAACTATTGAAACTTTATTTTTAACTTGTTAACGGTTGAAACTTTGTTTTATTTCTAACATACAAACAGATAGAACTTTATTCTTAACTTGCCAACTGGTGAAACATTAGTTTTAACTTCCAAACTATTGAAACTTTATTTTTAACTTGTTAACGGTTGAAACTTTGTTTTATTTCTAACATACAAACAGATAGAACTTTATTCTTAACTTGTTAACTGATGAAACTTCATTTTATTTCTAACATATAAACAGATAGAACTTTATTCTTAACTTGTAAACTGATGAAACTTTCTTCTATTTCTAATATATAAACAGATAGAACTTTATTCTTAACATGCACACTATTGAAACTTTATTCTTAACTTGTAAACTATTGAAACTTTATTCTTAACTTGTAAACTGATGAAACTTCATTTTATTTCTAACATATAAACAGATAGAACTTTATTCTTAGCTTGTAAACTGGTGAAACTTCATTCTATTTCTAACATATAAACAGATAGAACTTTATTCGTAACATGCACACTATTGAAACTTTATTTTTAACTCTTAAACTGGTGATGCTTTATTTCATTTCTGACATACAAGCAGATAAAACTTTATTCTTAACTTGTAAACTATTGAACCTTCATTTTTATTTCTAACATATAAACAGATAGAACTTTATTCTAACATACAAACAGATAGAACTTTATTCTTAACTTGTAAACTGGTGAAACTTTATTCTATTTCTAACATATAAACAGATAGAACTTTATTCTTAACATACACACTAATGAAACTTTATTTTTAACTCTTAAACTGGTGAAACTTTATTTCATTTCTGACATCCAAGCAGATAAAACTTTATTCTTAAATTGTAAACTGGTGAACCTTCATTTTATTTCTAACATACAAACAGATAAAACTTTATTCTTAACATACACACTATTGAAACATTAGTTTTAACTTGCAAACTATTGAAACTTTATTTTTAACTCTTAAACTGATGAAACTTTATTTCATTTCCGACATACAAGCAGATAAAACTTTATTCTTAACTTGTAAACTGGTGAAGCTTCATTTTATTTCTAAGATACAAACAGATAAAACTTTATTCTTAACATACGCACTATTGAAACATTAGTTTTAACTGGCAAACTATTGAATCTTTATTTTTAACTTGTTAACGGTTGAAACTTTGTTTTATTTCTAACATACAAACAGATAAAACTATATTCTTAACTTGTAAACTGATGAAACTTCATTTTATTTCTAACATATAAACAGATAAAACTTTATTCTTAACTTGTAAACTGGTGAAACTTCATTCTATTTCTAACATATAAACAGATAGAACTTTATTCTTAACATGCACACTATTGAAACTATATTTTTAACTTGTAAACTATTGAAACTTTATTTTTAACTTGTAAACGGTTGAAACTTTGTTTTATTTCTATCATACAAACAGATAAAACTTTATTCTTAACTTGCCAACTGGTGAAACATTAGTTTTAACTTCCAAACTATTGAAACTTTATTTTTAACTTGTTAACGGTTGAAACTTTGTTTTATTTCTAACATACAAACAGATAAAACTATATTCTTAACTTGTAAACTGATGAAACTTCATTTTATTTCTAACATATAAGCAGATAGAACTTTATTCTTAACTTGTAAACTGGCGAAACTTCATTCTATTTCTAACATATAAACAGATAGAACTTTATTCTGAACATGCACACTATTGAAACTATATTTTTAACTTGTAAACTATTGAAACTTTATTTTTAACTTGTAAACGGTTGAAACTTTGTTTTATTTCTATCATACAAACACATAAAACTTTATTCTTAACTTGCCAACTGGTGAAACATTAGTTTTAACTTCCAAACTATTGAAACTTTATTTTTAACTTGTTAACGGTTGAAACTTTATTTTATTTCTAACATATAAACAGATAGAACTTTATTCTTAACTTGTAAACTGATGTAACTTTCTTCTATTTCTAATATATAAACAGATAGAACTTTATTCTTAACATGCACACTATTGAAACTTTATTCTTAACTTGTAAACTATTGAACTTTATTCTTAACTTGTAAACTGATGAAACTTCATTTTATTTCTAACATATAAACAGATAGAACTTTATTCTTAGCTTGTAAACTGGTGAAACTTCATTCTATTTCTAACATATAAACAGATAGAACTTTATTCGTAACATACACACTATTGAAACTTTATTTTTAACTCTTAAACTGGAGAAGCTTTATTTCATTTCTGACATACAAGCAGATAAAACTTTATTCTTAACTTGTAAACTATTGAACCTTCATTTTTATTTCTAACATATAAACAGATAGAACTTTATTCTAACATACAAACAGATAGAACTTTATTCTTAACTTGTAAACTGGTGAAACTTTATTCTATTTCTAACATATAAACAGATAGAACTTTATTCTTAACATACACACTAATGAAACTTTATTTTTAACTCTTAAACTGGTGAAACTTTATTTCATTTCTGACATCCAAGCAGATAAAACTTTATTCTTAAATTGTAAACTGGTGAAGCTTCATTTTATTTCTAACATACAAACAGATAAAACTTTATTCTTAACATACGCACTATTGAAACATTAGTTTTAACTTGCAAACTATTGAAACTTTATTTTTAACTCTTAAACTGATGAAACTTTATTTCATTTCTGACATACAAGCAGATAAAACTTTATTCTTAACTTGTAAACTGGTGAAGCTTCATTTTATTTCTAAGATACAAACAGATAAAACTTTATTCTTAACATACGCACTATTGAAACATTAGTTTTAACTTGCAAACTATTGAATCTTTATTTTTAACTTGTTAACGGTTGAAACTTTGTTTTATTTCTAACATACAAACAGATAAAACTATATTCTTAACTTGTAAACTGATGAAACTTCATTTTATTTCTAACATATAAACAGATAAAACTTTATTCTTAACTTGTAAACTGGTGAAACTTCATTCTATTTCTAACATATAAACAGATAGAACTTTATTCTGAACATGCACACTATTGAAACTATATTTTTAACTTGTAAACTATTGAAACTTTATTTTTAACTTGTAAACGGTTGAAACTTTGTTTTATTTCTATCATACAAACAGATAAAACTTTATTCTTAACTTGCCAACTGGTGAAACATTAGTTTTAACTTCCAAACTATTGAAACTTTATTTTTAACTTGTTAACGGTTGAAACTTTGTTTTATTTCTAACATACAAACAGATAAAACTATATTCTTAACTTGTAAACTGATGAAACTTCATTTTATTTCTAACATATAAGCAGATAGAACTTTATTCTTAACTTGTAAACTGGCGAAACTTCATTCTATTTCTAACATATAAACAGATAGAACTTTATTCTGAACATGCACACTATTGAAATTATATTTTTAACTTGTAAACTATTGAAACTTTATTTTTAACTTGTAAACGGTTGAAACTTTGTTTTATTTCTATCATACAAACAGATAAAACTTTATTCTTAACTTGCCAACTGGTGAAACATTAGTTTTAACTTCCAAACTATTGAAACTTTATTTTTAACTTGTTAACGGTTGAAACTTTATTTTATTTCTAACATATAAACAGATAGAACTTTATTCTTAACTTGTAAACTGATGTAACTTTCTTCTATTTCTAATATATAAACAGATAGAACTTTATTCTTAACATGCACACTATTGAAACTTTATTCTTAACTTGTAAACTATTGAAACTTTATTCTTAACTTGTAAACTGATGAAACTTCATTTTATTTCTAACATATAAACAGATAGAACTTTATTCTTAGCTTGTAAACTGGTGAAACTTCATTCTATTTCTAACATATAAACAGATAGAACTTTATTCGTAACATACACACTATTGAAACTTTATTTTTAACTCTTAAACTGGTGAAGCTTTATTTCATTTCTGACATACAAGCAGATAAAACTTTATTCTTAACTTGTAAACTATTGAACCTTCATTTTTATTTCTAACATATAAACAGATAGAACTTTATTCTAACATACAAACAGATAGAACTTTATTCTTAACTTGTAAACTGGTGAAACTTTATTCTATTTCTAACATATAAACAGATAGAACTTTATTCTTAACATACACACTAATGAAACTTTATTTTTAACTCTTAAACTGGTGAAACTTTATTTCATTTCTGACATCCAAGCAGATAAAACTTTATTCTTAAATTGTAAACTGGTGAAGCTTCATTTTATTTCTAACATACAAACAGATAAAACTTTATTCTTAACATACGCACTATTGAAACATTAGTTTTAACTTGCAAACTATTGAAACTTTATTTTTAACTCTTAAACTGATGAAACTTTATTTCATTTCTGACATACAAGCAGATAAAACTTTATTCTTAACTTGTAAACTGGTGACGCTTCATCTGATTTCTAACATACAAAGAGATAAAACTTTATTCTTAACATACGCACTATTGAAACATTAGTTTTAACTTGCAAACTATTGAATCTTTATTTTTAACTTGTTAACGGTTGAAACTTTGTTTTATTTCTAACATACAAACAGATAAAACTATATTCTTAACTTGTAAACTGATGAAACTTCATTTTATTTCTAACATATAAACAGATAGAACTTTATTCTTAACTTGTAAACTGGTGAAACTTCATTCTATTTCTAACATATAAACAGATAGAACTTTATTCTGAACATGCACACTATTGAAACTATATTTTTAACTTGTAAACTATTGAAACTTTATTTTTAACTTGTAAACGGTTGAAACTTTGTTTTATTTCTATCATACAAACAGATAAAACTTTATTCTTAATTTGCCAACTGGTGAAACATTAGTTTTAACTTCCAAACTATTGAAACTTTATTTTTAACTTGTTAACGGTTGAAACTTTGTTTTATTTCTAACATACAAACAGATAAAACTATATTCTTAACTTGTAAACTGATGAAACTTCATTTTATTTCTAACATATAAGCAGATAGAACTTTATTCTTAACTTGTAAACTGGTGAAACTTCATTCTATTTCTAAAATATAAACAGATAGAACTTTATTCTGAACATGCACACTATTGAAACTATATTTTTAACTTGTAAACTATTGAAACTTTATTTTTAACTTGTAAACGGTTGAAACTTTGTTTTATTTCTATCATACAAACAGATAAAACTTTATTCTTAACTTGCCAACTGGTGAAACATTAGTTTTAACTTCCAAACTATTGAAACTTTATTTTTAACTTGTGAACGGTTGAAACTTTGTTTTATTTCTAACATACAAACAGATAGAACTTTATTCTTAACTTGTTAACTGATGAAACTTCATTTTATTTCTAACATATAAACAGATAGAACTTTATTCTTAACTTGTAAACTGATGAAACTTTCTTCTATTTCTAATATATAAACAGATAGAACTTTATTCTTAACATGCACACTATTGAAACTTTATTCTTAACTCGTAAACTATTGAAACTTTATTCTTAACTTGTAAACTGATGAAACTTCATTTTATTTCTAACATATAAACAGATAGAACTTTATTTCTAACATACAAACAGATAGAACTTTATTCTTAACTTGTAAATCGGTGAAACTTCATTCTATTTCTAACATATAAACAGATCGAACTTTATTCTTAATATACACACTATTGAAATTTTATTTTTAACTCTTAAACTGGTGAAGCTTTATTTCATTTCTGACATACAAGCAGATAAAACTTTATTCTTAACTTGTAAACTATTGAACCTTCATTTTTATTTCTAACATATAAACAGATAGAACTTTATTTCTAACATACAAACAGATAGAACTTTATTCTTAACTTGTAAACTGGTGAAACTTTATTCTATTTCTAACATACAAACAGATAGAACTTTATTCTTAACATACACACTAATGAAACTTTATTTTTAACTCTTAAACTGGTGAAACTTTATTTCATTTCTGACATCCAAGCAGATAAAACTTTATTCTTAAATTGTAAACTGGGGAAGCTTCATTTTATTTCTAACATACAAACAGATAAAACTTTATTCTTAACATACGCACTATTGAAACATTAGTTTTAACTTGCAAACTATTGAAACTTTATTTTTAACTCTTAAACTGATGAAACTTTATTTCATTTCTGACATACAAGCAGATAAAACTTTATTCTTTACTTGTAAACTGGTGAAGCTTCATTTTATTTCTAAGATACAAACAGATAAAACTTTATTCTTAACATACGCACTATTGAAACATTAGTTTTAACTTGCAAACTATTGAATCTTTATTTTTAACTTGTTAACGGTTGAAACTTTGTTTTATTTCTAACATACAAACAGATAAAACTATATTCTTAACTTGTAAACTGATGAAACTTCATTTTATTTCTAACATATAAACAGATAGAACTTTATTCTTAACTTGTAAACTGGTGAAACTTCATTCTATTTCTAACATATAAACAGATAGAACTTTATTCTGAACATGCACACTATTGAAACTATATTTTTAACTTGTAAACAATTGAAACTTTATTTTTAACTTGTAAACGGTTGAAACTTTGTTTTATTCTATCATACAAACAGATAAAACTTTATTCTTAACTTGCCAACTGGTGAAACATTAGTTTTAACTTCCAAACTATTGAAACTTTATTTTTAACTTGTTAACGGTTGAAACTTTGTTTTATTTCTAACATACAAACAGATAGAACTTTATTCTTAACTTGTTAACTGATGAAACTTCATTTTATTTCTAACATATAAACAGATAGAACTTTATTCTTAACTTGTAAACTGATGAAACTTCATTCTATTTCTAATATATAAACAGATAGAACTTTATTCTTAACATGCACACTATTGAAACTTTATTCTTAACTTGTAAACTATTGAAACTTTATTCTTAACTTGTAAACTGATGAAACTTCATTTTATTTCTAACATATAAACAGATAGAACTTTATTCTTAGCTTGTAAACTGGTGAAACTTCATTCTATTTCTAACATATAAACAGATAGAACTTTATTTCTAACATACAAACAGATAGAACTTTATTCTTAACTTGTAAACTGGTGAAACTTCATTCTATTTCTAACATATAAACAGATAGAACTTTATTCTTAACATACACACTATTGAAACTTTATTTTTAACTCTTAAACTGGTGAAGCTTTATTTCATTTCTGACTTACAAGCAGAAAAAACTTTATTCTTAACTTGTAAACTGGTGAACCTTCATTTTTATTTCTAACATATAAACAGATAGAACTTTATTCTTAACATACACACTATTGAAACTTCATTTTTAACTTGTAAACGGTCGAAACTTTGTTTTTAACTTGTAGACTTTTGAAACTTTATTTCTAACTGGTAAACTGTTGAAATGATATCTTTCATTTACAAATAGTAGAACGCTTTGTCCAACTTGTAAACTAGTAAATCTTGTTCGTCATCGAATCTGACTATTTAAATCTTCATCATGGAAATCAATGTTCCACAGTCGGAGTAAAAGTTTGAGATGATACACTCCTGGCAAACTAACTCATGAAGTAGCTTTGCTGTGATACATTTCTATCTGTAAACATATGGTAATGTTAAAGTGAATCTAAAACTTTTCAGCTTATTAATTGTTCATCGTTGCATCAACGCTTTAACTCGTGAAACAGTTATAATTTTATTTTTAATTTACACTTAGTCTAACTTGTAAACTAGTAAATCTTGCGATCTTATTTTTACAAACAGTTACACCTTTATTTCTAACATATACACTATTGAAACTTTATTTCTAACTTGTAAACTCTTGAAACTTTATTTTGATATACAAACAGCTAAAACTTTATTTCTAACGCATACACTATTGAAACTTTATTTCTAACTTGTAAACTCTTGAAACTTCATTTTGATATACAAACAGCTAAAACTTTATTTCTAACGTATACACCATTGAAACTTAATTTCTAACTTGTAAACTCTTGAAACAGTTATAATTTTATTTTTAATTTACACTTAGTCTAACTTGTAAACTAGTAAATCTTGCGATCTTATTTTTACAAACAGTTACACCTTTATTTCTAACGCATACACTATTGAAACTTTATTTCTAACTTGTAAATCTTATGACACTTCATATGGGTGATGATGGTAGATGAAATAGTGTCAAATAAAATTAAGATGGCTTACACTTCTGATACAGGGATAGCAATCGACTGCGATCCATGTGTAAAGAGCTTGTTAGACTACGGATGGGCTTAAGTGGATGATTTAACCATGTATACTTTTTCATTTGGAAATAGTAGCACGCTTAGTCTAACTTGTAAATCTTAAAACATTTCATATGGGCGATGATGATAGATGAAATAGTGTCAAATAAAATTAAGATAGCTTACATGATTCTGATACAGGGATAGCAATCGACTGCGATCCATGTGTAAAGAGCTTGTTAGACTACGGAAGAGAGAAGTGTGTTATGTTGCGTGTGGCGCGTGAGTGTCCTCCCATTTCATTCCATTCATCAATTCGTCTCATTGATAGAGACAGGTAGAACTCATGGTTCTCATAACGTATGCAATGGAAAGTTTTAGGCAACCTTCGACAGTTGGCTAAATGTCGCCCTGACGTGAATGCATACTACGTTGAGACAGAGGCAATCACTTGCAAACATGACGCAGAGAGGTTAAACAAGATTGACCATTGCCGAATGTCCCTTGCGGTATACATAGCTACGGGTTTCACCGCCGCCCTTTACAGGAACGCCCGTCGAAAGGAAGTATTACACCGAACTTCATTTGCAACGTTCAAGTTGACTGATAGCAGATTCAACTTAATGATAGTATTCGCCAGTCCGAAGACTGCCCAGGGCAAACCGCGAGGAGGTTCTATCATGTCTTGCCCCATGGTGGCCCTTAAGAGAGCCGATGGTTCGTTCTCGGGAGTAACATCATCTTACACCCTACCAATTCTGCTGAGAGAGTCTTTGACTCTCTCTTTGGTAGCACTGTCGACTTCCACACTAACTGGTATATGGCTAAAAAGTGGAATGTAGCGCCATTCCGTTGGATTGACAGCAGTTGCTGTCATCGGATTGCCAATCCGAGCAAGATTATTATAAACTCTGTCTTGCTCCTCTAGCCTGACAAACTCCTCAAATAAATTTCGCGGCCTTAACTGCGGACCGCGAGGAGAGCTGACTTGACTGTTCGGCGTCTGCATGATTGAAATGAAATGAAATGAGAGGCAGTGAGTGGTTTATATACCCCTCTAACGCGACGCAACGTTCAAGTTGACTGATAGCAGATTCAACTTAATGATAGTATTCGCCAGTCCGAAGACTGCCCAGGGCAAACCGCGTGGAGTTTCTATCATGTCTTGCCCCTAGGTGGCCCTTAAGAGAGCCGATGGTTCGTTCTCGGGAGTGTCATGATGGGGTGGTGAAGGCGGGCAAAGATCTGCAATGAAAATGATATGTATTAGAATAGGATATACTATCTTATTTACTTTTCACTTACCAAGTTAGCCATCCTTTGGCAGTCTCGCGCGCTTCCGAATCGAGAATTTGTGTAAATGACCGCGCATTCTCAGGCTGGCATGGAGACATTTTTTCGTTGGATGGCCGTTATAACATAGGATGGACTCGTCCAGATTTTGATTGACGAGTACTTCGCCGGCCGAATGATTATCCCGAATAGGGATGTGAAATTCAAACAAACGATCCTCATTCACACGATTCCACTCATCCCTCATGCGCTCCAACTTCTCATACGCCTGCCTCTCATCACCCCGCCGAGCCACAGTCCTCTCCAACTCAACATTCCTCGCTCTCAACACACTCATCTCCTTCATCATCTCCTCAAACTTCGCTTCTGCATCTCTCATTCTTCTCTCCGCAGCACTCGCCCTCTTCTCACACTCATCATTCTTCTCTTCCAACTCTCGCGTCTTATTCTTCAAATCAGTCACACTACGCCTCATTCTAATATTCTCATCCGCTACCTCCTTCGACTTCAGTTCCTTCTTTTTCAACTCATCCAACTCCTTCACAACTTCATCCTTCACTTTCTTCAAACTCTCATACTTATTCACCAACAAATCATGCGCCATCTGCTGCGAAACATGCCTCTTCTCTTCATCCTTCAACCACCTCGCCGACTGCACACGAATCCCACCACTCTTCACTTTTGGGGAAGATGAGCTCTTCGGGGGGTCGGTGATGACAATGTTTGACACCTCCGACGACGAAGAGCTGAACTTCCTCACACGCTCCCTATCTGAATCCACATCATCCTCATCATCACTCTCAAGCACTCTCTTTCGCTCAATCTCAGCCTCCAACGACGCAACCGCTCTCGCCAACTCATCATTCTCAACAACATTCTCAACCTTACCCTCTCGCTCGATCGCCAACATTCGCTCCCTCTCTTCCACAATCAACTGCGTAAATCTCAAGTCACTCACTAAACCACCACTACAGTCAGCATGCACTCTGTAGAAACGCGCCTCATCCTCATCACCCTTCAGCACTCTACACTTCACACACGCAACCCTATTCAAGATAATCATGTGGCCGGTGCCCGCCTTCTTGACATGCGCCTTGGCGTCCGCACTGCGATTAATTCGACCGCACACACACATTTTGATATGATATTTTCTGTTCTTATCATTAGCCATGCCTGATTTTATCGTTAGCTGTAAGATAATGAAATTTGTATAAGTTTGGAATCATGTAGTACAGTCATATTCCTAAAGAGTGTAGTGAGTGGCACTCGATCCCGTCGACAGCCCGAAGGCCTTGTACTGATCACTAGGGAAGTGAGAGATCTTCCCCGATACCCGCTCTTTACAGCTGAAGACATCATTGTCACTGCCCCGAAGTGGTAACAGGAACGCCGAGTCAAAGGTAGTGATCAGTAGCTGGGATCTAACCCCTCAAAGCTGCCTTAGACTTAGTTAAATTTCAAATCTGATAGCAGATTTGAACTCAGCATACTTGAAAACCTTAGTCTACATGTTAAAACTTTGAAAAAACTGAAAATTAAGAATTTTTAAAAAATTCCGCATTTTACTACCCATACTACTTTTAAAAAATTTTATCAGTAGTAAAGACACTATCAAACTCTATCATACAAACTTTGAAGTAAGAAGATAGCTTGCCTACTTCAAAAGATAGAGTCCTTTGAAACACCCGATATCGGGAGCTCAGAGCGACGACCGTCGCTTACCTCGTCTTTCGATGAAGTGATCAGACTTACGTTGTCGGGGGTTTATATATGCTCGGAAGAAAACTTAAAATGGCTCTATCTCCAAAAGTATTCATCGTAGCGACATGCGGTTTCTTGCAAACGATTTGTCTCATCATTCTCTATCATATGACACCTGAACCATTCTCATATGACCACGGGAAGTTGGTCCGTCAGCACATGTCCATGTAACATGCCACAAGTGAAAAAATTCCTAAGTGTGAGAGCTCCAGTGTGGTGAAAATTTTGAAAAATTTAAAACTTCCGAATTTCGACCTGGGACCTTTACCAAAACATTTTTCATCAAATTTCACGGACCCCCCTCCCCCCCCGTTCAGAGAAATTTGATGAAAAATGTTTTGGCGAAGGTCCCAGGTCGAAATTCCACACTTTGGAAAATTTTCAAAATTTTACCCATACAAAGCCACTCTGACACTTAGGATTTTTTCAGGTGAGATCCGACCTAAAATCTTGTAACAGCTCTAACTTTTGAACGAAGACAGATATGAACAAGCCGATTCTTTCACTGAATTTGTCTCACTCTTAGCTTTCAAACGAGCTATTGCACGACAAAATCCGTCCACTAGAAGCCAAGATCGAAGCTAGCTGTCCAGAGGGGGGGAGGTCAGTGAAATTTGATGAAAAATGTTTTGGTGAAGGTCCCAGGTCGAAATTCCACACTTTGGAAAATTTTCAAAATTTTACCCATACAAAGCCACTCTGACACTTAGGATTTTTTCAGGTGAGCTCCGACCTAAAATCTTAAATGGCGTCTCACATCTAAACGAAGACAGATATGAACAAGCCGATTCTTTGAGTGAATTTGTCTCACTCTTAGCTTTCAAACGAGCTATGGCACGACAAAATCCGTCCACTGAAAGCCAAGATCGAAGCCAGCTCTCCCGGGGGGGGGGACGTCAGCGAAAATTTTTTCTCTCCGATTGCGTTCAAATTCACCATACCGATGCAGAATTTCACGCTGAATCCGAATCTGGCCTCCGTTTTCCCATCCGATGCTTCGTTTGGGCGCTACAGACCAAAACGTCCCAAATTTTAACTCTGTCGTTTTCTCGAAAAATGTTGAAAATTTTTTCTCGCCGATTGCCTTGAAACTCACCATACAGATAGAGAATTTCACGCTGATTCCAAATCTGAAATCCGTTTTCCA
The DNA here is from genome assembly GCA_907163375.1 of Prostheceraeus crozeri. Lineage (NCBI taxonomy): Eukaryota > Metazoa > Platyhelminthes > Polycladida > Euryleptidae > Prostheceraeus > Prostheceraeus crozeri. The sequence continues at coordinate 410,058 of CAJQUW010000119.1, read as the reverse complement.
ATCCGATGCTTCGTTTTGAAGCTACAGCCCAAAACGTCCCAAATTCTAACTCTGTCGTTTTTCGCCAATCTCCCAAAATCTTAAATGGCGTCTCACATCTAAACGAAGACAGATAGGAACAAGCCGATTCTTTCAGTGAATTTGTCTCACTCTTAGCTTTCAAACGAGCTATAGCACGACTAAATCCGTCCACTGGAAGCCAAAATCGAAGCGAGCTGTCCAGAGGGGGGGGACGTCAGCGAAAATTTTTTCTCTCCGATTGCGTTCAAATTCACCATACCGATGCAGAATTTCACGCTGAATCCGAATCTGGCCTCCGTTTTCTCATCCAACCACTCCTTCCACTCGAAACAGCCCATTTTACAACCCAACATTCAGCAGATTGCACGAAAAACATCACACACTATAGCCTCAAGACTAATCCTGGCGGTCGCCCAAGTCCACCACGACACTCTGTCGTTCCAGGGGGGGGGAGTCAGCGAACAGTTTGTGAACGTGGACCAACCTGGCCGGCACACCACGACAGACTACAACCTCTGTCGTTCCAGAGGGGGGGGGGCGTCAGACTCGAAGCACCACGGCGGCCGACCACGACACTCTGCCGTTCCAGAGGGGGGGGGACGTGAGCGATGGCGGCCATCTTGCGCTATCCAGAAGTGGAGTTTTACTTACTACTACTCGTGAAACTTAGTCACATCGGATTTCGTATAGACCTGATTGATAGGGCCATATTCATACAGGGGAACATCAAGAATTTGCAATCAGTCAGAGAGATATAATCAAATTTTTTAATTGTCTTGCTGAAATTCTAAATTAGTCAAATTGAAAAATATGATGCAATTTTATATATTTATTATTATTTTTTATTAAAATATGAAATGAAACATCACATGAGGTCCTGGAATGAAACCTTATTTTCTCAAACACTGAAGCGAATATCTATGCGCTCATTCCGCGGTCATGACTTAGAATAATTTGGGAAGCAGCGTCATTGCGTTTGGCTAATATTCAGGGCTGTCCACGATTAAGTTTTGAAAAATAATCGATCAATTTGAAAAATTAATCGATTAATCAATCAATTTTAAGCCAGCTCATAGACTCTCAAATATTCTTTTGTAATGAAATTCCGTAGCTTACAGATCCTAGGCCCCTAAATAGGCTTAAGTTTAGCATGTAGGCTTGCATGAGCTGTACTTCAAATTATTATTTTCTTTTATGTAAATCTATATCACCCCTAAATTTTATTAGGCCCTTCACAGTGTAATAATCATGGATTTCTGAATGCTAGTATCAATCGACATAATCAGCGTCCTTATCATAATTCATTGATGAAAGCTCCTTTATTGCTCTTAAACAGGCCTCCCGCGTAGGACTTATTCTAAGAAAGGATGACTAAAAGCAAGACATGGACTTAGAAATCTCCAAATTCTGAAATCCCGGGAAAGTATTAAATGACAGCAAAATATTTCAACCATACGTGTATATGCATGAATTTTAAGTGTAACATGAACTTCAAACTAACTGAACTAAAATCACATCAAATATCTCACGTCCGATCATCAGTTTTACTTACAGTTTTTGTTCAAGAAAATTATTGAGGCATTATCAGGCAGAAGAGACATTCTTTTCCTTTCTTACAACGAAGAACATTGCGAAAAATCTCTTTCACTTGCAGCACTTGTTGGTTGAACTGCATAGATTCGTCGCGCAAAGCGCGACAAGATCGCAAAATCTTTTGTATTCTTGCCCCACCAGTCGATCGGATTGGTTTCCAACGGTTGATTGTTAAGATCAAGGAATTTGCACAATTCTTCTTTAGCATTGCAGTCCGGTACAGAAGAATCTTGACAAAAAAGTTGAATCAATAACCGAACATATGATGAACTGCTTGCAGGCTCAATTGACACATCGGGTTGAGTTGGAATATTGTTTGCATCTTCCACACTTGGTGCAATTTCATGGGCTAGTTGCAGCACATGGTCATGAACTGCAGCACGGTGATCATCATTCGTCAGAAAAGAAAGCATTTTAAACTGGCGAGGATCTAGGGCTGTCGCTACGACGTGTATCGATATCGAAGTTATATATTCCGTATCGTCCATAGAAAATCGATCTTTGATGTTTTTCAGTAGTCGCCTAGGCCTACTCAATTTTCCACCGACAGACGTAAGCCGCATATCTCGGCGAATGTTTTCCAACAAAGCTACCACTGAGTATAGCACAGGATAAATCTCTGACAAGATGGAACTCTTTCCAGATTGCCACATATAGTCCGGGAGCTAGCGTGAAGTTGCTTGTATTTTTCAACATTAGGAGGCTTGCCAAATCTGAATGTAGTTAGCCTCACAGACAGGAGTAGTAAGTAAAACTCCACTTCTGGATAGCGCAAGATGGCCGCCGTCGCTGACGTCCCCCCCCCCTCTGGAACGGCAGAGTGTCGTGGTCGGCCGCCGTGGTGCTTTGAGTGTGACGTCCCCCCCTCTGGTCGACCGTCGTATAGCGCGCGGTGATGTGCTGTCTAGGTTGGCGTGGTGTGCCGGCCAGGTTGGGAGGGTGGACTGTTGTAGCTCACCTGAAAAAATCCTAAGTGTCAGAGTGGCTTTGTATGGGTAAAATTTTGAAAATTTTCCAAAGTGTGGAATTTCGACCTGGGACCTTCACCAAAGTTTGTTTCATCAAATTTCACGGACCCCCCTTTTCTAACTTTGGTTCTAGTGAACGGATTTTGTCTTACAGCTACTCTTTTAAAAGAGGAGAAAAAACTGCTCGACGCCATTTTTGCCGCGAGTCAATCGGACCAGCCGTTCAAAAGTTAGAGCTGTTACAAGATTTTAGGTCGGAGCTCACCTGAAAAAATCCTAAGTGTCAGAGTGGCTTTGTATGGGTAAAATTATGAAAGTTTTCCAAAGTGTGGAATTTCGACCTGGGACCTTCGCCAAAACATTTTTCATCATAATTTCTCTGAACGAGGGGAGGGGGTCCGTGAAATTTGATGAAAACTGTTTTGGTAAAGGTCCCAGGTCGAAATTCGGAAGTTTTAAATTTTTCAAAATTTTCACCACACTGAAGCTCTCACACTTAGGAATCTTTTCACTTGTGGCATGTTACATGGACATGTGCTGACGGACCAACTTCCCGTGGTTATATGAGAATGGTTCAGGTGTCATATGATAGACAATGATGAGACAAATCGTTTGCAAGAAACCGCATGTCGCTACGATGAATACTTTTGGAGATAGAGCCATTTTAAGTTTTCTTCCGAGCATATATAAACCCCCGACAACGTAAGTCTGATCACTTCATCGAAAGACGAGGTAAGCGACGGTCGTCGCTCTGAGCTCCCGATATCGGGTGTTTCAAAGGACTCTATCTTTTGAAGTAGGCAAGCTATCTTCTTACTTCAAAGTTTGTATGATAGAGTTTGATAGTGTCTTTACTACTGATAAAATTTTTTAAAAGTAGTATGAGTAGTAAAATGCGGAATTTTTAAAAATTCTTAATTTTCAGTTTTTTCAAAGTTTTAACATGTAGACTAAGGTTTTCAAGTATGCTGAGTTCAAATCTGCTATCAGATTTGAAATTTAACTAAGTCTAAGGCAGCTTTGAGGGGTTAGATCCCAGCTACTGATCACTACCTTTGACTCGGCGTTCCTGTTACCACTTCGGGGCAGTGACAATGATGTCTTCAGCTGTAAAGAGCGGGTATCGGGGAAGATCTCTCACTTCCCTAGTGATCAGTACAAGGCCTTCGGGCTGTCGACGGGATCGAGTGCCACTCACTACACTCAAATCTATCATTCCTGACTAAGTGTAATGCTTTAGGAATATGACTGTACTACATGATTCCAAACTTATACAAATTTCATTATCTTACAGTTAACGATAAAATCAGGCATGGCAAATGACAAGAATAGAAAATATCATATCAAGATGTGCACATGTGGGCGAATTAATCGCAGTGCGGACGCCAAGGCGCATGTAAAGAAGGCGGGCACCGACCACATGATTATCTTGAATAGGGTTGCGTGTGTGAAGTGTAGAGTGCTGAAGGGTGATGAGGATGAGGCGCGTTTCTACCGAGTGCATGCTGACTGTAGTGGAGGTTTGGTGAGTGACTTGAGATTCACGCAGTTGATTGTGGAAGAGAGGGAGCGAATGTTGGCGATCGAGCGAGAGGGTAAGGTTGAGAATGTTGTTGAGAATGATGAGTTGGCGAGAGCGGTTGCGTCGTTGGAGGCTGAGATTGGGCGAAAGAGAGTGCTTGAGAGTGATGATGAGGATGATGTGGATTTAAATAGGGAGCGTGTGAGGAAGCGTGTGAGGAAGTTGAGCTCTTCGTCGTCGGAGGTGTCAAACATTGTCATCACCGACCCCCCGAAGAGCTCATCTTCCCCAAAAGTGAAGAGTGGTGGGATACGTAAGCAGTCGGCGAGGTGGTTGAAGGATGAAGAGAAGAGGCATGTGTCGCAGCAGATGGCGCATGATTTGTTGATAAATAAGTATGAGAGTTTGAAGAAGGTGAAGGATGAAGTTGTGAAGGAGTTGGATGAGTTGAAAAAGAAGGAACTGAAGTCGAAGGAGGTAGCGGATGAGAATATTAGAATGAGGCGTAGTGTGACTGATTTGAAGAATAAGACGCGAGAGTTGGAAGAGAAGAATGATGAGTGTGAGAAGAGGGCGAGTGCTGCGGAGAGAAGAATGAGAGATGCAGAAGCGAAGTTTGAGGAGATGATGAAGGAGATGAGTGTGTTGAGAGCGAGGAATGTTGAGTTGGAGAGGACTGTGGCTCGGCGGGGTGATGAGAGGCAGGCGTATGAGAAGTTGGAGCGCATGAGGGATGAGTGGAATCGTGTGAATGAGGATCGTTTGTTTGAATTTCACATCCCTATTCGGGATAATCATTTGGACGGCGAAGTACTTGTAAATCAAAGCCTCGACGAATCTATAATATGTTATAACGGCCATCCGACCAAGAAATGTCTGCATGCCTGATCTTCTATAGGAATCTGATATCCTCTTCTTCCTCGTCATCTACTGCGTCGATTGGTACTATTCGTTACTCAATTGGTCCTTTAGAATCCGAGATATAGCTGCTCAAACATTTTGAGTGAGTTTGTGACCTACTGCGCATGCGCAGATCAGCGTGACCAGTTCTCTACGTGGTGGTCATTCAAGGTCATTTTTGTGATTTCGCCGATTCTGGTCGTCTTGGCCGTGCGGAGTTAGGCGTTGTGATCGTGGTCAGTTGGTTAAGGTCATTGAACTGTTCACTGGTGCCTGCGTTTTCCTGAGTTCGATTCCTGGCTGATTCTGATTTTTTTAATGTGTTGCAATGACCAATGAAAACGCTACTGCTCGTGGCACTCGCTCAAGGAGTGTTCCGGCCGCTTCGGGTATATCCTTGTCGGATGTTGAAGGACTTTTGAATGCCTGCAAAGATGAGTTGATCAACACTTTTAAAAGTGAAGTCAGAAGATTGTCTGATGTTCTTGAAGGTGTGCGTTCGCAAGTGCAGACTATAGAAGACAAATTAAATAAAGTCACAACAACTGTGTCGAGGCATGAACATGAGATCGACAACATAAAGAAGAGTCTGGAGAGTTTTGGTACGGGGTGCTTAAACTTCATGACAGAAGAGATTGATGAGCGCATGTACCGCATGAACAACATTATTGTGGCTGGTATCCCAGAAATCGATGGCTCAGTGGAAGAGCGAAAGGATTATGACCGCGCAAAGGTGCTTGAGGTGGCAACTAAGGCATCCTTAGGATGCACCTAAGGATCCTTAGGTCCTTAGGATGCATCCTATGGCATCCTTCCACAAAAGATGAGGATATCAAGAACTTACACCGTCTGGGCAAGCCGAGACTTAATCAACCTCGACTTCTGCGTGTTTCCTTGGCTGATCAGAATATCAAGACCTCGCTCTTGAGAAATGCTAGAAAGCTACGACATTGCGAGAATTATAACAATGTGTACATCAATTCCGATCGAAGTAAATTTCAAATGGAGCAACATGGTCGATTAAGAAGGGAATTACAGGACAGAAAGAAGAACGGAGAGGATGTAATGATCTATAGAAACAAAGTTATGAGTCGAAACGAGGTTCACACGACGAGGCCTACTAAAAATGTTATGTGAATGATTTTAAAAAGACGTTTGAAGGAAGTGCTCCTACATTGATGTTATGCAATGCCCGATCACTGCTTCATAATATTGATGAATTATCTGTCATCATCTCATCTGTCAGGCCTTGCATCATCTTTATCACGGAATCGTGGCTACATTGCAATGTCTCGGACAGTGTTTTATGTCAGAGTGGCTACAATCTATATCGTACAGACCGTACAGGACGGGTTGGCGGCGGTGTTTGTATATATGTTAGCAACAGTTATTCTTGTACTTCTGTCAACACCTATGATCAACCCAATGCAATTGAGTTTTTGTCTTTGAGAATATCATGCATGAATTTGTTCGTTGTATGCGTTTATATTCCGCCAAATCTGAAAGCTGCTGATTATTCTCAAGTAGAAGATTTCTTTATTGAAGTTTTAGATTCCGAGCTGTTGTTGTACCCTCAATCGAACATTTTGATCGGCGGCGACTTCAACAAATTTGAAAATTCTTTTTTAGTTGAACAATTTTCGTTGCGGAATTGCGTGAAATCTCCAACGCGCAATGATGCGTATTTAGATCAGATATGGATGAATACTGAATTGTCTGACTCTTATTGCGATGAAGCTTGTGTTGGTCCACCTTTATCATCGTCTGACCACAAGACTGTTTGTCTTTACGGCAAGAACTGCGAAAATTCGTTGAAATCAATCGTTAAAGTGTGGGATTTTCGTCAGTCAAATGTCGACGAGTTTCTCTATGTACTCTCTAACATCGATTTTTCTGTGATTAATAGCTGTCAGTCAATCGACCAAATGTGTGAGGAATTCTATTCTCTTCTGTATGCTGCCATGTCATATGTTCCCACGTCCTTTGTTACTTTTTCGAGAAGTGATAAATCATGGGTCACTCCGGTCCTGAAGCATCTTATCAACATGAGGTGGACTGCCTACAGGACTCGACAATGGAAGTTATACGACCACTACAAAATGAAAGTGAAGGAAGAGATAATCAAAGCGAAGGCTATATGGGTTCAGAGGAATTCGAAATCAAGCAAGGACGTATGGAAAGTGGTGAATGAGGTCAGAGGGAAGAAACAATCAGGGAGTCTTGATGCGTTGATCAGCGAGAACGGTGGAGTGAATGACTTTCTTGTGAATCTGCAATGTGAGTTGAGCAAAAATTACATCCAGACACCAGTTTCTCATTGTGATGTGGGGGATTGCGATCCATGGACTTGCGAGTTTACTGAAGATGATGTGAAGAGAGAGCTCAAAAGACTCAAAGCAAGAAAGGCTATTGGATGTGACGGGATCCCTAACCGCTTACTGCGTGATGGAGCTGACTATCTCTCATTTCCTCTGTTCCAAATTTTCAAAAGATCCATCAGTGAATGTGTTTTTCCTGCATGTTGGAAACTATCCGACGTTGTGCCTCTTCCCAAAAGGCGATCACCATGTCTATCTGACTTTCGACCAATCTCCTTGACAACAGTCTTGAGCAAGATTCTTGAACGCCTGGTACCTAAGTCCATGAGAGATCAGTTTCTGCCGCTGTATGGATCATCACAGCATGCTTTCCGCAAGAACGGATCTACAGACAGTGCTCTAGTGATGATGCACGACAGTGTTACGAGATACCTTGACCGCTGTGACAATTTGGCTGTTCGCATCACATGTCTTGACTTGATGAAGGCTTTTGACATGACAGGGCATGACATACTACTCACTCGTCTGCTTGACGCTGAAATTCACAGTGGATTCATTTCTTGGTTGAAGAGCTATCTCGACGGCCGAACGCAGCGGCTTAAAGTAAATGGCATGTATGGACCAACAATCGCCTGCACTTCAGGAGTTCCACAGGGCTCTGTGTTGGGTCCGGTGCTGTTTGCCATATTCATGGGACCCATTGCATCATTAGAGCTTGATGGTGCCATGGTAGTTTATGCCGATGACCTTACTCTTATCGAGCCAGTATCAAAACAAAGCACTTCCTCGGGTTCCTTGCCTCTTGTCGTTGAGTGGATTAACGCGAACGGCATGCGTTTGAATTTGGCGAAGACAAAGCAAATGGTTATTCGGCGCACAAACGGATATCCCTACGTGTATCCTGATGTTGATGTTGTCGAGGAATTGAAGATTCTGGGAGTTACCTGGAATTCATCATTAACGTGGAACAGTCACTTTTCGAAGGTTCTCCGATTTTCATCACAACGACTATATGTTATCCGAACTTTGAAACCGCTTATGTCCAAAGAAAGACTCATTATGGTGTACAAGTCAATTGTGTTGTCGCTAATTTTGTATGCAGCGCCTCTTTTTGCCTGGCTTCCCAAAAGGACGGAGGAGAAGATTGAGAAATTCCAGAGACGTGTGCATCGCTTAATATGCGGAAAACAATGTGATTGTAACCATTTCCGCAAAGTCTCTAGTGTTCGTGAGTCAAAAGCCTGCTCTTTTCTCCTGAAGTGTGAATGTACTCAACATCATCCACTACATGCTTTGGTTCCCCCACGCTTGCCTAGATCTGGCCAGTTTAATCAGCCAGAGGCCAGGACTTCAAGACTCTTGCGGTCATTCTTCCCGTGGACATGTTACTTACTTAATACCGGTAGTAACGGCTAATATTGTGTTAGATACGCCTGTGAGTTTTACAGTGCATTTTTCTACATTGCAGATGATGTATGCACGTTGACACGACTGATATTATTATGTATCTTGTTTACTTGAAATTCTTTGTGCTATTTCGATTTATATTCATTCAAATTATACGCTTCCTTTCCTTTCCTTATGCCGGCCTATAAGAATGCGCGACCATCTGTATAAATTCTCGATTCGGAAGCGCGCGAGACTGCCAAAGGATGGCTAACTTGGTAAGTGAAAAGTAAATAAGATAGTATATCCTATTCTAATACATATCATTTTCATTGCAGATCTTTGCCCGCCTTCACCACCCCATCACGACATTCCCGAGAACGAACCATCGGCTCTCTTAAGGGCCACCATGGGGCAAGACATGATAGAACCTCCACGCGGTTTGCCCTGGGCAGTCTTCGGACTGGCGAATACTATCATTAAGTTGAATCTGCTATCAGTCAACTTGAACGTTGCGTCGCGTTAGAGGGGTATATAAACCACTCACTGCCTCTCATTTCATTTCATTTCAATCATGCAGACGCCGAACAGTCAAGTCAGCTCTCCTCGCGGTCCGCAGTTAAGGCCGCGAAATTTATTTGAGGAGTTTGTCAGGCTAGAGGAGCAAGACAGAGTTTATAATAATCTTGCTCGGATTGGCATCAATTATGGCTCGGATTATCATTAAGTTGAATCTGCTATCAGTCAACTGGAACGTTGCAAATGAAGTTCGGTGTAATACTTCCTTTCGACGGGCGTTCCTGTAAAGGGCGGCGGTGAAACCCGTAGCTATGTATACCGCAAGGGACATTCGGCAATGGTCAATATTGTTTAACCTCTCTGCGTCATGTTTGCAAGTGATTGCCTCTGTCTCAACGTAGTATGCATTCGCGTCAGGGCGACATTTAGCCAACTGTCGAAGGTTGCCTAAAACTTTCCATTGCATACGTTATGAGAACCATGAGTTCTACCTGTCTCTATCAATGAGACAAATTGATGAATGGAATGAAATGGGAGGACACTCACGCGCCACACGCAACATAACACACTTCTCTCTTCCGTAGTCTAACAATCTCTTTACACATGGATCGCAGTCGATTGCTATCCCTGTATCAGAAGTGTAAGCTATCTTAATTTTATTTGACACTATTTCATCTACCATCATCGTCCATATGAAATGTTTTAAGATTTACAAGATAGACTAAGCGTGCTACTATTTCCAAATGAAAAAGTATACATGGTTAAATCATCCACTTAAGCCCATCCGTAGTCTAACAAGCTCTTTACACATGGATCGCAGTCGATTGCTATCCCTGTATCAGAAGTGTAAGCTATCTTAATTTTATTTGACACTATTTCATCTACCATCATCGTCCCTATGAAATGTTTTAAGATTTACAAGTTAGACTGAGCGTGCTACTATTTCCAAATGAAAAAGTATACACGGTTAAATCATCCACTGAAGCCCATCCGTAGTCTAACAAGCTCTTTACACATGGATCGCAGTCGATTGCTATCCCTGTATCAGAAGTGTAAGCTATCTTAATTTTATTTGACACTATTTCATCTACCATCATCGCCCATATGAAATGTCATAAGATTTACAAGTTAGACTAAGCGTGCTATTATTTCCAAATGAAAATGTATACATGGTTAAATCATCCACTGAAGCCCCGTTCAAGTAAGTCAGTATGAAAGCAAAGATAATACGAAATAAAAATTTATTATGGCATGTATTTCAAAAGGTCTTCATCGTCAATATCGTCCCAGAGTCTGGCTTCACATAGATAACAAAAACAGTTCAGTTGCTTTAATCGTTCTTCCACTGCGAGCCTCACTTTGTCAATATACTCCCACTCCGCCATAGTTCGTGGCTGGGAGTTAGGGGTGTACCACTCCCATAATTGGTGTTGGAATTTCGTGTTGGTGCTGGTGCTGGTTTGGTGGTGTGCTGGTCTCCATCACATCGTCAGTATCGTACTGGAGATACTTCCACCTCACGCCTGTTAAGTCGGGACACTCCTTCTCACATACACTCTCTTCGTTGTCCGCTGGTAATGACAACTTTCTGATATTGTCCAGTCGGTACACCTTCTCTACCTTCCCCTTCGTTGGGGCGTTTGGTGCAACGAGCGCCTTTGGTGTTGAGGATGGAGAAGAGAATTTTGTGTTTGGTGTTGTCGGAGGGCTTGTCATGTTGACTGTGAATAATAACTTTGAAATGTTTTATAATTCTTAAGTATCAACAAGCAACCAATCAGAATGAACAGCCAATGAATGATGAATACGAAAGTATATATGTAAAGTGACATTCGTGTCATTTCACTCTGTCTTTGTGACATATAAGTGAAGTGTTCTCTGGCGTACAAGTGAACTGCTCTCTAGTGATGTCTCTATCTTGTTGAAGTATCAACCTTAAACTCGATTTCGTTGAAATGGTAAGTTGAAAATTTCTTCACTCATCTCCCTCAAACGTGTGGCTAATAGCATCTTCCTCAATTTCAGGCATCAACTTCATCACCAACGCCCTCCCTTCTCGATGAAAGTTTAGAGTTGTTGAGTCAAAGTAGGTTGTAACAATACACTGAGACTTGAACAGAGATGATAGAATGATTTCTCTTTCAGGTGATGTGAGTTCCAGCTCAGGACTCTCGCGACAAGGCAACGAGTGGGAATGTGCCGACTGCGGACATATGTTTACAAGGAAGCACAGTCTCCTTCGACACATCAAACAACGCGTGTGTCAACGCAAAGCGGCGTCAATCTCCGGAGGTGAAGTTGATTCTGACGATGACATCTCCTTTTCTTGCGATTTGTGCCCTCTTTCTTTTGATAGTCACTTTCAGCGATCTTCGCACAGACTTCAACACACGCATGCAAATGATCACTACACCAACGGTACCTCTACCATCTCCATCATTAATGTTTCACACAATAATTTAGTACGCGACTACTGCATGGAGTCTAATACTCAAATAGTAGATTTTCCTGAGTGGCTCCTTCAAAATTCTAACATTATCGAAGCGCTCTTCAACAATTTAGACAATTTTAGAATGAAGGCGCTCATCTACCTCAAACTAAAATATATTAAGATAGATTTTCAAACGGGTCAAGTGACGGAGAGAATACAGTTTCATGTTCCTTCCTCTTCCGCAACTGAAGTTGTAGACTGCGAGTCTTGGCTAAATTTTCACATTCAATGTTTAAAATCAAATGTAGATAAATTCAATCAACGCGACAGCGCTCTCATTTTTGATGGTGTGGACTCAGCCATATTCAAAATTTCCCTATTAGAAAGTCATGCAGCTCGAGGCACATTTAAACTACCAAAAACGTTGTATAATAAGAAAGCTGTCATCAATGTCAATTGTAAATCACAGTGTTTCAAATATGCAGTCCTATCCATCCTTCACTATAATGATATCAACGCGAATCGAAATCATACCTATAGCTGCTATAGACAGTGGGAGGATGAACTAGACTTTGAAGGTTGTGATAGTAACAACATGAAAATCAAAGATGTAGAAACGTTCGAAAAACATAATAAGATTAAAATTGTCGTTCACGTGTGGGAGAAGGGGTTGAAGGGTGCCCGCTATAATTCACGTTCAACTTGTCATGAACGTGTAGTCAACCTCTTATTAGTAAAACAAGATGATAGCGAGGAATGGCACTACTGTGGTATTCCCAAAATCTCTCGCTTGTACACTCACTTGGGGCACTCTAAAAGAGGTGAACATTTTGTATGCGACCGCTGCATCCGCTCCTTTTGGAGTAAAGATAAATTTGAAACTCACTATGAATGGTGCAAGCGAGGTAAATTACAAATGGAACGGATGCCCAAAGATAAAATATTTTCACATAGGGATAATGGTGACGAATTAAGTCCCCTGCGTGTCATTTACGCAGACATAGAATGCTACATTGATGATATCATCCACAAGCCAGCAGCCATATCCTGCTATGAAGTATGGCATGACCACTTTAGGAATAGACAAAACAAAATGCATACTTGGCAAGGTGAAGATTGCATTTCAAAATTTCTAGAATTTCTCGATAAAGCTGCTAAATTTCAACAATCATATGATTCCCAATTGCAGCGTAAGTCACTACATATGTCAGATGAAGACAAACAAAAATTTGAAAGTTGCACATCCTGTCCTAAATGTCATAAAACGTTTGATGACGATAAAATTAAGAAAGTGCGTGATCATGATCACATCACTGGTAAATTTAGAAACACACTCTGCTCCAAATGTAACTTTTCACTTAGGTTGAGACGTCGTGTACTACCCGTCATTTTTCATAACTTTAAGGGCTATGACAGTCATATGCTCATAAAAGGAGGGTTGAGCCAGATGAAATCGTGGCAGTTTAATGTAATAGCGCAAACGAGAGAAAAATTCATGGCAATGACAGCGAAAGTACCAGTAGATAAAACTAAAGAAAATAAGACAGTCTTCTTCGAAATAAAATTTTTAGATTCATTCCAATTCATGTCAGCGTCACTAGCTTCTCTCGTTCGTAATCTCAAGTTTCTTCCCCATAGTCAAACTTTAAAGAAACACTATCCAAACTTAAGGGATGAAATAATCCCTCGCAAAGGAGTCTTTCCTTATGCGTATTTTAGCTCAATGTCTAAACTAAATGAAACAACCCTTCCTTCCATTGACAAATTCCAAAACGATTTGACGGGTGAAGATTGTCCAGTAGAAGATTATGAACATGCTCAAGAGGCATGGTTAAAATTTGATTGTAAAACGTTTGGCGATTATATGATCGCTTACTTAGAATTAGATGTCAATTTGCTGGCTGATGTCTTTCAGGAATTTCGACGAGTGGCATTAGAAGAAGACAAATTAGATCCTGTCCACTTTGTCAGTCTACCAGCCATGTCCTTTAAATCAGCCTTTAAAATGACTGGTGAGACCAATCATCTCTTACAAGACCCGGAGATGTATAATATATTTGAGCGCGGAATACGCGGTGGTCTCACATTTGTAAATAAACATCATATAAAATCTGAAACAGTAGGTGATGATCATATCCACCTAAAGTACTATGACCAAAATAATTTATATGGCAGTTCACTGTCCAAACCACTACGTTATTCCGAGTTTAGTTGGTTAAATCAAGATGAGCTTGAGTATTACTCCAACCCTTCAAGCATACTGAAGATTCCAGATGAAGGTGATTGGGGATATTATTTTGAAGTGGATTTGATTTATCTAAATAGCATTAAAAATAAAACTGCTGATTTCCCACTCGCACCTGAATCTGGTGAAGTGACTGAAGATATGTTTTCACCATTCATGTCGCAATTTCATAATAACTTAACAGAGTGTGGACAGCCAAGGTACAAACCATGCCGCAAACTTTTACTCACCCAATATGATAAGAAAAATTATCTCGTACACTTCTGCATATTAAAATTCTATTTAGAAATGGGCATGCTTCTAAAGTCAGTTCACCGCATTATCAAATTTAGACAGAAAGCCTTCCTCAAACCCTACATAGATAGTAACAGTCAAAAACGTGCACTCGCCCAAAATAATTTTGAAAAGGATTTTTATAAATATAAGAATAACAGTCTTTTCGGAAAGACCATGGAGGATGTTAGAAAACGTATGAACTACAAACTAGTCGTTGATGAACAAAAATATCACAAATTGACCTCATCACCTCTTTTCATTGATAGAGACATCATCGATGAGGATCTTGTAGGTGTTAAAATGATAAAATCAGAAGTTGAGTTGTGCAAACCCATCTATATTGGGTAAGCCGTTTTAGATTATTCCAAGCTTGAAATGTATCAACTCTTCTACAAAATATTAAAACCATGCCCTCTCGTAAAAGAGGTTCGCTTGCTGGGTGGTGATACAGATAGTTTCTTTTTGGGAATTACCACTCAAAAAGATTTAAATTTTAATGAAGTAGGCAAGTCATTAGAAAAATATTTCGACACATCTAACTACAATCCCACTCATCCACTCTATTCCATACAGAATAAAGCCAAACTTGGTTGTTTTAGGGATGAAACAGCAGGAAAGGAAATAGATGAAATGATTCTCCTCCGTCCTAAAATGTATTCCATGAAATTAAAAGAATGTGCAGATAGTATTAAGCGTGCTAAAGGTATATCAAAATCCATTGTTCATAAAATGAAACATCGGTCTATAAGAAGGCCTATAAAAATAAAACTATAACGTTTGTCAATATGACAATCTCAAAATCACCAGTTCATACTGTGAAAACGCACACGTTCAAGAAACGAGCGCTTTCAGCATGGGAGGATAAGAGGTGTTGGATAGGACATAACACATCTCTTCCACATGGACATCCTGACACAAACATACCTCCACCCAAAAGAATAAAACTCACGCTACCACATTCAGGAGATGTATTGACATAATCAACTTTAACTCAGTATTTTGATGTTGCTTTTTGTAGATATACATGGTTGTTTTATGTATCGCATGAGATCGTTTCTTCCTTGTGAATATATGCCTACAGTCAGCCCATTCCCCTTTATCTGTGAAAAGACTTTTTCATACACATATTTTTATTTCAATAAACATATCACAATGACTTCACTTTGTTTTCCGAAACACTAAAGTTACGAGGGATTTAGTATCTTTCACATGGATGCACTCTTGTAAACCATTGGTAATTTTGATAGCAATAGAGGGTATAGTTTGTTTGACGACGGGATGATAGAAAATAGATTCAAACATCTTCTCGACTATTCCATATGAAGCGTCTTTATCATGAATGAAATCACATAAAATGTATTCTTTTTTCTCACCAACAGAAATAGGAAGAATCAAATCACTTTGAATGTAAAGGTGCTGTTCATATTTATCAAGTGTCATTATGTGTTTCTATACCAATCGTATGTGCAGCAGTAAACACAGTTTGTAGCATTGAAAAACCAAAGAGTTTTTTCAAATTTTTACTCAATTGACATTGAATGTCATCACCCAGTTTCAGAAGAACGCGTTGATTTTCAATTGAAAACGAAATGTGGTGTGTCTTTACATCATATTTACTTTTCATCACATGCTTCAACTTCTGTTGTATATAAGGATTTACTACATGAATGAAGCTTTCAACTGTATGATATAGACGCGGCATTAGATTGATAGCAACTTTAGATTCTTCATAAGGCTGGTAAATTTTCTTGATGCGATCACCATAGATGTCCACCCACCATTCATCATTAACTGAATCAGCTTTAGTGTAATATTCATGAGAACCATACACCACACCGCTTCCAATAATAGGTGTGTAATGTCTTACAAAATGACGCAAGGTTGGAGAGAAATAAACTGTAAGTTTGTCATTATATTTCTGAATAACCAACTTATTTTTGTCCGCCATAATTTTCTCTCCATACTTCTTACCCACAGTCTCATTCCATCGTTTTACTAACTCAATAACTGATAAAGGTTGAACACCACGCTTTTTCAAAATGATGCGTTCTTCACATTCTACAACATCTTCATCAAATATTTTAATTCTATAATGAAATTTGTTGATTCGATTTGAATAAACTTTTTTAACATTTGCAGTAGCAATTGACGTTAGATGCAGTCCATGACCAAAACCGAAATGTGGATAGAATTCATTATCCAACCTCAGTGTAAGACCTCTAGTAAAAGAATGAAAGCGAAGGAACTGTCTCCCACTCCAATGATAGATAGTAAACTCATAAGCTTTCTGATTTTTATTCTTCATGATGGAAGTATTACCACTATTGAACGCCTTAATAATTTCTCATTCCCAAATGGTTCATAATAATCTGATTTTATCTGAATCCATTCATAGTTCCACTTTCCATCTGATGTTAAATTGTATGGGAACTGGAATGTATTATTCATCGTTATTCCATCATGGGTGCGAGGAGTCAATATAATTTCTTCCAAATCATTCACATTCTGAATATTGCTATCATAGCAAATACTAGAAACGCCAACCTCCCATTCACCTTCTAAATGCAGTGGGCGATTTAATTCTACTCGATAGTCTGATGGTTTATTTTTGGGAAATTTATTCATAGAAGCATTACTGGGTAAGTAGATTAGAAACGAGTCCTTATTTTCACTTTCCATATTATTCACATTGGAAAAAATATATTAGCATACTTTTGCATTAACTCTTCATTCGGAAATGGAGTGTGATACTTGTCACAGCATCTTTATGGAAAGGAATCAACGCACCAGCATCGTCATAAATTGCAATATCAATTTGTGGGATGTAGTTTGATTTCAGCTTTGTATAATGCCCTTTCTTGAAAGTACGCTGAGATAAAATACTGCAGCTTTTTGGCTGGTATGGTATCATTGCTAGCAATGGAGCTTCAACATCTCCCACACGTACATCTTCACCAATATTGGAATATATCTGAAAATAGTTAATACGACGCGATAGCGACATGTCTGCGCTAGCTTTGGTTACAGTACCACTTTTAAAGATATTTTGATCAAAACCTAAAATGTCCATTAGAGTTTTATCCATAATTAGTTCAATACCTTTTCCACTTATAGTGAGAGACAAAGTACCTTCTTTTTCAGAAAATGAAATATGTTGCTCATTAATCACTTCATTTAAATAATCTACAACCAATTTAACTGAAGTAATGATGCGAGGCATCAACACTCTTGTTTCATGTAAGATACCACCTAAAGGCTCTACACACTTTCTGTATAAAGATACGCTCCATTCTGTATCAAATTGATTTGACCTTTCACATGGTAAATGTTGCATATTTAAGTTTCCATGAACAGCTGCAGAATGATGTCGTAAGAACTGATGAAAATCTTTTGAACAAACTAATACTATATCATCATCATTTAATTTACTTATTGCAATATGATTAGATGATTTGATATAAGTCAATGTTGCCACTTGTTTACCATCAACTCGAAGGAGATAATTAAATTTCTTCAATAATGTTTCAGGAGTCATGTTTGTCTTTCTTGGCTTAATCACAATCTTCTTCACCAACGTCTTCTCATTTTTTGGAATAAGATCTACATAATAAGCTTCCTCTCGATATATTAACTGTTTATAACCACTTATGTGGTAATTAACGTTAAAATTACCATAGATTGTTAAGGCGCTAGCGAGGTAACCTAAATCATTTCTTAAACTTGGACTTAAACCAACAATCCAATCTTTCTCAACTACATGATGTACATAAGTATAATCATCATTGTGCGGAGTAAAATGGACAATATGTTCACACGTTTTATTCAGGAAATCATATATAAACTTTTTACATAATAAGAGATCTTTCTTTGGCCACTGTGGAATGTATACTCGGCAGCCCTTTTCACATTGGTAAGCAGCTGTACGTCTCATATTAATAGTCATCACCTCATGATCAAAAGTATAGACACAGTTGCTATAAACAAGTTGAGTGACACCCACTTCCCAATTTCCATTTAGCTGTTGTGTATGATCAATGGGAGTAGAAAAGAGTGCGGCTCGATTACTAGCAAATCTATTTGCGGCCGCATTGCTAAGCAAAATATGATAAAACGACATTTTTATATTGCTGATCTGCGACTTTGCATAACATCATGAAGACTTGGATTTTGGACTCTCTACAATATATCAGAGTTGATCGTGATGGAAACGTACATTTCAAAAATTCTCATGGTCATACATCAAGAGGTATTACATTAACATGGCGACAATTTGTCAACCTCAATGATATCATGAGGGATTTGGAATATTTTGAAACATTAAGATTCATCTCCTTGGGTGATCAAGTTTGGCTTCAACATTACAGAAATGAAATTCAAATGTGCCATTCTCATTCCGCAAACTGTTTCTCATTTCGCAAATACAATTGGGAGAAGTATAGAAGATACACACATCGCTCCATCATGACATTTATTCGTCGTGAGTTCATCGCCCTACTATGCAAATCTGAATCAGACATGACTACCACGCACCATGAGTTGGAAATTAGATTCCCTACAACGTATTGAAACGGATCATGATCGAAACGTCTATTTCAAAGATTCAACTGGAAATGTGAGAAGAGAGTTTGCTTTATCTTATCGTCATTTTCAATCTCTACATCATATCATGAAGGATTTGAAATACTTCTATATGAAAAGACATTCACGTATTGGAAATCGCATCTGGCTGCGCGTCAACAATCGGCGAATTCAACTCTATCATTCCCAACTTCATACTAACTTCACATTTCATCAAGGTAGTTGGGAAAAGTATAAAAGGAAGGTACATCGCTCAATTTACTCATTCTTTCATCATGAAGCGCCATCGCTACACCATCGTCAACATTCTCCGTCGCTTCAGACTCTACACCAAAATCGATTTCACAACATTACACCAACACCTTTCAAACAGCAAGTATTACCCGGGGCGACCTCAAATGTTAGTGGTGAAGATGAACAATTCACGGAATCTTCAACTCTTCCCAAATGGGACTGTACAGATTCTCGGCGCCCTTTCTCATTCATCGGCGCAGTCAATGCGCTTAGAGCTACAAAGACTACTACGTCGGATATGGAAGAGGGAGAGGTGTGTGACGTCGAATATGACTGTGGACAATATGGTGATCTCTACTCAATTGAGTGAAAGTGTATCATTTTTGAAGATTCGTACCAGCAGTTACAATTTGTGTTATGAACCCGAACTTTTTCCTGCAGCTCTCATTAGTTGTTGGTTACCTGTGCATGTGGCAATCTTTCATAATAGTAAAGTGATCATTACTGGATTAAAATCTCATGTACAAGCAAATGCGATCCTAGACTATCTCATCGAGTATGCACGTACCCAGCGGATTGTAAAATAAAAAACAATTTTTCCAACATGATGTTTTTATTTCAAATCATGATAGAACTTACAAATCATTTTTTCATTAGAGGATGGATTACATGAAAAGTTTTGAATAACAGATACAAATCGAGATACATGTAAACGTTTTAAGATGAAGTACAGTACAAAAGCACCACACGTTGATGAAAGTGGATGTTGTAGTATGCGTTCATTTCGCTGATATTGACGCGTATGTTTTCTCAACCACTGCTGTGTTGGTATATTTGGAGGTTGAGCAAGAGAGTCAAATAGTTCACCACGTCGGTCTTCTCCAATAAAGATCGCTTTCCAATGCTCACCGCCTAAATTCTGTGAATGAGTGTTTAGCACAATAAAGATGGGATAGTGATTTACTGCAGGTGGTAAGGTATCGAGTGAATAGACATTATCGAAAGCTTTCAACGTCGCTTCGTCTGCATTACGCTGCACTTTAGTCTTAATATCGTCGGCAGTCAACCAACTCATTAACGATTATACTGAAGAATCACGTCACGATACTTTGTAATTTCAATATTTGAATCGAAGACTGCATAAATTAATACATTGATCGTCTCAGGTAGTGTTCTTTTGAACGTCAAATCCAAACGAATATTATGAGGCACGTTCGCTTGACGATAGGGGGCACTAATATCGCTGTCAGCAGTCAAATCAAATGCATAAATAGTATATCCACTCTTAAACTCTTTCATAGTGAGTCCGTTGGTGTCATCCGTATTGTAAAAGCCAAAGACATCCATAAAATCAACATAACTGCGCATAAATTGATCCGCAGCAAAATCTGGTTTGTAGGGTGGACCAGGATGACTCACACCATTTACACGTAAAGCAATTTCACTTAACTGATTGTGTTTAAAATTGAAAGGATTCTTCTTTATATTACCATTAAATGCATCATTTTCAACCATTGCCACCATGAGGAGCTTCGGTGCTTCCGATGGAAAGAGGCCATCTTTCATGAAACTCTTTTGATCTTCTGGAATTTTAAAGGTAAGAAGCTTTGTATGCTGAACGGGGTAAATGGCATTTTGGCGGTTAAGACCTTCAGCATGTCCTCTAATGACACTTGGATTCGGTACTACTCGACGAATGTAAAGTGCAATATCTTCCACATGAATTCTAAAATTGTCAACTTTAGCAAATGCATTCAGCGCAAATTCAGGCTTATTCAATGTCAGCTTGAGTCGCATGCTGGTATTACAGAGTAAAAACTTTGACTGTCTAAAGAAGTCTAAATTCAGCGGACCATATAGCTGACATACTCTACTATCTTTAATCATAGCAGATCGCTTTACAAAGCCACTGTTTGTTTCAACATCAAATTTTCCTGCTTCGTCTCTGTACCATCCCATGGCTTCCATACGACTTTTTTGTGCTGCTGGATGAAACTGTGATACATGATTGAAATATGATTTATAGGGATAATCGCTTTGACCACCTTCCACCTGCTGCTCTCCAATCGTTAGAGAAACATCACGAAGTAATGTAGTCAATGGTAAATTGTTCAGTCCAACTTTATGTGTATCGTCAATAGCAGTTCCATCTGCTTGCTGAATTCTAAACCTCAAATCAACCATCGCATAACTCAAATCTATGTAGTCATCACTACCACCAGGAATAACAAATTCAATGGGGCCAGCATTCTCAGCTGTTCGAGGATGATAATCTACAATACTTGAACTAAGAATATCTGTCTGTATGGCTTGTTGATCAAACAAACAAAAACCGGAAGTTTTACACTCCATGATTAGAAGTTATGGCAGCGTCGTCGTTTAGCGCCTGATGAATGATTAGAGCCTCTGCGACGTTTGCGTGAATGCCTTTTGACTGAAGATCGCACCTTACCAGCTCCGCGATGTTTCCTCCTTCCTTTTTTCATTCGTTTAGGTGATTTCTTTCCTTGAGTAACACCAGCAAAGGTCTGCTTCAATGTTTTTAAACCGCGTTCCTTCCCACGATTCAACAAACTGCTCTTAAAACTTCTACCTCTGGAAAGATCACTAGCAACATCACCAGCAAAGCCAACGGCATTACTTAAAACATTTCGTTTTAAAGATCTACCGACATTGGATATGAGAGGTGCTACAACAGATTTCAGTGCACCAAGTATGCTACCTCCACGTTGGCGGCGAGCGCCGATGTAAATTTGTCCTCCACCACTTACATAGGAGGGTCGTGAATAAAATGAGGCAGTTGGATTCATAGCTCAAACCCTAAACATTGTTAGTTACAACTTTGCATGAATCACTGTCGATCACTTAGATGAAAGATGTCGGCACGACGCATCCAAGAGTTCATACTTGAAGGATAACCAGTCCATTTAACAAGACACCATTCTTCACCTTGCCGTTTTTTACATCGAATGATTTTCTCTACCAAATATGTTTCACTTTCAGTGACTACCTCAATCTCATCGCGGTAAAAGCTACCCTCAATTTCTTCATTATCGTAATCTTTCAACTTGTAGGTGGTCGGAGAGTCTTTTTAATTAATCCTTGATACTGTAAATACCTCCTCTGTCCAATTCGGAAGGTACCCTTTAGCAAAAACACTTTTCACTTTTGAGATACGAACTTTATTACCAATTTTCACATCACTTTTCACATGAGTGCGTTTACGTTGGAATGATTCGCGCACTTTATCTACATTGTCAGCATTTATATCTACTGGTCTGAGTCCAATAGAACGATGGATAGAGTGATTGTAGGCATGGAGTGTATCTTGTAGAACCTTTGTCCAATTTTGTGTCAAGTTCGCAGTAAAATGTCGCCACAAGCGATTTTTTAATGTGCGATTAAAACGTTCAACGAGTGCATCTTTATAACCACTCTTTACACTAAACAACTCATTGTCATGCCTCTCAAATAATCTTGTCACATGCTGATTTTCAAACTCTTTTCCTTGATCACTCTGAATTCTTTTTGGAATGCGACCTTCTCGAAAAATTGTTTGGAATGCTTTTGCTACTCATTTCCCTTCTTTAGTTTTTAAAGGTTGAGCCCACGCATAACGCGAGAAAATATCAATGACGGTTAAAATAAAATTATTGCCCGAGTTATGTTTTGAAATGGAGGCAACATCACACAAATCTGCTTGCCACTGTTCATCGATGTCATGAACAATATAATGGCGGGTGCGGTACTTCTTTTTCGCTTGTTTGTAGAGTGTATAAGTAGCCTGACCCTTTAACCATCGTTTCACTTGTGATTGTGGAAGACCACTCGCTTTTGATAATTTCTTGATAGATGCAAATCCTGCCGGATGTTTTACATCATAATAGATTGACTTCAAACGTTCAGTCGATGACGACTGACTCTTTTTTCTCCTTCTCATCTTTTTGTTTTCTTGTCTTTCTACATTTACAACAACTGCAGCATTTAGCTTTAGCGGTTTTGCGATCGTGTTCACATTGCTTAGGGGTTTCATTGTGAGAGCTGGCGCAGCAAGTGCAAGTGACAACGACATTCACCTCTGGCGGCTCATTACATGGCAAGCAACACATCTGCTTCATATTAATAGTCTGAGAACATGTATTTCCTGGGAGGAGCTGTTTTACTTTTTCCTTTTACTAGTTTTAGTGGCGATGTAGATCTACGTCGAGTTCTTCCTCTTGTTTGCTTAGTGAGTGTGGGAGGGGATGTAGCAGGTGACGTCTTAAACCAATTTGTTGGCATTTTCATCGTCTGAAGCATTGGAGCAGTAGCCACTGTTGAATCAAGTTCTTTCAATGTCTCATTATTCAAAGCAAATTTTGGTACATTATGCTTTTTCAATAGTTTAAGAAAGTATGACCAACCAGGTGGAACATAGCCCTGAAGGCGCTTTCTACGTGTCGCATACTGAATCAAGTCTTCATAACGTGAAGCATCAATCACTTTATTTTCATCTGTAATGATTTCTCCTCTATCATTTACATTGAGATGGGATTCAATACTATTGAAAAGAGATATGGCATGTGCGCGAGATGCTAAAGGTGTAGCAGTCGATACAGAGTCACGCATCTTATTCTTCAAGTTTTTCAATTGCTCAACAGTTTCCGATTGTAATAATACAGCACGATGTGGATCTTTGATGTGAACATTTTGCTGATAATCTATTTCTTTCCTATACATTTGATTTGCAAGAGGTTGCTTTACTTGCTGCATGGCAGTCAATTGTACATATTCATCCTGAGGAATAACAATCATGCGAGAATAAGAACTCATAGTTTGTAGATAATCATGGGAGTTTTTAAAATATCACTTCGAAATCTAAATTCTTCCGGACACTCTTGCGTAAAGTCAATGAATAAGTAACCGTATGGTTTTTCAGTAGCTGCTTGAAAAATTTCAATTAAGGCTTTTGATCCTCTGGGTGCAACTTGTCGCGCTAAAATTTCAAATTGACTTTTATCTCGCGGATTCTTGAAAATAGCATAATAGTGTGTATTCAGGTTTCGTGTACGAGCTTCTTTTCCATCAGGAAACAAATTTTGTGTGATATAGATGATAAAACACCTTTTATGATGTGCTGCGCGAGTGAACATATCTGTAACATCTTTTGAATTCTTACTTTCTTTTAATAGATCATCCAATACAACAACATCATTAGACTGAAGTTTATCCACTGCAATAATTCCTTCATGTCGAATAAAGTTGCGACTTTGCAATTCCTGAAACAGCGACGGTTGATGAATACCATGACACCAAATCACTCGATTGATAGGTTCCTTAAACAACTCCCTTCTTTTATCCAATAAATTCAGCGTGAAAACAGTTTTACCTGCATGAGATGGACCTGATACAGTCAGAACTTTATCGCATTGAAGTCTGAAATCCATTTTAATACTTTGAGATTCAACATTTGCATAATTAACGCTTAGAGCCAAAGATATTACCCAATAGGTTACCCACGACAGGAGCTAACATTGGAAGTATTGCTGAAAGGAAACCACCCTTTTGTGTTAGAGTTTTCCTCTTTCTTTGAAGGGTGACTTTAGGATTGGAGATGAAACGCAATTTTGTGGCATATCGCTGAAGTAACTTTCGTTGTTTTGGTGCTAATTTCTTCGTCCTCAACTTCCTCACATGAGAAATAATTTCACGAATGAATTTATCGTTAGCATGTCGTATAGCATTGTATCGCTGATTTGCTTTCATTCGTTGGAGAGCTTGAATGGCTGAAGAAAACTTTTGACTTTTACGTTTCGTCATTTTACGTTTCGCCATTTTCCGTGTTAGTCTTTGCTAAAGCCTATCTTTACCACATTTGCATAGGTACTAACTATTGCGGCATAAGTGACACTCGAAATGAGCAATATCACAGTGGTTACATTTGCAAAGTTGAATGCAATTACGTATGAAACAGCGTTGACAAAAAGCATGCTTACATCTATTGAAGATGCGCTTTTTATTTCCATCCTTTCGCTTACATACATCACAACACATAGTTTCACCGTTACTGATGTCTATAGCAAGTCTTCTTGAAGAAATGAATTTGCTAGCCTCTTCTAAATAATAGACGCATGTGCAGAAGGAATATACTTCGAGAGTGAGCTCGAAAACCAGTTGTGCTACAATCAAGTACCACTGCATTTTCAATTTTTCTTTATGGAACGTTGAATGTGAATATCTGAAATCGCTTCAATCACTAGACTACTACCATGATGGTTAAATGCGTTAAGACGTTCAGCAATTTTTATCATATGTCTTTTAAAAAATTCTTCGGGGTGATCTACCACTTCCATTGAATAAGAAGCAAATGGAAAGAGCGACTTTCCACCTCTTCCTTTCCAAAATGACTAAACTTAATTTTCGCAAGTAATCGCGCCATGATAATGCTATCAGAGAATGTATTCATTAACTCTAGAAATAGAGTGCTAGCATCATCGACCACCGCTTCGATGTCGGTCTCATCTTTATGAAAATTTATCACATAATCTTGAACAGCTCCTTTTAAACTTTGCCTATGAAAATGTAATGTTCCGCAGTCGTTTGAGAAAGACAGGATCGCCCTTTATCTAACCCATCCATTGCATGAAAACAACTCTTCTCATAGTAACATTTATTGAATAATAGTAACAAGCATGCATTATAAATCAATGGTTTGAAAGAGATAAAATAGATACAGCTGGTAACTATCATACAGCGAGCAATGATAACCATACAGGACTTTGGCAGTGTTGAGGTAAGGAGGAAAGAAGCATTGGTTATGAACGTAGCTACTACAACGAACAGACAAAATAGGAACAGACAAATCCTTAAAACGTTTCGTGACTTCATGATAATGTTGATTCACTCTACTATCCCAAGGTGGGAGCAAAATGTCATCAATGATTAGATTGGGAAATACTTTCCTCTTCTTACCAGGATTATTACAAAAGATGCGCATAACATTGAAAGCAGCTAACCATCGTTTAAAGTCAATAAGAAGAGCAGTCTCACAAGAAAAGCCATAGTCTTGCAAATATTTCAGATTAAGTCCATGAATGTGTTTTCTCGCCCATTGATCAACATTGGGA
This sequence comes from Prostheceraeus crozeri, assembly GCA_907163375.1. Lineage (NCBI taxonomy): Eukaryota > Metazoa > Platyhelminthes > Polycladida > Euryleptidae > Prostheceraeus > Prostheceraeus crozeri. The sequence continues at coordinate 383,961 of CAJQUW010000119.1, read as the reverse complement.
TCGCAGTTGGCATGTTGATGATAGACACTAACAATCTGATATGTCCAATTGTTCATAGCAATAGCACTGAGCTCCTGTACAGGTTCACCCTCACAATCCATAAAAATGATGATAGAAGCCTAAAACGGAAATTTACACATCTAAGGAAACGTTCTATAACATATTACAAAATGAAGAATTACATCGATGCTTTTCACGACAAAGTACACAAATGATATGATGGCAACGAAGAAGTAAAATGTATCTAACAAGACCACGTCTACGACACTCAAAGCACATAAGCGAATTGTCATAGGGTAGAGTTAGGAAAGGACTAGTAATTCTCCTTCTTTGATTTGCGTTTTGATGCAGCATTCTTCTCCGACTTGCGCTTCGTACCACTTCTGTTAAGGATTTGATCAATTATGTCGTCCACATTGGGTGGTTTTGGAATATATAGGATGGATTCCATATGCATGGAGAGAGAGGCTATTTTATTATCCTTGTGCCGACCATAATATAGCCCATTCACTTTGAAAAGGATATCCCAAGTACCTTCTCCGAGCTCATCACATCTGATGGGTATTGAATGATCTCCCTCCTTCTTATAGTAAGTACACCAATGTCATACCGGTAGGCAAATGTGATTACCATCCCAAATCTTTCTATAGGGAGTTTCCTTGTCATCTCTCGCCTTCCACTCTTGAGCAAGAGTAGTAGGAATGTCCATATTTAATGTCACGTACTCCTCAATAATATCAAGTTGGCGGCGAATGTACGGACTCACGGGGATCAGTATGTAGTCCCCATACTGATTGTGCATTATCTTGACATCCGTGGAAGGGAGCATTCCCGTTTGGAGTACTACGCCATGATCGTCATAACGTAAGACTTGTTTAAATTTACGCTGTAGCGGTGTAGGATTATGTACCTTGGTTGTTTCTTCCACTGGCCTCAGTTGTAGATGATCTGATCGTAGCGAACCTTGTAACGTTTGACCGCCATTTTGTCCTACTAGTGCAGCAGATGGAGTAGATGCCTGAAAATGAAAAAGATTGTATTAAGTTTACGTTCAAGGGAGGAGAGGGAGGGAAGTAGCGACTTACCATTTTAGTTGGATAATAGAATAGGGAACTAGAGAGAGAGAGAGAGAGAGAGGAAATGTGCGTCCGTCACTCGTGTGATTCAACGATGGAATGATTCTCACTGTGGAAGGCTCGCTATTTATATAGAAATGCTTGATTCTCATTGGATGATGATCCTCATTGGACAATAACATCAAGCTGATTCCAAATTTGGCCTCCGTTTACCAATCCGAGCCTTTATTCGCCCGCTGGAGCTGTTTCTTGGGAAATTCTAACTCTGTCATTTTTCGTCAATCTCCCAAAATCTTAAATGGCGTCTCACATCTAAACGAAGAAAGATATGAACAAGCCGTTTCTTTCAGTGAATTTGTCTTACTCTTAGCTTTCAAAAGAGCTATTGCACGACTTTCTACGATCTCTAGAACCAAAGTTGGAAGATCGGTGCCGGGGGGGGGGGGACGTCAGCGAAACTTTATCTCTCCGATTGCGTTCAAATTCACCATACCGATGCAGAATTTCACGCTGAATCCGAATCTGGCCTCCGTTTTCCCATCCGATGCCCCGTTTTGGCGCTACAGCCCAAAACGTCCAAAATTCTAACTCTGTCGTTTTTCGACAGTCTCCAAAATCTTAAATGGTGTCTCACATCTAAACGAAGACAGATATGAACAAGCCGATTCTTTCACTGAATTTGTCTCACTCTTAGCTTTCAAACGAGCTATTGCACGACAAAATCCGTCCACTAGAAGCCAAGATCGAAGCGAGCTCTCCCGAGGGGGGGGGGGTCAGTGAAATTTGATGAAACAAACTTTGGTGAAGGTCCCAGGTCGAAATGCCACACTTTGGAAAATTTTCAAAATTTTACCCATACAAAGCCACTCTGACACTTAGGATTTTTTCAGGTGAGCTCCGACCTAAAATCTTGTAACAGCTCTAACTTTTTAACGGCTGGTCCGATTGACTCGCGGCAAAAATGGCGTCGAGCAGTTTTTTCTCCTCTTTCAAACGAGTAGCTGTAAGACAAAATCCGTTCACTAGAACCAAAGTTAGAAGAGGGGGGTCAGTGAAATTTGATGAAACAAACTTTGGTGAAGGTCCCAGGTCGAAATTCCACACTTTGGAAAATTTTCAAAATTTTACCAATACAAAGCCACTCTGACACTTAGGATTTTTTCAGGTGAGCTACAACAGTCCACCCTCCCAACCTGGCCGGCACACCACGCCAACCTGGCCGGCACGCCACGCCAACCTAGACAGCACATCACCGCGCGCTATACGACGGTCGACCAGAGGGGGGGGGACGTCAGACTCAAAGCACCACGGCGGCCGACCACGACACTCTGCCGTTCCAGAGGGGGGACGTCAGCGACGGCGGCCATCTTGCGCTATCCAGAAGTGGAGTTTTACTTACTACTCCTGTCTGTGAGGCTAACTACATTCAGATTTGGCAAGCCTCCTAATGTTGAAAAATACAAGCATTTTTAGTAACTTTTCATGTATACCTCAAATTCAGTAGTTTTGAATCCTTATGGATGCGCTGCTGTATCCACTGGATTAAAAATTACGTTGTTTGAGGTTTGTCGGCATATCTGTCATTTTTGTCTGTTTTTTCTGTTATTGCATGAATTGCATGAATGTTTTTAGTTGTGTGTACGTGTAAGTGGGTAAGATGAGAATCGATATTCAGTTTTCAGCCAAAAATTGTGTCAGAAGCCAGTGGATCCCCGGATTGCACAGATTACAATTATCTGTCCGACCTGAGGATTAGTTGGTTTTTGGATTGTTCATCATTGGCGGATAACTTCACGCATAGAATGTATAACCAACGAATGTCGAAATCAAATACTAGATGACAGCGTAAGCGCTTTATTCGATACATAAAATTGTTGAGAGAACTTCTGACCGTATATTTAGATATTAATATACCGCATTGCATTATCGATCGTTTTTGAGTCAAATATACCAAATGCGTCAAATTGCTCGGACGCGTCAGGAAGTTTTCAGAATTTATTTCATTATTTTGAGTCAAATATACGAAGTGCGTCAAAAAGTCTGACTTCAATTTTCATTTACTTCAGCTTGAGTCAAATATACTTCTTGCGTCTAATATACCATTTGCGTCATAAAGACCGACTTGCGTCACGACACGTATCTGAAGTGACGAATTTTGTTGGCAAAAATGGTTTTCTACGTCAAATTGTCCGACTTGCGTCATTGAAAATCTCCAAAGGGGACACACTGATCGTCAGAGGGGGCATACCGATCGTCTGAAGGGACCCACTTAACACTATAGGGGGCCACTGATCGTCAGAAGGGGAAATATGGCTGATATCAATTGTAATAACTTGTGATCAGAGGTGTCTTATATGCAACGTATCATAAAGATGCTGTCTTTAGAAGGGATCATGCGTTGCTTCATGAAGATGTCATTCCATCTTAGGGGCCCACGTACCTTACCCCCTTACCCCTCCAATTTCATTGCATTTTCTGGTGAATCTCAGAAATGACCCAGATGGCCGTAAAAAAATCCGGAATTCTCTTCCCTGAATATGAGACGTCTTTGCTACAGGGACATTAGAGTTGTTTATCAGAGCATAGGTAAGAATTCTCCGTACTGGGTGCGAGATTCCGTCGTGAGACCTGAAATATGACTCTTTCTTAATGGATTCTTTCTTTATAATAACATTTCAGTGTTTTTACTGGTCAAAATATGGGAGACTGCAACTCAATTTTGCCTGATAGAACAGTAAGATTTCATAGTGATTACTAAGATTCTTGGACTTTGCCGTTGCTATCATAAAAAATTACTTTTGACATATCATCGCAATCAATCATGGTAGATGTAAAATTAGACAGTGTTCATCAAAAATTTTAGTCCGGACCTAAGTTTGGGAACCCCTGCATTAGATCATAAAATTCCCATCGCTTATTCCCAAATACTACGGATTCGACGCATCTGATCCAATGAAATTCAAATGCACTCCCATCTTCAGAAACTTTGTCAGGCGTTGGGTGTAAGAAGTTATCCTAGTGAACGTTTTTCAACAACAGATTGATAAGGCTTTGCTTGACTTTGGAATTTTTGAATTGGCAATCACTGTCTCGCAATAAACAAGGTGGATGATACTTTAACTTTCATCGCTCCGTATCACCCGTCGACTTAAGCCAGTGGTGGGCAGCGCGTGGCCCGCCGCGACATATTGGGTGGTCCGACACCGCAACTCATATATTAAGTGCCCCGCGGACATTATTTGAATCGATGATGTGAAAATTAATCACTCTCACTTCGACCTTTGGGAGGTGCATCTAAAGCTGTATTCATACTTCTACTGTGCGGCATGCTGTATAACACAATGTCGGACAACATGCCGCATTGCTGTAACAGCAAAATTGTCACACAGCAAATTGATTGCTGTCCGGCAAGATACGATTAGCTGTTGGTGTGCCCTTGTTCATACATTCATATTGCTGTGCGACAATTCGACAGCCATAGCATGGGTCCGATTGTAGTGATGTATTGGCTGCGAAAGAAGAGACAAGGTGTACGGCGATGGTATGTTCGACCTATGAACATACCTCGCAACATTAGAGGTGAGGTTTGTTTGGTGGATGAGATGCGAGAAATGAATCCGGAGGTTCACTTCAACTAGTTTCGCATGTCAAGAGAAAAATTTGACGAACTCTTACAAAAAATTCAACTTTTTTTGTATCACGATTTGACGCACCGGCATCCTATCAGCAGCCGCATGCGATTGGCTGTGACTCTACGTCTACTTGCCACGAGGAATTCCCAGCAAAGTGTGGCCACAGCTTCCGTCTCGGGAAATCCACGGTATGTAGTATCTTCGGTGAAACATAGCAATTCGAAGTGCTTTACAAACTGACTACCTCAGCCCACCATCCACGGAAGACTGTGAGGAAATAGCACAGGAATTCTTGATTTACTGGAATTGTCAGGTCAAAATTTGTCAGACGGAAAAGAGATTTTTAGTTATCGTCTCAGCAGGGCTCGTCGAGTTGTAGAGAACGCCCTTGGTATTTTGCCTGCTTTGTTTGCCTTTGTTGACGCCATTTGTCTGCCGCTTTTTTTCATTACATTTCTTTTAGCCCGGGTATAACTGTCGCGAAGTTGTCGCCACACTTCCCGTGACTCTTAAGGAAAATCCTCCCAGCTTCTACCGCACATAATGCGATCTTTGTAATCTTTTAAACTACAATCCTACAGGCGCGGGCAATTTTTTACAAATTCGATGAGTTTCTCGTCATTCATCGGCATCGTTCACCAAATAATAACTGATTCAACTGACGTTTGTTGTGTGAGGAATGATGCACCCTTTTATTCCCACACAGCATGCTGTTACAGCAAAAATATCTATGCACAGCAAATTGAAATGCAGTGTCCGCAATCATGTTCATACTCTCACGCAGATGTTGTACGGCAACTTTGCTGTGCTATGCTGTGCGGCAAATTCATCCAGCAAAATTCTGCTGTACGACAGAACTATGAATTCACCTTAAGGGTGAGGGATCCTCCTGAGAATTTGTAAAACCATTAATTAACAACTAAATGAGCAATAAGATTGCACAAAAAAAAAGAAAATTCACATTTGAATTATCCAACCATGCTCCTTTCGTAATGAATATCTTCTCGTAAAAAAGCGCAAAATGGTCATCACCTGCGCGAGTTAATGCTAAGTCACATAGTATTCGATACCCTGCTGAGCATGTTTCTCTACTTAAGTGAATGGTGAAGTATAAGATCGACTGTTGATAAGCACAAGCACTTTATTGTTGGCAGTAATATGAAAATAGAATTATGCTGGAAGCACCCATCTGAAATAAGGGATTGTCTTGTATTTTCCCGATTATGTGATATCCCGCCACATATAAAGTTAAAGAGAATTTGTAGTGTCTCATCCTGAGGCTGTACACACAGTAAAACGTGCAAGGTGATTCACACTTCAGTCGAACAAAATGTAAACATGACTCGATCTGTGAGGTAATGCCCGCATCCTATCTCTATCAATCACATGTCTGTGGTTCTAGCGCTGCGTTTCCAATTCCATAGTGCTGTGAGACCAGTCAATTGAGAGCAAAGTAAGTATATAAGTGAAGTATAATGTACAATCAAACCATGATTTGTGGGGACATCTATGATATTACTTTTTCGCCAGCTCTTATAAGCAGTTTTATTTGATATCTCAATTGATAACAGAAGACCATTGAATTATTAAATGGAAGGGACTGAATAGCTATGTCAAAACTATGAATCAGCGAAAAATCACATAGTTATCCGTAGACGTTTGGAAGACAAAAACATAGATGAAGTTCCATTTCTATGGTTAGAATGTCAGAGTTGATTTGGCATAGAAACTAATTGATTGTTAAGGTACGACCGTAAACCACTCATTTATCTACACATTGATGTGGGTGTTATATGATTGTTTTCCTATATTGATGCATTTACCAACTTTTGCCCACTGAACATATTGTAATCTTTGTCTAGAATCTATAAATACTTCATCTTCTTGTTGATAACCAGTTGTGCATACATTCATTGATCAGTTTTAGATTTCAATTGACTAAAATGATCACTAAAATATTGATTGCTAGTTAGTGACAGGTCTGATGAAAATAAGGAAAAATGATGAATGATGATCCTGCCTTAAGCTGCAGATACTTTGTATTAATTGCATTTGAATATAGGCCTATTGAGCAATTAACACAATAGTTCCTCGGCTTCCGGCAAATCGCTGAAAAATATAACTATATTCACAACAGAAAAATGGAAAGCAACAGATGATGAATGATGCTCCTGCCTTAAGCTGCAGATACTTTGCATTAATTGCATTTGAATATATTATGCAATCAACACTATAGTTCCTCGGCTTCCGGCAAATCCCTGAAAAATAAAACTATGAATCAATCGTCACAAAACTTTAAACACACTTAGGTGAGGATATCTTTAGTCACATACCAAATTTTGGCAAATCGGATATATATTTTTTGAATAGTATTTTAAATCTTCGTATTTTTCACTTGCCATTTTTTTCCACTTTATGAGAGATCTTTGGTTCATCCTAACACACACACATGCTTTATTCTTTAAATGCCTACTGTACACAAAATAAGATGTGTGGTGGTTATTTTGTAAACTTGCAGTTCATATATATTTTTTGGTTGAAGGAAGACCTCTTCTAAATTGATAAGAATTTAATTTTTAAGCTTTGGCTATAAGCCTAGATAAAAACAATAAATACGATATAGTACAATGAATTATGATGAAGTCAATGTAAGTCTGTAATATGGCTACTCACAGAGATTATATAAGGTCTTCAATTTGTACCTTCTGATATGCCAAAAAAATGTTCTCAAACATGCCGATTTTATTAAAAATTGAAAGTTGTATAAATTGCTAAAGAGACAGATTCAGCAGATAATGATGTGCAAAATACATAACTCTGAAATTTCCGGTGAATTCGGTTAGGGCAAGCTGTACTATATGAATAAGATAGCCCTACTGTGAATGAATCATGGGTGACTTGTTCAACAGATATCCACTTCTAGGAAGCAGGTGCTCAATTCTAGCGATTATTGCTAAAAAAAGTGTGCGGAATATTTGGCAGTGATCATGATGTCATACAAAAATTCAACCGTTCAAAATAATTCATATTTCGACGAACTGTGTCGTCTAAATAACCTCACTGTATAGTTTCGGCTGTTGGTACACACTTTCACGGGGGAATAACTGGGCCTCAGTTATCCGGTTATTTACACGCAACATTGCGTGCGAATAATGCGTCATTTAGTGTCTGATCAGTCATCATCCAATCAGGTCATGAGTTGGTAATAAAAAAATCAACTTTATATTAGCTGATTGAATTAGGCTGCAGAACCGCTTATTTTCTTAAAATGAAAGTACTAACTCCCAAAATGCACCACTTTTCGTCAGGTGCCATTCCTTTTTCTTAAATAGGCCTACTGAAACTGTTCTTAAAGAACGCTCACTATTCAACGTCGCAACTTGGAAGAAGCTATTCTTATGACATTCATGTGGCAAACTGGGTTGAACCGGATCATTTTTGCGAAATTTATTTAGTTGCTCATTATAGTTCATGTGGTGAAAATTAACGCATTGTCTGCATTTATGGTGGTTGCTTTTAGTTTCATTATATGCCAAGAATTTGACCGACTTACTGATCCAGTTGAATGTGTCATAATTTTTTATACTAGATCAACCAATAGATGAATGGGATGTATGTCAACAATGAACCTTGACGTAAATGAGATTTAGTGGACTATGTAGCTGAACACAAATGAGTTGGCACTAAAAAGCATACTCTTGCTAACTGAGATGTAGAAACGTGTTCATGGGACATCAACTGTATAATATGTAATGACCTTTCACTAGGTGTTGCGCAAATTTGACGATTTAAGTTGAATAAACCTACTATCATTAACAACAACTTACCAGACGCCATTTTACGCGGTCAGAATGATTCTTCCACAGCAAAATTTATAACACCATACGCCATTCAGCCTGTCGTTCACACAGACTCACTGAGTCACTGTCTGCTTTACTCTTTAATAACAACAGTCAGACAACGATTCAGTATGACGTCACAAGTGTAAACGTCGAGTTATTTGTGTAGGAGCATCTTGTTCAATTCTCATGATGACGATGGAATTGAGAGGTCTACGGTGTTCTTTAATTATCTGAGGCCATAATTTAATTATCTCCGAGCGACATACCCTCCGAATTTTCAGGAATTCCCGAATGGCTGAAATTTTCGGGAATTATGTACTATCACATTAAAACGGCATAGAAACCCTTAATGGGATAGTATTCATTAATTGATATATCAGTACATTAATTTAATGCATCTGTAAGTATTCTGATCCCCGGGAACAGACTAGTTAAGAACCCCCAACAGACTAGCTATATCCCATACATTTCTTCAAATATTGTGCATAATAGTCTTCATAAAGCTTATCTTCATGTGCTTGGGTTTTAAAATGAATCGAAGCTTTAAGATACTATAAGCAAATCTGAATACTTCAACAACTTAAAGCGTACAGCAACACATAGAAAATATTAATTAATCGGCATACAATGAAGAAACGTCATATCTATGTTGCACATGTACATATATTTTATTACAAAAAATACTCAGTTTATTATTTTCACTTTATTATTTCACAGTTTATTATTCAGTCATTTATTTTCACGAAGGTCTGATGTTATTTGGAAGATGACTCTTTGACAACAAATTGGTCCATCAAAGACACCATCTTTTTTTCTTTTTGTTTCAATAGAGTCTTTTTCTTCTATACTTCTTTTTTCTGAATACAGACCACCCAGCCGATTCGAATTTAAAAAAAGCGAAAAAAAGCGAACCGTTAATTTTTACATCAAGCAATGTAGAATAGCTTTACAAGGACATAATATGACATCAAACCATACACTGCCACGAATACTACGAACCTGTGTAGATTGCGAATAATACTTTCTGATACAAAAATGATAACTTGTCGGAGTACCTCTTAGGAGGTATTTTTCTTGCATCTTGTTAAACGATTCGCAAATGCACCAGACCATATTTACATAAAACTAGCTTTTTTGTTCTATTAGTGATCAAACATATAACCAACAATGATTTAGATCGCTTCGATTTTAGACAAATAATGTAGATTCCAAGATTGTTTCATGGAATTGTTGAAACAAAATGTTCATAAAATCAAAAAAATACTGCTAGAAAATTCAGCAGATAATTTTATAATTTCTAATGTGGTTAAAGAAATTTCTCTAACTGCCATGCTTCCAACTGCTAAATTAGCCTAAAACTTTGAACATCTCTTTCATCTGAATATTCCAAAGAATATTGATATTTTCAAGTATATTTATTAGGTAGGGGTCGGTCAACTAAAGTCATGCGAAATGGATCATATGACGAGTAAAGGATCCGTATCAAGGTTTTACATCAATATGGCAAATATTTTATACAGTGATAGAATGCACACAGAGGGTTTCATCTGATAATCATTGTAGTTTTCTTCAGAACTCGTAAGCATAATATTATGCTAATAATATTGCTTACTAGGATGCATTTTTGTAAAGGAAGATAATGCTCATAATAAAGCTATATTATTGAAGCAAAATTGATATTTTATTGGATGGGCATTGTTGTAAAGGTTACTTTAGATGTATAAGTGTCAATTTGCATATTTACTATCAATGAAATTGATATTGCTCAATTATGCAGCCATACAGTGATTAGATGATAAATATTTCAAAAATGGAATTTTTCGACAATAGACGGCTGCCAGAGAGAAAATTATGTAGTGAGTGATTTACATTCGAGTGGGTTCTTTACAGACCCTCTCCGTCAAGCTTTTGACTGTAAGTGGGCCCATTCCACAGATCAAAACTGTCTGTTATGAGGCATATGTTAGGTACTTTTTCAATCAAAACTTTACAGTGCAAACATATATCAATATTATAAATCTTAAGTGATGAAAACGGACGATAAATGATAATATTGACTAAATCTTAGAAAATATTCCATAAAAACTATCACTATGCAGCCTACTTCAAGGGGCAATTATCAAGATCATGCTACATGCACTTCTACTAAAATAGGCAACCAAGTCCAAGCTTTCAATTGAATTGGAGATAGCCAATATTCAAAAATATTGACTGTATTTTCGTCTTCGTTATTTTGTAAAATATAACGAAAACGAAAATAAAATCAACGTCTTTCAATATTGGCTCTTTCCAATTCGATTCAAAACATGACAAATAGCCAAGATAATTTATCTAAAAGCAAGTCCAAGCTTTACGATGCAAGGTTCTCATTGTCTTGGATCGTTGACACCACTTTCTCTGGTTGAATTTTATGTGGGCATTCATATTTACTGACGCATTTACAAGAAGTCACGAGTTGTTGATGCACACGAGATAAGTCGATACCGCATAGCTCAGCACACAGAGGCTATGAAAATACATGTACATTACATAGCGGGTGAAGTATGACATAATCAGTATGACTGCAGTAATGCATATTGTAAACGGCAGTCAAATTTTCTACAAAATAGTGCATTAGGCCTACTGGTACATCTATTCTTCAATCTATAACTCAGAAAGTTTCAGGTGATTATAAGAAAATAGGCTGCACATATCCGATGATACCAGTATCATATTAATGTCTTTATCAGTAAATGCAAAATGATTATTATACACATCAACTTTTTTCCTAGTTACACGTACTTCACGAAAATCACAGTGAAAGTGACAGTGCAATAAAAAATTCAACAGAAAAAATTCCATTGTGTATATTATCATCTCAATTTCTTAGGCCTATTTATCAACATTATGCAATGCATTTCACTGATTCGCATAAACTGATCCGCTTCTTTCACTAATCCAACATCAATCTTCTAAGAAAACTCGATAGTAGGCCTTCCATGGTCTCTGGCAAGCCAACATGGATTGATGTCTCGAATTCCTTGACTCATAAATTCGATGACATTCATTTGTAGCATGTAACCCGCACGTACTTTCAACATGCATCAATTCAGAATCGTGTAAAACCTATAGCACCATGGCCTCAAAGTTACTGTAAAAAAAAGTGCATTCACCGGAACGCACTGCGACAAGGTTTTGCCTTCAAGAATTGCTACAACATGACTTTTTTGCTAATAAGGGCACATTTTCCAATTCCTATATAATATAGTTATTACATAAGATTATGCAATCGTCATGATATGCGTTAAATTGTCAACACATGGATGGATGATAGCATGACTAAATAACGTAAAGGGCAACATGACAAAAAGTCACGTTGCGTTGTCAACATATAAGGAAGGCCTGTACTACGAAGTACTTTTTTCCTGCTATACCAAAAAAGCGAAAAAAACGAATGCCACTCGATAAAAGAGAAAATTCAGGCATATTTTCGAAAAAGCGAAAAAAGCGAATGTCTGGGTGGTCTGTGAATACTTCTATACAGACGGAAGACGTAGAAAATCGGAGATTTGGACGGAATCTGTCTGTAGGTTGACAACTGACACCTAATCAGTTCGTTAATTAATTATTCGCACAATTAATATGTAAGCACAGATCATTCACCAAATCCATCAACACGCAACCACATACAGGTTACGTCATGGTTTTCTTTATATCACGAGGATATCTCAAGAAATGGCTGTTTGACGGATCTCGTCGTAGATAGATAGTCGGACATGAAACAGAAAACAAAATTTTATACATGTGCGTAGTACATTTTTTACAGTATGATATGGCGAGATAAAACTATTAAATTATTAAACTATTAACAAGTTCGGGGAAAGCCAAGCATAATTAATGATGTTGGAATCATACTATATGTATTTAGGACGATAAAAGGAGTATAAAATGGCGAATTCTGCGTCAGCACTGATAGCATAACTTTCATAAACTTTAAAGCGTATACTTGCTACCAGTTCGATATTTACAAAATGCTACGGTAGCCGTCTTCGATTCACGAGACCATGGCATTGGGAAGTACATGCACATGTACGTCGTTGTTTAATAGAATTAACTATATTTTACCGAAAAATTCATGGAATAAAGGAATGAGGATTGATAAAGGAGTCGAGAGGTTTGAAATTGATATTTTAGATAAATTTCTATCATACACTCGTATGATTACTCGGGAACGTGGATATTTATTGAAGATGTTAACTTCAACAGAACCCAATGCCAAAAATCATATTTGTTAGAGATACTGCATTTTTTGGAAATTTTCAGGAATTTCGGGTTCATATTTTCGGGAAAAATTCCCGAATTCGGGAGTAACTTAAACTTTTCAGGAAATTCCCGAATTCGGGAATGAATCGGAGCACAGCCAGTTTCGTCACAAATCATCGATTCACAGAATTAAATATTTTGTTTATCTGCTTCGGTTTGCTAGAAGTGTGATTAATACGAAACTGACGGCACATCGAGGAACCTATTAAGTGGGCAAGAAGGAATTCCTAAAACCTTGCAGAGATAGGAAAAAAAGTCGTGCGCCGCTTGCGGATTAATGTGAGTTACAGCAAAATGCTTCGATTGCCAAAATTCCTTCAGATTCGAAGACTTCAAATCATTGCCCACACTTTTCCTCCATAATGTTGGCCCTTCCCATCATTGTTAAAGAAAGTAGCAGGCGTACGAAAATTAGTTCACTTGAGGATTTCACATCCTCTCCTCGGCATTGCTCACTGTATAGTGCATACATTGAATCGAAGCCTAGACAGGGATGCGTGTTTTGGTGTGGGCGAAGTGATATCACAGCACGCCTCTCTCACTGGCTCTGGTGTCCCCTGCTGGTAGCTTATTGTTTGCCATTTCCAATAGCAAGCGGTACACGAATTATCCATTCGAGAAGGAGCAAGTTGTCAATTCTGTGATGTGCTATTTCGATATTAGGGTTACATACAACCATTGATATAGAGGGTTTTTTTATATCAACGCATACAACCCTTCCTTTCCAGGAAGCCGAAGCGCGCGCAGATGAATCTAATTCTGTACATCGATTGCTTACAAATCAGGTGACTTCCACATTATATTAACAGACGCAGGTGAGTTTTGCATTACTACAACATCAACTGCTGAGTTGAATGGACTATTGGTTGTTGTTCTCCATTGCTTTGACAAATTAAGATTACTTCAATCGAAATATATATTTCAAATGGCTGCTGCACAACAAAGTGGTGAAAAGTTGATCATTTTTTTTTGATTCCTTCGATTTTGATTCTAATTCTCAATTGATAGAGGAAAATGGACGATACAAATGGATTCAAAGTGAAGAGGGGCGGAATTGGCCCTTCGTTAAAACCTGTCGACTACCCGAACTAAGAGCGGGCTGGATGAATTTTGAAGACGTATGCGTCGCACTACAAGGGATTTCCCCCGACCAGACTATCGGAAGGATTCGTCAATATCAAGGAAAAACTGAAGACGATAATACCGTGGCAATTGTCACAGGTGAGAGTGATGACCTACACGAGGACTGGACCAAAGTGACATTATCAAACCAAGAAGGTGAAATCGTTGTTCAAGACACAATTCCAAAATACCATCATCGACGCGAGGTTGTTTACACGAATATCTGCGAAGAGGATAAAGTTCTCATCTGCAAGGATCGCAGGACGCATATTTCAATTCTCAAGTTTTAGGGAAGCCTTTCGAAAATTGCTGACACGTCCTGTGGTGCAACAGAATTAGGTGCTTGTTGCTGAGGCATTCATGTCACTTGAATAACAAAGTAGATTACATAACTGCTTTTGTCGGTCTCCACAGCTTTGAGGCGTACGTGTGTCTTTACTCTTAATTTCATTCACTTGATTATCTGCATGCTTGTCAATGTATTTTAATGTAGTAACATGACGTGAATAAATTTCTAATTGAAATATAAGAAGTTGCTGGCTGTCATTTATAAAAATGAGAAAAGTATAGAGAATCTGGTAATGGGGCTATAGATTTTCATAACATCTGATATTCAGGAATTTACAACAGTAGCAAATATTTGAATCATTTCAAAGTATTTACTACAACATTTCATCGAAAATAATTATTTTTTAGTTTAGAATTCGTGAATTTAAAAAATTGGCCCTTTAGCTGATCAGATTGAGTATGTGATGTGTTTTCATATGAAGCTAACATGCAAAAATTACTTGCTGGTAATTAGTTGCTACAATATCCGCTACTTCGTCGGTGGACGAGAATTCAGCTCAGATGGGTAAATATATATCTATTAACTGATTGTAGCAAATTATTCGCCACCTGCAGCTTTGCATTTTAGACGCATTTTTTAAAAATATTTAATGGTCACTTAAATATTTTGCGACAGTTTTATCACGAAAATGAGTGAAGAATAAATCTACTCACAAAATCGCTAATTTACCAGAAAATCTTTTGATATTAGCAAGCGACGTTCTTTCAAGCAGGTAGCCATGACGATGACCAGATGCATAGTACAGGCAACGATACCCCCTTTTGATCTTGAACTTTGTTTTTGCATCTAAGTGCTTGATAGCATGCGATTTCACTCATACAAGTAAAGCTTTTAATTTGCCTAGAAATCCTCCAGAATTATCATTTTGATATTGAGAAATCACCTTTTGAATGAAGCGAAGTGTATTTGTAGTAAAGATAATTCACGGAGGAAACTTTTTAATAATATTCATTCAGTTTGTAATGGCAAGAGTTCTGTGATGATTGACTGCTATTTCATACGTGTTCCGTTGTTGAATGCTTTGGCACGGACTCAGGGCGTGGACACAGTCGCTCCGAATGGCCTGAAGTTCATGGCAGAATCTGTAACAGAAATTCAATTCATAATTAACAGTTATGTTGATAAACATTGGACAAGCATCGAAGGTGTTAAATCCATGTGTAATTAAATAAATCAACCTTGTTTATACTCGGAAGCACACTACGCGCGGAACCTTTCTTCCATGTGGCCGAGTTGTCGTTTATCTCACATTTGCTAACAAGAATGAAGAGTGCCTATTTTTGTACCCGCATAAGGTTTGTACCATAGGCACTCTATGATAATAGAGGATACGTCGTGACAACCCCGCCCTAACGGTGGCGGCTTCGATTGGTTGATTCTCCTCAAACGTGTGAGCAGAAAAACTAAATAACTGTTAGGGCCTATATACTCTTCATTTATTTTCAAGTGGTGCAGGGAGGACAACACAGCGAGCTGCCCGACGTGAGGGAGCACGATTTGATGAGAGGAACCACTGACCTCAATTGATCCCAACTGATAGCCGTAGGTGCCAAAATCTGGAATGCCCTAAAAGAGCTGCAGAAGCGAGAAAAACTGAAATACAGTGCTCAAAGTGCGATATTGGACTGTGTGTAGATTGTTTCCAACTTTACCATACCTAGTCTTATGTTATGTTTCGATTACAAATGAATTTGTTGACATCAATGGATCATTTCAAGGGTACGCCTGGTGACCCATATATGGGTCAGTCCATAAAACTGCCATAGATATAGATACAGACTAAAAAATTGTGGGAGCGAACTGACTGTGAGAACATCTGTGAGACCACCTACAAAAAAATCACAAGTTTCTGAAAAAAAATTTCGGCAGAAATGGGTTAAAACAACAACAGAAAATGTTGCAGATAACAGAGGTTGCTAACTTAACCATGACGAAGTCTCATCAAGTGAATCTCCGTCTTTACAATACATTGAATTATTTTAAGGATTTTGTCGCAAGGATTTTACTGTTTCTTTTGTTTAGTTTAATATTTTGTGGTTCAGTGAAAAAAGTATGTTCTGAGATAAAGTTTACACAGCACTGCAGTTCATGAATAATATCCACCCTCAAGTATTAGCCGCATATCCAGGCAGACGTTTGCAATAGTAGTCGCCTTTCGAAGCCTCGAATGTAGGCTATTTGACAAGAGCGTGTTTATCTATGTAGCCTAACACAGCGAGTGTTGCAATCAGTGTTGCCACTTGGTCTGTAATTGCAGACTAGGCTGTAAAGTCTGTAAATGGTCCGTATTTTTCCCTGAGGTCTGAAATTTTACGCTAGTAAGAAAATGCAAGATAAATAACAAGAGCTATGCTTGGGAATGTATAGCCCTAATCATATCATCGCGTCATGTATTCCTGATTTGCAAGGCGAAAATCACCTCATCGGTTCATTTAAAATGCATACATGTAGATATCATGCATACAAATAGCAAAAAAATCAAAAATGTTGCTTAATCGGTAAATAGCGTAAACTTTTATGATAATTCAGGTAGAAATGCAGATGTGTAATTGATTGCCATCGTGTTTACTTGCCCTTTTTTGCAAAAAGCATCAAATAAATAGCTTACAAGAAATATCTCATCACGATGTAGGCGTTTTTCATCCATGGTAGAAATTATCAACGTGGCTACAAATCATGATGGTGACTTTAGATGTTACATTTTTTGCTCATACATGTGTCAAATCTCACCGCTATGCACTACCACCGCTGAATCGACCATGCTCTGAAATGCAGCAGACTATTAATGGTCATACCCACAAGATAGAAATACAGTCATTTTTCATTATGTTTGAAAATTCTAGAAGCTGTCAAATGAAGAGCATTTTATTGCAATTATACATTAAAACCCTTTTATGATTCAAATTTAAAAAGGATTTTTGGGGCACGCTGTATAAAAGCGGTAACGCAGAACAAATGAATGTTATACCCACACAATTAAATATTTTGTTTATCTGCTTCGGTTTGCTAGAAGTATGATTAATAAGAATTCGCCGGCACATCGAGGAACCTATTAAGTGGGCAAAACGGAATTCCTAATACTTTACAGAGATAGAAAAAAAAGTCGTGCGTCGCTTGCGGATTACTGCGAGCTCCAGCAAAGTGCTTCGATTTCCACGATTCCTTCAGATTCGAAGACTTCAGATCATTGCGCACAAGTTTTCTCCATAATGTTGGCCCTTCCGATCATTATTAAAAAAGTAGCAGGCGTACAAAAATTAGTTCACTTGATGATTTCACATCCTCTCTTCGGCATTGCTGACTGTATAGTGCATTGAAATGTGTATTGAATCGAAGCCACGCGATGTGTGTTTTGGTGTGTGCGAAGTGATATCACAGCACGCACGCCTCTCTCACTGGCTCTGGTGTCCTATGCTGACAGCTTATTGTTTGCCATTTCCAATAGCAAGCGATACACGAATTATCCATTCCAGAAGGAGCAAGTTGTCTAATTCTGTGTGCGAAAATATCCCTAAAACCGATATTTCTTCGCTGCAATCATCAGCTTTCGGTCTGTGACTCTATTTGTCTTCTTCACACCAGCACACCCACCAATTCCTAGCAGCCAGCAGCATACATGTCCATGCGATGAATCCAATTCTCTACAAACATGCGCCACGTCCACAGCGAATCATTCCAATAGCTACACATTTTGCGAATTGATCTTCATGCTTCATCATGCAGCTACGACTTATGTCAGAAAGACAGTAAATTCTACAATTATACAATGTTAAAACTTATCCTAACGTTGATCCTGTGTAAGATCTTCTTGTAACGACATCTTCATATGGCTATGCCAGACAGGGCACATAGAAACTTTAGAAGTGTGGTTATGAAGATAAGATTCCGAAGCATTCATTCTGTCTCTCTCGAAATTTTCCACACACAAAATTCAGCCTATTGTATTTTCAGAACCGCTTTCTTGTGCATCTAAAGTAGTTGGTAAAAGAATTACATTTATTTGAAAAGTCAATTGAAAAATACCTCCTTTGTGGTCAAATTGTCATTAAAGATTTCAGAAGCACAATGTTGGAAGAGTTGAAAGATAGCAGAGGTGCGCGACCGACTAGCCCAGTGGTTCCCAACCGGGGTCATAACTTTGACAAATGCAGGCCTGTGATTGGCCTATGAAAAAAATTGAGGATTTTTTGTGAAAAATTTGAGGAATGGAAACGGAGCCTAATATGATAATTGCAAGAAAAACTACAAATTTTAGCACGGATTTTGGGCCAAACTTCAAATCATGAAAGTCACAACGAAGAAGGTAACCCAAGGGTTGACCACACCACACTTTTTGAAGTTGTGTATATTGCAAAGGAATACTGACTTAGTCATAATCACTTTCTGCGTTGTTACGAAATCAATTTGTTGCCTCAAGCATTATCTGATTAGAATGTGTCGAACAGAGGATGTCAGATCAAGCTGCTGATATCGCTCTGCTTCACACTATTGTCTCTAATTCAATGATGCTTGTCAGATTTGTATACTGTAATTTTTTGAATGTAGGATATATCCTCAACCACATGCATCTGGAATTTGTACTTTGAAGACTTTCGACAAATTCGGGAGGAGAGTAACCCATAAATATAGAAAGCTTAAAATCGTTGACGGAATGCTTTTGACTTAAAAAAAAGTCAGTAATTTTTCATGAAGGATGCGCCACATTACACACTAATTTATTAATTTTACTTTATGCTACATAAGTTTTGGTGGGTTTTGCTTACTTGTTAGCGTTTGATCATATCGCTCCGATCTACATTCAAATGAGCAAGAATTCTCTCATACAACACAAAACAAGTGTCGGGAACAAGCTTGCCAGTTGAGTTGTTGGTCTCATACAGGCAAAGAGTGAAAGATTATCACCTCTATTTGCATGAAGTTTCGCCGAGATATTGACGTCCACATCTTGCAGTAGACCCAGGATGAAAATCTACCAACCCAGTACTATGTGGTTCAATGTCTTAATTAATCTAAGTTCACATACAACGATAAGCAATGTGTGCACTAATTTCACACCAACCTGTGTTCAGCAAATTATGAAAACGATCTATAAGTGAACAATTCATCCAGGATAAATGTCGGTCGGCAGACCCTGGAAAATGTAGCTGAAAAAAGACTCATGAGATAGCAGAGCTTCAAGCGCTTCCAACTCCCGCACGCTAGTGACCACGATGCAGATGAACACATCCGACGGGGTAAAGCGGATGGTCTCTAAATTTAGTGTCTATCTGCATCGTGGTCACTAGCGTGCGGGAGTTGGAAGCGCTTGAAGCTCTGCTATCTCATGAGTCTTTTTTCAGCTACATTTTCCAGGGTCTGCCGACCGACATTTATCCTGGATGAATTGTTCACTTATAGATCGTTTTCATAATTTGCTGAACACAGGTTGGTGTAAAATTAGTGCACACATTGCTTATCGTTGTATGTGAACTTAGATTAATTAAGACATTGAACCACATAGTACTGGGTTGGTAGATTTTCATCCTGGGTCTACTGCAAGATGTGGACGTCAATATCTCGGCGAAACTTCATGCGAATAGAGGTGATAATCTTTCACTCTTTGCCTGTATGAGACCAACAACTTAATTGGCAAGCCTGTTCCCGACACTTGTTTTGTGCTGTATGAGAGAATTCATGTTCATTTGAATGTAGATCGGAGCGATATGATCAAACGCTAACAAGTAAGCAAAACCCACCAAAACTTATGTAGCATAAAGTAAAATTAATAAATTAGTGTGTAATGTGGCGCATCCTTCATGAAAAATTACTGACTTTTTTTTAAGTCAAAAGCATTCCGTCAACGATTTTAAGCTTTCTATATTTATGGGTTACTCTCCTCCCGAATTTGTCGAAAGTCTTCAAAGTACAAATTCCAGATGCATGTGGTTGAGGATATATCCTACATTCAAAAAATTACAGTATACAAATCTGACAAGCATCATTGAATTAGAGACAATAGTGTGAAGCAGAGCGATATCAGCAGCTTGATCTGACATCCTCTGTTCGACACATTCTAATCAGATAATGCTTGAGGCAACAAATTGATTTCGTAACAACGCAGAAAGTGATTATGACTAAGTCAGTATTCCTTTGCAATATACACAACTTCAAAAAGTGTGGTGTGGTCAACCCTTGGGTTACCTTCTTCGTTGTGACTTTCATGATTTGAAGTTTGGCCCAAAATCCGTGCTAAAATTTGTAGTTTTTCTTGCAATTATCATATTAGGCTCCGTTTCCATTCCTCAAATTTTTCACAAAAAATCCTCAATTTTTTTCATAGGCCAATCAGCGGAAATAAAATGGAAGAGAATGAGTGAAACAAACGCTTCAGTTGATAAGAGCACTGAAATCCAAGTGGGCTGGGCTACCTATATGTTATCATAATTATAATGGATATAGAAGATCGATATCCTTAAGTTCTTTAAGAAGTACAGGCATGCATTTAGCAGCCATATAGTCGCAGAAACATATAAAGAAGGTTGTGACAAAGGTCAAGATAATTAATGAAAATAATTGAATGTGCATTTTATTGTTGGAATTCTAAGCAATATTATCAAGTTAGAAGTAAAAAAACTGCTGCAGTGTTCAAATATACAATTTCTGTAGGTTGATCGCAGTGTTTCACTCATTAAATACGTGAAAGTAGTGCACAAAGGAGTTCGACAGACAATAACTTCAGACAACTTCTCTGCTTAGCAAAATAAGTAATAGTAATGGGCAAAAGACCGTTCCAGGACACCATAAAATTCAAAAAAATAGTATCTTTAAAAACGACATAAATTCATGAATTTGAACCCTTTTTCAGGTTTTTAAGACCTAAATTCATGAATTTAGTCGTTTTTAAAGATACCGATTTTTCAAAAAAATGGTACTTTTTAAATGGTCTAAATTCATGAATTTTGGTCATTTTTCAGGTTATGAAGACCTAAATTCACAAATTTGGGCGTTTTTAAAAATACCCAATTTTCAAATTTTTCAAAATCTCAAATTTGAGAATTACAATTTTCTCGCTTAAATCATGACCGTTCCAGGACACCGAAAATCATAAAAGTTGAGAATCTCAAAATTTGTGAATTACAATTTTTACCTTGTAAATCATGACCGTTCCAGGACACCGAAAATCATAAAAGTTAAGAATCTCAAAATTTGAGAATTACAATTTTTACCTTGAAAATCATGACCGTTCCAGGACACCGAAAATCATAAAAGTTGAGAATTTCAAATTCATGAATTTTATCCATCTTTTAGGTTTTTAAAATATAACATGTGACTAATAATATTTCTTTAAAAATGGAAGAAACAAAAGTGGAAGGAACCGCAAGAATATATCCTTCATTATCATATGAAATGGATATTGCAAAACACAAAGATAGAGTACGTTATATGAAAGATAAGGAATCTCAATTATTACTTAGATTAGAGCATTATAAAAAATTAAGAAAGAGATGGACTAATGTTAAGAATGTAACACAAGGAATTGGCATATTCTTAACAATAAGTTTAGGCGCTCTCACTATTGTCATTTCATCTGGCGTTCTTACAATTCCAGTAGTTGCTACAGCTTTCACAGGTACGGGTGTTTTTGCAACTTCACTTGTTACAATGTTAGATAAATCTTTAATAACTAAGAAACGAAAATCATTAAAAACTAAGCATTTACATATTAAAGAAATCTATGATAAACTACATTACTACTTTCAAAGAGTATGTGATGATAATGTTATTACGTTAGATGAGATTGAAAAATTTGATCAAATAGCTAATGAAGTAAATCAAACCTTTCAATTACAGTCCGAAAAAGTTGTTGATAAAAATAAAAAGGATGGCAAAATTTCTAGTGATGGTAAAATTTCTAATGAAGAAAATTTTTTTAGAAGAGCTAAAAACTTTAAGCGAAAATTTAAGCAAAACTTTATTAAACAAAACTTAAAACGAGAAAACTTTAAACGAAAAGATGTCAAACAACAAAGCAATAAAAAATAATTTGTTCAGTAAAATGTTTTTGCTGTATTCCAATGTTACCACAAAATTCAAATATTATATTTTAAAAATGGATAAAATTAGAGCTGATAATTTTAAAAGAATAAAACAATTAGAAGAGTTAATAAAACAAAGAAATATTATGAAAGAAAATCATCTTCAACATAGAATGATAAAAGCTGGTATTCAATCTGATATGTTTGAAAAAATGCAGCAAACCGAGCAAGTAAAAACTGATTTTGAAAAAACTATGAAACCATTTAAAACTCTTGAAAAGGAACTTACAAATAATGATAAACAAATTGATATAACAGATCCAGAGCACAAAACTATATTAGATGACTATGGATTACTAGAATCAAACATTAATAAGAAATTACCAAAATCTATGCAATTTGAACATTCTATTTCATTTATAGATGGAAAAACAATACCTAGATTTTATCTCGGACAAAAAGAAATATTTCCACAACCTTTTCGAGGTTTAATTTTTTCACCAGATAAATCTCCTTTTAATTTAGATAGAAATTTTGTTAATCTTTTAAGAGGAGCAGATTTAAATAATTATGCTGTAGAAGATCTCATAAAATATAAAGCTATGTTAGACAGAGTTGGTGCAGTAAAATCTCTTAGACGTTATAAACAATTAGAAAATTTATTATCAACGGGAGTTAAAGTAGGGAAAGGTTTATCTGAAAAACAGAAAACTGAAACAACTGTATTTTTACCAGATGATCCACAAGAATTACTAAATAGATTAAATATTTTAATATCTGCAATAAAAGAAGGACATAATTCTAGTTTCAATGAAATTCATGCTATATTGAAAAGGCTGTTAGAAAAGAAGATTCTAAATGAAGAGGATTATAAAAGTGTAGCTGAAATATGTTGTTTCTAATTTTTATCTATAATTTTTATTCATGATTTTTATCTACGATTTTTATCTATGATTTTTAGCTATAATATTTATTTAAAATTTTAACTAAAAAATGTGTTCAGCAGATTTAGACAAAATTAATAATCATTTAGAAAATCTAACAGAGATTTTGGGTTCATCAAAATTTAGTACGACGTTAAAAATTATAGCAACTTCATCACACACTTGTAATTTAGAACCCATTCTACATTTGGAACAAAATAAAAATTATCAAATTGCATTGACTAGTTTCTCTACATTTAACACTATTCAAAACGTTATCAAAGATGTGAATGATCAATTTAGATATTCTACTGATAAAGGCAAAACGTGGAAAGTACTAACTTTTCTTCCTGGTTCTTACGAAGTTGAATCAATATCAAATGAAATTAAGAGACATTTAGGTATACCATTTAAAGATAAGAAACAATTACATTTTGCAGTTGAACCGGCAGTTAATAAATTTTCTCTTACTTTAGACGAAAATCATCAAGTTGATTTTAATCATGATAGATCATTGTCAAAGCTATTAGGATTTAATAAACAAACCTATAGTCAAGGTTATCATTTAGGTGAGAAGATTCCAAAAATAACTGAAATAAATTCAATTGTTGTACATTGTGACATTATTGAAGGAGGATATATAAATGGTAAATTATCAAATTTAATATTCAGTTTTCCAGCTTTTACTGTACCCATTGGTTATAGATTAAATGTAATTCCACAAACATTAATATATTTTCCTATTACAAGAAAAACTATTAACAACATTGGCATTAGAATCACTGATGAAAAAGGACAAGAAATAAATTTTGGAGGTGAAGAGATTATGATAGATCTTTTGGTTCGGGAGGTATAAACTCCTACGCGAAGCTAGAGAAGTTTAATTTTCTTCTTCTTTAGAAACAAAAAATAAAAAAAATAAAAAAAAAATTTTTTATTAAAAAATGAGTGAACTACCTCCATTAAATAAAAAAAACTTAAATTTAATCATCATCCAAATTTAT
The DNA here is from genome assembly GCA_907163375.1 of Prostheceraeus crozeri. Lineage (NCBI taxonomy): Eukaryota > Metazoa > Platyhelminthes > Polycladida > Euryleptidae > Prostheceraeus > Prostheceraeus crozeri. The sequence continues at coordinate 359,696 of CAJQUW010000119.1, read as the reverse complement.
CTAATAAAGTTTTGTCAGCTATTTGTGGAAGATCAGGATGCGGAAAAACGTATCTATTATTTAAAATTTTAACGACTCCAAATTTTTTGGATTATAACAATCTTATAATTTATACAACAACAGCAGAACAACCCGTCTATCAATTTTTAAAATATGGATTTGAAAATAATCTTAAAAAAACAGCAATTGCTTCATTATTCAAAGAATATGAAAAATCTGAAGATGAAGAAGAAATAAGTTCGTGGTGTGAAGAAGCAGCAAAAAATAATCAGTTAGTAGAATCTAATAAAAATAAGCATATAAAGATACAATTAATAGATGATAGTGGTAATATGCAAGATCCTAGTGAACTAGATAAAACAATGAAACATTGTGTAATTTTTGATGATTGTGTTAATGATAGAAATCAGTCAGTTCAGAGAGATTATTTCACAAGAGGTAGACATAATAACTGTAGTGTATTTTATTTAACACAAAGTATGTATTCATTAGACGGAAGTGTTATTAGAAAGAATGCAAATATATTTATACTATTTGAAATAAATGCAAGAAACTTAAGTGATTTGTTAAGAGATTTATGTGTAAGAAATAAAGATGAATTTAAACAATCGTGTAACAATGCTTGGTCAAAAGATTATGGATTAATCACAATTAATATTGATAAAAAAATTCATGATAGAGTTATAGAACAATTGTTCACTGACTAAGCTTCGCCTCGAGGGGCTTCGCCCCGACTGAAAGTCGATAGAAGATTTGTTTACTGAGTGATAAAAATATACAAATATAGTGTTACAATATTTTTTTTATTTTATATATATATCAAATTTGTCTATCTTAGAAATTAGAAAATTAAAAAGGCGAAGTAGTTATTCCATCAGGTAAAATTTTTCTTTTATCATCAAATGGATCTAATGCTAATTTATGTTCTTCTTTTAAATACATTTTATGTTTCTTTGAATTAAGTCTATAATTACATGCTGTTTTTATTTCATTATTAAATAATGCATTTTATAATCTTGAAATGTTATTTGATTAGCCACTGATGCCTTTGAAATTCCTTTTAATGTTTTATGTGTTTTAATATTATTAGTTGTACCATAACAGTAACATTTAGATTTTAAAAATATAGCTTCTGTTATGAAATCTTCATTTCCTTCTAGTTCATCTTTTACTTTACATAAATCAGAAGGATGAATGATATCTTTTATTTTATTAATTTCTTCATCAAGTGAAGAATTATACGGTATTGTTAATTCTAAGAAAACAGAATCGGTATCTGTAAAGTGTAATTTATAGTTTTTGCCATAAGCAGGTGCTAAATAATCATATATAACCATATATCATTTAACCACCTAGATTTTTGATAAAATAGTTTTCGATGTATTTTGGTGAGAATCATTCCATGTTCTAAATACCAATCTAGCATTCTTCCTTCAACAACATACTTTCCTTTATTGCTTTGTGTTAACATAAGTTTCTTTGTTGGTCTGTATTTCTTAGGAATTATAGATTTTTGATAATCTGAAAAATCTTCTATATTGGGAATTTTGTTTTCGGGACAGAAAGGAAAATATTTTGTTTTATCTTTTATTTCATCAGGATATACTAAATCAACTTCATATATATAACCATGATTATAATTTCCATCATATGTTTTTTGATAATCTAGAATATTACACCATTCCATCTCACCTGTTGGTAATTCTTGTATCATGCAAGAAGAATATAAGCTATTAAAATCATAATATAACAAATAGTTTTCTCTCATGATTTCATCAACTGCTGCTTGACTATCTTCATTTGATATAAGTCCTTCTATATTTTGATTAAACAATTTTATAAACTGATCACTTTCTTCTGGAGATAAAGATTTCATTATTCCATAATCATCAGGATTTACTTTTTTATTGTAACACTGTACATAACGATTACCTAAAACTGATGAAACTCCACCTCTAATTCCAGATTCAAAAAATAATAATTTATCATATGTATTTTCTTTATAATGTTTAAGTTTAACAGACTTTGTCCTAGAGCCATCGGCTTGAACACCAGTATGTTTTAATCCTGCTAGCCATGTTAAACCTGGTGTAGAATAACAATAACATGGATCTATTCCGTAATATTCTAAACACATATCACGAAAGTTTTCAAAAAGTTCAGCTAGTATTAATACATCTATCTGTAGATATTTCATTGTATAATCATACATTGTTCTACAATTTAACTCTCTCCAATTTTTTTCAGCTTCTGCATAATCTTCGTCAGATAATTGTGATTGTTTTAATGTTGATTTAAATTTATTTATTGGAGGAAGTTGTTTTTCTTCCATAATTTTATTCACAGAATTAAAATCAGTCTTCGACTGTGAACCACAGGTTTTATCTCCAGTTAAACCAGTCTTCGACTGTGAGCCGCAGGCTATATATTCATACGGAAATATGCCTTTTAAAGGTCTTAAATTATATTTATTTAATATTTTACATTGTTCAGATTTCAAAGTTTTTCCCATAACATCTAATGAATAAGGAGTAAAAAATCTAAATGCATCTAAAATTCTAATACAACCTAATTGCATTGAAAAATATTCTTCTTCTGTTTTACATAGTACATTTATTTGTTGTCGTTGTAATTTTTCAGATGAAAATAAATCTTTCATTACTAGATGGAAATCATATTTAGAACCATTGTAGAAATATAGAGGAACAAAGTTATATTTAAATTTATTAGCATTAAGATTACAAGAATTATGTGCTGCACCTCTATATAATCCATTTAGATGATCATGATCTTTTACCTTATCAAGATATCTACCTCTGCCATTTTTATAATTTTTTGCAAATTCTTTTCCACAGTAATAACATTTTGTTTCATTAATAAAATTTAATTTTTCTTTTTCTGTTAATGGCATCATTGGTATATTTGTTTCAAGCAATTGTGAAAAGCGACCTTGTAATTCTTCTACTTTCTTTGTAAACATTTCTGAACTATCTTCACCATAGTATTGATAATATTCTGATTTAAATAATTCAGGATAATTTGAATGAATGTACATTCCCCAACATAATGGTTTTTGTTCAAATAAATATTTTTCTTTACTTTGTTCAGCTGCACTTTTTTCATAATTGTCATTATCAGAATTATCATTTTCAGAATCGGGTGAAGCCCTGAAGACATCTCCGTTGTCTCGTGATTTTGTGTCATATTAACATTATATGCTTCAAAATCACAATAAATAGTAAAGGGTACTTTATTTTTAAAATACCATTTATTATATTCTAAATAATCATCTTTTGGAAATGTGTTTCTGACTGCTTCATTTTGTTGGCAATTCTCCAAATGTCTATTCATTTATTCTTTAGTTCTAAAGCTCGTCATACATTGGAGACAAGGAAAATTAGCATTATCTGAAGTTTTTGTAAATATAGAAACATCTTTACACAATATAAAATGACACTGATAATATAATATATTCGCTTGTGCTGGTTGTTTTGTTTGTTCTAATTTTTCAAACTTATCTTTATATATTTCATGTGTTTCATCAATTTCTTTTGTAAGATTAAATGTATTTCGATGAAAATTTTGATTTAATATTTGTAGCTGTTGTTCATATTCTTTATCAGATTGTTCTTTATATTGTTGTTGACATTTTTTTAAACATTCATTTATTTTTTGATTGGTTTCATTTTCTTCATTATTTAATTCTTTATTGACTTCATTATTTTCTTCATTTAATTTTTGAATCGTTTCTATCTTATCTTGATATTTATGGCCATATTCTTGTACTAATATTTTTGTTTGTTATTGATAATCTGTTTTACACTTTTGTAAACTTTCATTTAAATTTTGTAATTTTTGTTGATATTCTAAAGATAAAGATAAATAATCGGTATCATAATCATAATTATAATTACGTCCTTTATAATTATTATGATTAATCATTATTGGTGATAATGTTTTAACAATTTGAAATTTTTCAGTACATATTATATTTCCTTGGTAAAAAATATTATGATGCATGTAATTTCCTCTATCATTATATACTATTTCTGATTGACATAAATTTTTATTATTCAAATAAATTTTTTTTGAATCTGAGTAAAGTGGAGTAATTTTACCAATAGAAACATAATTCACAGTTAATTCAAAAACATTTACTTCTATTAAATTTTTATTCTTTTTATGAAACTTTATTAACCTATTATAATCATATGGAAATTCATCTAAGCCATCAGAGAGATCAAATTCATTTATGTATTCTTCTTTATTGTAATGACTTAGTCTTTCTTTGTGATATTCTGCAGGATGTAAATGTGCTATAATACTCCACAGAAAACAATAATCATCTTCATTTTTTATGTTGATTATTTGTGGTGAACTGAAAGGCAAAGGAACATAACTACCACCAGTAATATTTTTATATTTATCAATTACTATTTTCTTAGATAGTATTTTAACAAATCTCCAACCAGATTCACGTAATTGGGCTTCAATTATACAATTTTCTAATTTAAGTATCATCGATTCAAATATGGGTTGTATATCATTTACATTATGAATTTCTTGCGAATTAGTAAAATGTCCTTGTATTATTTCTTCAGGAATTCCATCAGGTCCATTTTTTGTATAAAGTACTTCTACATTCATATAACATTTGAAAGATTTCTTAAATATATTATAAAAGTTTGTTAATACATTATAAAAAGTTTCATCGGTTTCATTATGTTCAACGGACTGATTAAATAAATATTTTATATCTGTTACCGCTTCATCTGTTTTTTTAATTTCGTTTAATTCATCTATTTCGTTAAATTCATCAGTATCGCTAAATAAATATCTTCCATCTGGTACGGGCCAAGCCCTAGAACCTTCGGTTTGTACATGTTCATCTTCACTATTAAAAACTTTTTTATATTCCGAATGTGAATAATCATCAAACATTTTTTTAACTTTTATATCAGTAGGCAATGTTTCTAGATAGTTTATATAATTATTTAATTTTAATATATTTCCTTCATCAACTCGATCTACATTTTGTAAATGCAATTTACTATTTAAATGAGATTGATAACTTCTTTTTGTTTGCAACCTTTTTTTACATAAGTTACAATAAAACTTGGTATTTTCCATTTTTTTTATTTTTTAAAGAAAAAATTGTGTTTTAATTTTAGATATGAACATTCTAATATCAAGGACTTGAGAGTTATTTTATATTATTATATATTTCATCTTCTAATTGTTCTTTTAACATTTTTATCATATTAAGTTTTATCATATAACGTTTTATCAAAAGATAATTTATATTTATTTTCACGAACTATTGATTCTTCATCATCATCATAAATTGATTCTTCAACATCATAAATTGATTCTTCAACATCATAAATTACACTTTTTGGTATAGGATGCCATTCCCTGATAGGATACCATTCTCTTATTGGAATATCTAACTCTAAATTACATTTTTTATCTGATAATAATATAATAGAGAAAAATATTGGTCTTTGATCTCTTTTGGAAAATTTAATAACACCACCATAATCTGAATCACTTTTAGTTTTTATTAAAGATGATAAAATTTTAAATTGATTAGATGTAAATCCTAATTTAAATTTTGTAGACCCGACACATAGTTGTCTAACAGTATCTTCAACTATTCCATCATTATTATTTTCAATTGTAAGAAAATGAAATTTAGATAAATTTTGATTATATGTAGTATTAATATCATGTACATCAGTATGAGATATAAATTTTTCTTCACTTAAATTTTTATAATTACTAATATTTTTATAATCTTTTTTACCATTCACACCATTTTCAGATGTTTCAGAATCATCATTTATATTATCATCATCTATATTATCATCATCATTATTATTATAAGATTCTTTAAGATCGGGCAAAGCCCTAGAACCGTCGGTTCGTTTATTATGATTATGATTATGGACATTGTTAATAGTATAAGTTGTAGTCCACATATAAATTTTCTCTTGTTGAGCTAAGCCATTTATGTAAGATTTTAACAAATTAATATTTAAGTTTGAATATAATCCTATAAAAGTATCATCATCATATCTTTGCGGCATTTCTAATGTTTCTTGTTTATAAATTGTATCTCTATAATATACTTGACATAATAATTCTTCGTTATGTTTTTTACTCTCGATATGAATGTTATATTGATTTTGTTCATCAACAAATAATCTAATTTTTTCTTTCGAAAAAGATTTTAATTTTTTAACTAATTCTTTAATATTGATATAATTGATAATTTTATTTTCTATCCACTCAGTATTACTAATCGGTAAAACTGCTCTAATGAATCCGCAAACATTATTATGTCCTATTATAACCATATTTCCTTTATTTAATTCTACATAAGCTACATCATTATATTTACTAACAATCTCCATAAATTTAATAAATGGATCACCTGAGAAAATGCAATAATTAGTTTCTATAGAAGGTAAACCTTTAGTCTGTTCTCTAAATATTTCGGCTTGTAATTGAAACAAAAGATTAACATCTATACATGGATTATTATTATTATTATCAAAACATTTATTATCAAATCCCGTTGATCTCGTCGAATAAGAAGAACAGGATGATATGGGCGAATATGATTTTTTTAAATTTGGATTTTCCATTTTTTTATTTTATTAGAAAAAATTTTATTTTTTTATTTTTATTAGAAAAAATTTTATTTTTATTAGAAAAAAATTTTATTTTTTTATTGTTAAAAAATGATGTTACCAAATGTTGGTGGAGGTGCATATATCCCGAATAATCGTGAATTAGAAATAGAGATAGAAAATTATATCATGAAAACTGGAGACGTTTTATCTGGTCCATTGCATCTTTCTATTCTTCCGCAACAAAATACAGAGTTGACAAATAAACAGTATGTTGATACACACATCAATGACTTAAAAGAAAAATATATAAACGATGTTATGGTTCCACTGATGAACGAATTAAAGTTGCTAAAACTTAATGACAAATCATTAAACGAAAAATTATTAAAACTTGATAAAAAGGATAGAGAGCTAGAAGCACATATAGCAAAACTTTTTAAAAAGATCTCAGAACAATCAAAAATTTTAATATTACTTTCTTTAAATTTAAAATCTGCAGTCATTAAAAATAAACATCAGATAAAAATGTTAAAAGAACAATTAGAAGATGAAATAGAAAAACTACCTGAAAGAATTAAAAAAAATTTAAAGCAGTTACAAACTACATTCCAAAAAAGTGTTGATGAATTAAGTTCTAAAATTACTCAACAAATGAAAAAGATGAATAGAATAATAAATGAAGTAAACTCACTTAATGAAAAAGTTGATAAAATGAAAACTCTTAAAATCAATTTAGAAAATGAATTAAAGAAAAATTTACAAGAAAACTCTAAAGAAAATAAAGAACAGTTAGATGCTGTTAAAAGACAATTAGATGTTCTTAAAGTTAAGTTAAATGCTCTTAAAACGGCGTTGAAGATTAATCAGCAGAAAATGCAAGTTAATAGAAGAGAAATTAAAGTACATCACACGCTGCTTGACGCAATAGATAAAGTGCAACAGGCAATTAATAAAGTTATCTCGAAGTTGTTGTCCATTCACAAACGTAAATCTTGATCAGACCAAAGGTCCTCAGGTTACCAACCGATCGACGAAGTCTTGGGTTTCTAACCTATAGAACCTTGTCCAGAGGCTTTAGCCTATAGAACCTTGTCCAGAGGCTTTAGCCTATCGGACCAAAGGTCCTGAGGTTATTACCTTATCATAAACGTAAATCTTAGCGCAAATATTAAACGGACCAAAGGTCCTCAGGTTACTAACCAATCGGAGCGAAGCTCCTCGAGGCTTTAGCCGATCGTAAATATTTTTTCCCAAAAGTCAAATTTAATCCTGAAAAATGCCTATAATTTATAAACACAATCTTAAACATTTTGCTTCAAATCAAAAAATTGCTCATGAACCATCTATGAAATATGTTTACCATTATGACAGTGTAGAAACAATCGGAACACAAAAGTTCCTAGGCACCGCAGGTGCCGTTCAAACAGAAGGGGATAGTGTAAACAGCGGAGCCGGTATATTTTCTGGTATTGGAAGTATCGTTAACTTAATTAAAAATAATAAAGATTTGATTACATCTGCTGCAAAAGGAGCAGCTGCTATAGGTAGTACAGCTAGTGCAATATCAAATGCTGTTAAGTCTCAAAACGAATTAAAACAACTAGAAGCTATTCGTAAACTTAGGAATGATTCTGAAGAACTAAAAAATTTAAAAAAACTTTCAGAGGAAACAAAAAACAAAATTGCTAACATAGCTGTTGGGGAAACCTTGAGGAGCGGAGCTCCGTCTGACAGTAAAAAGGGGAAGAAAACAGGCGTAGCCATAGAACGTTCAATTGAACCTACGGTTCGTTCAATTGAAGAAATAAGAGGCTATGGTATTAATAGCGGAGCTGGTCTAGCAAAATTCTAAAATTATATTTTAGTAAAATTTTTTTAGTAAAATTTTTAGTAAAATTTTTTTAGTAAAATTTTTTAGTAAAATTTTTTTGGTAAAATTCTAAAATTATATTTTAGTAAAAATTTTTTCTGTGTGTGAGAAAAACAAAAAGTCAAATTATTTTTTAAAAAATGTCTTCGCTTATCGAAAATAAATTTAGATTAGACGATCCTCCGTTCGTCAGTTATAATCAAAAAAAGAATGACTATATAAGAATTGCTATGAATCCCGGATCTTCCAGTAGAGTAAATACTGGAGCTGATTTAATTTTTGAAGTTGATAATCAGCAGAGTTATTTATATTTACCTGATTCGTTTTTACACTGTGAATATTCTTTATATAGTAATGCTAATTTTACAACACCATTACCAGATACCGATAATATTGCATTAGAGAATAATTTTTTTCCAAGATTATTTACACAAATGCGTTTAGATGTTGCAACTCAAAATATAGAAACAATAAGTGATTCTCCAGGTGTAATTGATACAATGCTTAGATTTGTAATAATTGGTGAAAATAATAAAAAGTATGAAATCGAAGGTTGGTTTCCTGATACTAATGATGGTATAATTGTTGATGATTTAACTCACGCTGGAACAGATGCAGCAGGAATTGCGAAAGATGTAGAAAATATTGCAAAACATTTAAATAAAGCAAACAATAGTGCATATAAACAAAGACGTGAATTTAACAAGAAAAGTAAACAGACAGTTAATTGGTCATTGTCTCCATTATTCGGATATTTAGATTATGACAAAATATCATATCAATTAAAATTTAAATTAATAATTCATCGTACAGCAAATAATGAATTAATCTTTTTTGGTAAGACTGGAAAAAAAGCATATTTAAAAATTGATAGACTTGAATGGTGGATTAAGCATATTACTCCTAGTTTAGAGATTGAAACAGCTATTGCAAAAAGATTAAATACTAACAAACCAATTCCAGTAAATTTTCTAAAGCGTACTGCTAGTTCAGTAACTTTTTCCGAACAAAGATTTAACTGGCATTTTACTAGAACTGCGAATACTCCAAGATATTTATTTTAACACAACCCGTTTTTTTTCAGGTTTTGATAAGAACAACAATCTTTTTCATATTAATACAATTCGAAGTTTACAAGTTTCATTAAATCAAACCCGATATCCAATTGATCCATTAAGATTCGATGATACCAATAATCAATTTATGGAAGGATATGATTCTTATCGAAATCTTTGTATAGAATTTGGAGTTGAACCACAATTAACTCCTGGAGATTGGAGACATTTATATCCTGTTTTCTGTTTCGATTTAAGTGCACAATCTGAAGATATTATCAAGACTGGTTGTGATGTAACAATTAATATTGAAAAAAAAGATTCCACAACTTCATTGATGGCTTATGGTTTATTGCTAGAAGATGTAAAATATTCTATTGAAATTCTTAATGGAAAGATGGCTAGGATAGGTTAGTAACCTGAGGACCTTTGGTCCGATCGGCTGAAGCCTCGAGGAGCTTCGCTCCGATAAGTTAATTAAAATTTTTGTTAACTTAAATTTTTTAGTAATTAGTAATAAATTTTTTTTGTAACTAGAATAGATCAAAAATTCCTAATTTAAAATTTATTCATAACTAGAATAGATTAAAAATTCCTAATTTAAAATTTTTTTATTAAAAATGTCGCAAGCGAAAAGTAATAATAAAACTGTTGAATTAAAATTACGTAATATTGTTGACAAAAATACCCCTAAAACTATTACGATTAATAAAAAAAAGTATTACATAAGTAAACCAATGATAGAGAATATTCAATTACAAGAAGAAAAGAATGGCGGGATTCTCCCATTAATTCCACTAATAATAGGTGGCATAGCAGCTGCAGGAAGTGCTGCAGGTGGGACAGCTGGACACTTCTGGACAGTTCTCGACATGCAGCTGATAAGAAGATGATTCAAGAATTAGATAGTATTCAAAATCCTACATTTAGAGAAAAAATTGAAAGAATGTTTGTTAAGAAAGCTTTACAAGCTAAAATATTATTCGGTCAGGGTTTAAATGAAACGACAGCAAAGCTGTCTGAGAGCAACGCTCGAACCTACGCGTCCGAAATCCACAAGGAATATAGAAGGCCTAAATATTTATTGAAAGTAAAAGTATTTAATAAAGATGATATTTGGAGTGCTGATCTTATTCATATGCCGAATGAAAAAGATTATAAATACGCATTGACCGTTATAGATTTATATACACGATACGCTTGGGTAAAGCCTTTAAAAAACAAAAGTGGTCTATCAGTTAAATATGCGTTTGAAGAAATCTTTGAAGAAAGTAAGAGAAAGCCAAAAAAATTGTTTGTTGATAAAGGGTCGGAATTTTATAACAGAAATGTTCAGCCACTATTTGAAACTGTTTATTCAACTGAAAATGCAGGGAAGGCCGTAGTGATAGAAAGATTCAATCGGACGTTAAAAAATAAATTATTCAAAAAATTTACTCAGCAAGGAAATCAGAAATGGTTAAAAATATTACCAGGAATTGTAGAGCAGTACAATAATAAAGTTCATTCAGGTATTGAAGAAACCCCAAAGAATGCTTCTGACGACCCTGATTTAATACGAAAGAAAATATTCGAGAATAATTATTCGAACGAAAATAATTATTCGAATGAGAGTAATCCGAATTTGCAGAAACTTAAGCCGAAATTTAAAATTGGAGATAGAGTTAGAATATTTAAATATAAGAATAAATTTGAAAAAGGCTTCGTCGGATACTGGACGAAAGAGATATTTGAAATTTCTAAAATAAATCAAAGTTATCCGATTACTTACGAAATCAAAGATTTAGATGATGAAGGTATCAGAGGCCGATTTTATCAAAATGAATTACAACGAAGTGATTTTTAATTATCATTATTATTATTCAATTCTAACATAATATCAAGAAATGGCACTCCTTCTTGCAATTTAAATAAAACATAAAGACATAATTGACCACAATAAGTTGTTCCCGGTTTTTGAATTTGAAATGTATTATAAATTCCATTGCCAAGTATTTCTCTTACTTCATTCGTAGGTGGAAGCCCGTATGAGTCAAAATAATAATTATCTCCGTTTTTACTAAAGATACCTGCTGACCAATGTACGCCTTTTTGGTCTGAAGTGTGAAGATTCGTTATGAAATTTACAGTTGAAACTTTGTTCCGGGAACTGAAGGTTCCTGTTGGCTTATTTTTGATCAATTGTAATTCGTCTCTCATTAGGACATGAAAATTCTTTATTCCCAATTGATGTGCGATTTTCTTTAGATCAAAATTCGTTGTTGTTTCTGTTCCATATAATTTAAAAAACTCGATCAGGTCAGTCATTTTAAATGAAACAAAAATCCAAATTGAAAATGTCATTGTCATTTTTCAGTCTCCACGCAAATAAGTTGCAATAAATGTTACTACTTGTTACTTATGAAGTAGAGTCCAACATTTATATGAAAACAAAAATCCAATTTGAAAATGTCATTGTCATTTTTCAGTCTCCACGCAAATAAGTTGCAATAAATGTTACTACTTGTTACTTATGAAGTAGAGTCCAACATTTATATGAAAACAGAAATCCAATTTGAAAATGTCATTGTCATTTTTCAGTCTCCACGCAAATAAGTTGCAATAAATGTTACTACTTGTTACTTATGAAGTAGAATTTCACGTTTGCAAGTCTTCTAATTCCTGCGTGAGTCCAGTATGTTGCGCATGTTGTTGTTCAGTTTGTTGCACATTGGGTGAATCAAATATGGATTCTGCTATTCTTTGCTGTTCCTCCTCTTTTTCACGATCAATATAATCTTCAAGATGAGCAAAATTCTTCATCACAAAGTAAATTGATAGAGAAGAATTGGCTAAGTTTGGATAGTTCTTTGATAATTTGAATAATTTGATCAGTAATGTCACATATGAACGTGAAAACTTTATTTTGTGGGTCTCATTTAACTCTTTCACGAATTTTGTATAATTCATATTAGACAATAACTTCAGTCGCTGAAGTACTTCTCCTTGCGAAATATAGCAACGTAGAAGATTCCGATGTGTCATTTTCTCGAAAGCAATGAGTTTATTCAATGACGAGATGCACGATGAAACACTTAAAAAATCTTTTTTCTCGAGAAATACAGGTAAATTGCTGCTGTCAACATCCTTGAATGAATCTCGGATTATTTCAAACACTTCTCTCTTTTTATCTTCTTCGTTTCCACTCGTCTTCTGTTTCTTTCTTAGTGATTCAAGAATAAATTTTGTTGATATCGTTTTGAAGAAATCAAGATGGTCTGGTGAAATAAGAGGCACAACTTGATCCACGAAGCAACAAAATTCTCTCTCTATTTTGCTGACGGAAGACATTGCAAATGAGAACTTTGCTTTCTAGCGCACACGGAACAATGACAGGAGAGAGAGAAGTGAAAACAGCTGCCAGATGCTTTGGCGTCATGTGGTTGTGCTGACGTGCTGGTAAGAATTAAAACAACTTCCCTAACGTACAACTAAAATCTAATTGTATCACAAAGCTGTAGCAACTACTGGAATTGTAAGAACGCCAGATGAAATGACAATAGTGAGAGCGCCTAAAGAAATTGTTAAACATGCTCCAACGCCTTGTGTCACATTCTTAATTTATTATAATGTTCTAATCTAAGTAATAATTGAGATTCCTTATCTTTCATATAACGTACTCTATCTTTGTGTTTCGCAATATCCATTTCATATGATAATGAAGGATATATTCTTGCGGTTCCTTCCACTTTTGTTTCTTCCATTTTTAAAGAAATATTATTAGTCACATGTTATATTTTAAAAACCTAAAAGATGGATAAAATTCATGAATTTGAAATTCTCAACTTTTATGATTTTCGGTGTCCTGGAACGGTCATGATTTTCAAGGTAAAAATTGTAATTCTCAAATTTTGAGATTCTTAACTTTTATGATTTTCGGTGTCCTGGAACGGTCATGATTTACAAGGTAAAAATTGTAATTCACAAATTTTGAGATTCTCAACTTTTATGATTTTCGGTGTCCTGGAACGGTCATGATTTAAGCGAGAAAATTGTAATTCTCAAATTTGAGATTTTGAAAAATTTGAAAATTGGGTATTTTTAAAAACGCCCAAATTTGTGAATTTAGGTCTTCATAACCTGAAAAATGACCAAAATTCATGAATTTAGACCATTTAAAAAGTACCATTTTTTGAAAAATGGTACTTTTTGAATGGACTAAATTCATGTATTTAGGTCTTAAAAACCTGAAAAAGGGTCTAAATTCATGAATTTATGTCGTTTTTAAAGATACTATTTTTTTGAATTTTATGGTGTCCTGGAACGGTCTTTTGCCCATTACTAGTAATGAACCCGAACATCTGAAGCCATCTAGCTTAATTGCATAAATGAAGACGACATGAAACAATATCAATTCAACGTAGCAAAGTGCGTCAAGGTAACAAACTTGAAAAGACAAGTTAACGACTCGTTAATTTTTGATATTCTAATTATGATTAATGGTGTGGTAAATATAATTTAAAAGAAAATTATTATATCCTAAGATGTCTAGAAATTTAAAATACTTACTAGAAAGACAAGCAACGGTTCTCCTCTCCTCATGTGGAATGAATTGGCGAGTAAGTCGTTCTTTTCAAAATTATGTTTATCACTTACATATTGAAAAGATTCTATTTACCAGTCTGCCCATTCAGATGATAAGAGGCAGATCTGTTTCCAATCAAAATATCAGATCTAGCTAGCACAGCGGGATTATGAGAGAAAAACCATTCAGTTATAAATCATGAGAAAAGAAAAAGAAAAGTAATAAATCATAATACTGATTCATGATTAGCAGTATGGATGTAGGTTACATGTTACAGGATTCCATCTTAGCTTCTTGCTTGGAAGTTTACATATTATCGCCATTCGCCAAAAAACAATACATTGTCCTACATCTAGTCTGTAGTGTGACGTATTTGATGAATTTCTCATAGTTTAGCTATATTTGAGGAATCTGAGGAATTTGAGGAGTGATCACAGGCCTTCATAAAATCATATCGATGAAAATTGAATTAAAAAGTTGAAATTTCAGTCGAGAAAGCAAAATAAGATCTCGACTTTTTCATGAAGACCACTATAATGCAGCTCATGAAATTTTCTTATCATCAGCTTAATTATGATGTTTGTTAGCAAATATTCATTCCTTTGATGTCCAACTTGTTTCACACTGCCTATAAAGAGGACGTCATCTCAGTAGTATACAAATACAGGAATAATTTGCAAACTTTTAGCTATTTAAAAACTGCTCAAATAATTTTTTGGACAGCAGGAGCGTAATCTCCGCAAAAAACTGAATCTTTTAATGTAAAATTTTTCATTGTATACGATACTTTTTGAGTCGACACTCTACCTATATATACTTACTGTATGCTGCAAAAATTGCTACTGCTAATGAGTTGCTATAATATCTGCTATCGATAATGATTCAAACATTAACACCACAATATTTACAGCATTATTAACTGAGACTAATCAAAATATAGGCAATGGCGTCGAGATTCTCCAAATTTCAAGAGGAATTCAAAATAGATATAGAATTGGATGGTTCATATGTTGAACATTTATTTACCTTCATATATGACTCCTGTACCTGTTTTCAGCTGTTTGACGGCGTTTTATTATCATCACAGCGATAAGACTGCTTGAAAGAACTCCCAAAACGAAACATCCTATTCCGATTAGCGTTATATGCAGCCTGCCTAGTGCTGCGTCCGGTGAATTGTCTTGAAAAATGCAACCAATTTTGCTTATTTCCAATGGCTTTGTCAACTTTTAAGATATCTTGAATTTTGACTGTACAAACCGCACACGTTCAATGTTGAGCCTGACACTCTGACTGGTGTTGAAAGAGATATTGGACGGAATTACAGTCCCACAGTGCTTCGTCACAGACATCTTCTCATCATCGTCTCCAACGAAAATCGTCAAGTCGTGATGAGCACAATCAACAAAGAAACTCTCAAAGTGGAGAAGAACGACTTTTGACTTCTTCCTTTCAATTACCCATTCACATGGCGGCATGAAATGTCGAAATTGATCGATTCCACGACTTTCAATAACACCTTCCACTCCTTGCAGGATTCGCTGACCTCCACACCACGAGGTATTTGACATTCCTGCTCTATCAATGAAATGGTAACTGATGTTGAATCCTTCACGTGCGTATCTATCCCCATTGCTTTTGAACCTTAACGTCATACTTTGACCACTGGAATAGAGTTCAGGTGGCAGATACTTCTTCCGTCCACACATTACCGCCAATTTCGGACTCCGGTCATTCCCACCATCGTAGACAGTGAGGTAATCTTCTCCTTCAATGCATAACTGGCTTGAATCAAATGCCACATTAAAATACTCAACAACAAGATGAATGACTTTCCCTTTTCCTCCTGAAATAGTCCAATTACAGTCCATATTTTGTGGATAATCAATTTCTCTATCGAATTGTTGATGACTGACGAGGAAACCTCCGGATGACTTCTGCACAAGATCTCCACAAGTTGAAGAACTTTGTGAACGTAGAGGAGGAATTACATGAAGCAAATAGAAAATGATTATTAAACGAGGCAACAACCACATCCTGATTCTTACGCAGGTGTTTCACAGTGACTGCCATGCACAGATCTAGAAAGCACACTGGAAAGCTTCACGTGTTGATGAGAGCAGGCAGGCAGCATCCGCTGTTATCTGAACATCATCAGGTATATTATGGTGAGTGAAAATGTGGATGCACCCGAAAGCCTTCTGATGCTGATGCTTCAAAATTCTCTTCATTGGTCAGTGCGCATTTGATGCGGCAAAACCTAGTGAGGAACGAGAAAATCGTTGTGGCGAATTACAGTAGTATTATAACCGCAAGAATGACGACTCACATAGAATAATTGTAGTGTCTTGTGATTCGTGACGCTCTATATTCACATTGTTGCTATTCTTTATTGCCGCCAATGAGATGTATTCTACATGTATTGTTCTGTTTAATCTTGCGGTGTCGGTTACTTCATAAATAAACGTTCGGCTTCATAGAAATAGATTGTTTAACTAAAGTTGACTAGAATGGAAATTGACTCAAGGTCACGGCACCGTCGAGGTAACTAAGTTGGGGCATGAATGACCAGTGAAAAGCTTAGAATTACACATGTGACTGATTCTAACCCAATGATACAGCCGTTGACAGGTGTATCTAAGTGAAAATGCGTGCGATTTATGTGCCACTATTGTGTATTGCATGATAAGACAAATCCACAGAATGTTGGGTCTTCCGATCATTTTAAAAATTTAGCAGGCACACGAAGAAACGCTCACAAACTTCTTTGTAGAACTTGACATCCTCTGTGTCTCTTTGCTGTGTGATGCGGTTGATAACAGTCACTGAAACGTCGCACAATTTGGCGTGTTTAATGTTGAACTGGCTGCTCATTGTTCGATTGCTATGGTATTATGTCAGCAGATTGTGCCATTTCATTCACGTTACATGTTCCAATGTTTCCCTTCTAGTCCAACGGAAGAAGAGACGATCTGTCTAATTCTGTGGATACACCTGTCAACGTCTTAATCATTGGACTAGAATCAGTCACGTGTAAATCTAAGCTCTTAATTGGTCATTCATGCCCCAACTTAGTTCCCCCGGATGTGCCGTGACCTTGAGTCAATTTCCATTCTGATCAACTTCAGATAAACAGTTTATTTCTATGACTATAAACACTGCATACATACCTCGCCTAGACAAATTTGCTGCTCAATGTGACATCTTACCTTGATATCTGTGTTTTTAAAGCCGTCTCAGATGCAATTGATATTACGTCTCGCAAGTACGTATATTCAACCGATATTCGACGTCTGACAGTTACATCGATCGATTAAATTTCTTTGAATCGAAACATTCGCATCCTGCTGATACTTACGCTGCTACGTTATGTTTTCTTATGGTTATTTTCTTCGACTCAACCTGCAATGGGTACTGAGTTACGACTTCGAAGGCCTTGTACATTGAATGAGTGCGTCAAGATTGCGAATTCTATGCCTTCTGGATCATGTTTAGCTGTTTCAAATGATACTATGACTTCAAGAAAAGGATTGCCTGCAAAGCAGAAAAATTATTCAAATAAACCTGTGAAGCCTGTCTCAACAAATAATCGAACTGACTCGAAATCATGCTTTCGTTGTGGTAGCTTCCTACACTTGGCGAATGATCCGTCCAGCAAAAACACCAGCATGCCGACATTGTGGCAAAATCGGACACTTTCAAAAACTGCAAATCACGACCTGCGACTACAACACGGACGAACTATGTGTCTGTTGGCATCATCAATTTTCAAGCTTGTGTAATTGAAAAATGCAGACGTCCGAAAATATCCGCTTGCATTAATGACAATGATTTTGTTGATTTTATCGTAGACACAGGCGCTGAAGTCTTATTTATAAGTGAGCGCAAATATCGAACATCTTCACTTCCTGCATTGCAATCGACCAGGGCTATATTTCGAAACCTTGACGAATCAAGAATCAAAGTGCTTGGCTGCTTGACAAATGTAATGTGAAATTCAATGTCAAACAAACGAATGGGTGCTTCTTTGTTGCAAACGTTCCTATTTCGATTATTCGAATGGACTTCTTTACAAAGTTAAATCTTACCGTTTCGAGCCAACTTATCGAGAGTCGCGTTTGCATTGCTGCTGCGGATGCTTTAGTTTCAGTACAATTAAAAAACGATACACCTTCTTCAATTATTCAACCTGTGCGATGCCTGCCATTTACGATGGAGAAGCCAGTTGAAGCTGAAATTCAGAAACTACTTTCTGCTGATACCATTGAACCTGTCGAGTCATCGCCCTACGTTTCACCAATTGTGATTGTACCTAAAAAGAACGACTCTGTGCGCCTATGTGTGGATTATTGTAAAATAAATGACATTGTTGTTGTGGATCAGTATCCTATTCCATCGGCTGATGAGCTGTTTCAAGTCAAGTCAAGTTAGCGTTTATTGATTGAAATAAGAATCATAAAGTAATATAAGCATACAAGTTCAAGTTTACACAAATCTGATAATGCAACAATAATGTCAAACAGTTAATCTGATTATGTTATTTAACAATAAAGACGTAAATGGTACAAATTAATTACGGACTTTCTCACTTCTACAATATGGGATCGACAAAGTAGCGGAGTGGCTGTGACGTAAAGGCAAAATGTCATGTAAAATGTGTGAGCTGTCTTCTTCCGCAAATTTAAACAGTTTTTTGCTGTTCTCGTATCTTCTGAATGTTATTTCTTCTGTACGACATTGACATTTTCTTTCTTCATTTCTATATATAATTCTGTGAGCACGTTTGTCTATTTTCACAAGAATGGTGGATAACTTTTTATTCAATCCGACGAAAACTGGGCAAGCATATTCTAAGACTGATCGAATGTAACAGTTATACAGTTGATGTAATTCTTCGCTTGATAGGTGGGGCCATAATTTGCGTAGAGCATAAAATCTTTGGTTGGCTAACTTTGAAAGTTTCTCTATATGTAGATTCCATGTTAGATCATTTTGAATCGTCGACCCAAGTAATGTTAATGAATCCACAATCTCAACATTTATCTCATCTGCCGACATGTCTGCTTGCCTTTTCAGATTCAGCACTGCCTTCGATTTAGACAGATTGATTGTGAGGCCATTTATCACGCACCAATGATGCAGGCAAGGTCCGTTTGCAAAGGTCCGTGATGCTAAGCACTTTTCCAAGATTGATCTAAATTCGGCCTACCACCAAATATCTTTGCATCCGAATTCAAGAGACATTGCTACATTTGGGTGTCACATGGGTCCGATTCAAGTGATTGCCTTTCGGATTGGCTAATGCGCCTGCAGCAGTGGCTAAGACACTCTCGTTTATTTCGATGACATACTCGTATACGGTCATACAAAAAGTGAGGATGATCATCATCTATCAACGGTCAAACGATTACTAGCGAAGAAGAATTTTCGATAAATGACTCCAAGAGTGAATACTGCGTCAAAAAGATTGTATTTCTTGGACGTGAACTTTCGGAAGATGGAATGAAACCTCCTCCTTCAGCTTTGCAAGCAATTTCAGAGGCTCCTGCTCCTACAAATCGAGTAGAATTGAAATCATTCTTGGGTATGATTGGATATTTTCGACCGTTCGTTAAAGAATTAGCTGAACTATCTCACCCGCTTACTGAATTGTTAAGTGATACTAATCCGTTCAAATTTGAAAAGAATGAACTCGATGCTTTTGAACTTCTGAAGTCAGCCTTAATTCAAGCACCATTTCTTGCATAGTTTGATCCTTTTTTGACAGCGCACACAATATTAACGACTGATTCGTGTGGTGCTGGTTTAGGGCAATGCTCAGTCAAGTTCAAGGTGGTGTTGAGAGACCTACTTATTTCATTAGCCGAAAGCTCCATAGTAGTAAGCCCATCCCAAATTCAAGCGTAGTGCGGTGCAGTGATGAGTCATCATGCTGACTCAGCCCCCACCTCCTGGAAGGAAGGAAGGAGTTTTCGGGTAAGGGATGGGAAGGAAGGTGATGAGGCAAGGGGTGGAGCGTCAGAGTTGGAAAAAGGCGGGTGTTGGATGTTTTGGGATGAGAAAAGTCGTTTTTCGACAGGAAGGAGTGCTCGGATGGGAAAACGGAGGCCAGATTCGGACTCTACGTGAAATTTTGGGTAAGGAAGGATGTTTCCAGCGACATCGGAGAGAAAAAGTTTTGAAGACGTCCCCCCCCCCCCCCCTCCTGCCAAACTTCCAACTTTGGTTCCAGAGATCGTAGAAAGTCGTGCAATAGCTCATTTGAAAGCTAAAAGTGAGAAAATGCATTGGAAAGCTCAGTTTGGTCTAATTTTCTTGGGTTTAGGGAGGAAAACGTCAGAGTTGGAAAAGTCAGGTTTTGGTCAGTTTGGGATGAGAAAGTCCATCTTTCGACAGGAAGGAGGCCTTGGATGGGAAAACGGAGTGCAAATTCGGATTTTTCGGACAATTTTGGGTCTTTCCCAACTCAATCGGAGAGAAAAAGTTCTGACCTCCCCCCCCCCTCGGCAACGATCTTCCAACTTTGGTTGTAGAGATCGTAGAAAGTCGTGCAATAGCTCATTTGAAAGCTTAAAGTGAGACAAATTCAGTGGAAAACATGGCTTGTTCGTATCTGCCTTCGTTTAGAGGTGAGACGTTATTGAAAATTTTGGACATTGACGAAAAAACGACAAGAGTTAGAATGTTTATGAAAATCGCTCTAGCGGGTGAAGCAAGCCTCGGACGGGAAAACAGAGACCAGATTTGGAATCAGCGTCAAATTCTGCATCGTCATGGTAAATTTGAAAGCCATCGGAGAGAAAAAAATTTTCATCATTTTTCCGAAAAACGAGTTAGAATTTTTGCGATGGCTGCGGGCTGTAGAGCCAAAACGAAGCATCGGATGGGAAAACGGAGGCCAGATTCGGATTCAGCGTCAAATTCTACATGAAAATGGTGAATTTCCAGCTCAATCGGAGCACTAGAACCGGAGATAGACGGGTTTTAAGTTTTTAGATGATGGGTATTACGTCATCAGCTGATCGCCACACAGCGGGGAACCGACAGAGACTTTTCATTTAGAGGAGAGCGATTGTCAAAGGTAGGTCGTCTCTCTGAGCTCCGATGATAGCTTCGGACATTCCAAATTTCGGGTTTCTGTAAGACACCGACTTAGAAAATTTCATTGCTGAACTCAGCTAAGGCGTCAGACTTAAGAGGTTCGCCAGGAGATGGCCTTCATCTCCAGGCCATAAAAGACTCCAAAACTTTAAAGGCTTGTAACTTTGCTTCTACAAGTCCGTTTGACTTGATTCAAAAAAGGTTCGGTCGCTATTGACCTGCCCTAAGTGATAGACTACTTATAAAATTTCATAAGTAGTGCTAAAAAGTTGAACAATTTAAATTCACTAGTTTTGGAGGTTTTCTGGGGTTTTCGACCCTGCTGAAGTCAACTAGAGGATTTTTAATGATGTCTGAGCCAGTCTTCTCATGTTACAAGCAGCTTTTCAATGAAAGCGACCAAGACACGGAGAGTTTTGCTGTAATATTCCACTGACAGGGTGTTCCTTCGGGACGGCGGACGATGCCGTGGTGATAAGTGTGGCAAGGGAGTGTGTCATATTTTAGACCGAAACCGCTGGAGCAACTCATGTCTCGTTGGGCATTTGACACAGTTCTCAACGTAGCACTTTGAACGCCAATCGGTTGAGTCTTAGCTATCTTGTCATGGGTGGCCTCTTAACATCTCCATTGCAAAACGCTTGTGAATCACGGCTTGCTATCAAGCTGATCAAAGCAACGACTTGGGATGTTTCCTCTTGTAAATAACTCCACCGATTTTTATGTCAGAATCGGGGCCCGTATACCAACACAGTGATATGACGCACGCTCTGTCCGCCCGAGGTTGGATTTGTGGGTCGAGGCCTTGGAGCTGGGATAAGATCCCCTCAGAGTAATGCCTGCAACGGATTCAAGAGCTTAACACCCAAACGGTTGCTGGCTTGCTATCAGGCCTTCTTCGTCCAGCCTCAGTAACTCAGGGTTGGCAACGTCTATCGTTTGTCACTGGAACTTGGTAAAAATGGGGCGGTTACTGCAAGCATTGACGTCAAACCTTTTCGCGTCATAGGGTAACCCGTCTTTGTGTTGGGAGTTGGTAACGGAAAGCACGGCGACTGCCGATGCCCATACATGGTAAAACTGCTGTTGTCAAGTCAAAAGCACGGCCAAATAAGGAAAGTCTGAATCAAGGCTTTGCGCTCGCTAGGTATATAAACCGCGTCTTCTCTCACAACTTCATTTTATACTCCATCATGCAGACGCCGAACACTCTGGTCAGCTCTCCTGACAAGCCTCGGTTGAAGCCGAGAAATCTATTTCAAGAGTTTCAGCGGGCTGAAGAGCGAGAAAGGATTTTTAACAATCTTGCTCGAATTGGTTCATCGGCTGTTGATGATGATACCGATTCAACAGAGTGGGGCTATATACCGCCCTCTGATAGTCGGGTGGTAGTAGAGGAGGTCGATGCCGCTGACATAGAGAGACTAAGAGTCTCTCTCAGCAGGATCGGCCAGTCCCACCCCAGTTAGATGGTAGTCTTTTTTAAAAACGTAAGATCAACTTTCATACATGCAACACATTCTTTCATCACCCTTCGTCGGGAACGGCCCATGAGCCCTACTAATGCAGCTAAAGCGGTCCCAAGCCCGCCACATATCTTCGGATATGGAATGCAGAGGGGAAGAATAAATGATGACTGGAGTGAAGGGAGGACATTCATGCGCCACACGCAACACATCACAAACTTCTCTCTTCGCTAATGAACAAGCTCTTGTCAGTGTCGTCAGAAAGTGTATCATGGTTTGTAAAAGTTTTACTGCAGCACAGGTTGATGTATAGTTAGAAAGTTTGATCTTGACGTTTATTCGTAAGTCTAGTCAGAAACTTTATCATGTTGTACAAAGGTTTTACTGCAGCACAGGTTGATGTATAGTTAGAAAGTTTGATCATGACGTTTGTTCGTAAGTCCAGTCAAAATAAATAAATAAAAATGTAATATAAATGTAAGCGTTAGTGTAGTCAACTAGTTTTTACTACAACTCGTTTGTGAAAGTAAAGTATTAGATTACACAGAGTCATCAATACTGTCAAAGGTGTAGAAGTCATATCAAGCATATTCAACTGAGTGTCCATTCCTGACACTCATGATCAATTTGAAATTATTTGAAGATGAAAAGTTGCATTCGTTTCCCAACTTCATGGTCTGTAGCAAGAGAGCTTGGCTATTCGTTGAAGGCTATGGAAAGTGTTACAAATGTAAATGAAAATATCAAAGCTGGCGCTTTAGTTGAAAGACTAATGGATCTAGATGAGCATGCTATGAATCATCATTTGGGTCGAAGATGGATAGAGGATTTTTCCATGCTGCAATGTAATGATAGTGAAAATGGGATGAAATTGGTGCGATCTGGAGTGAAAAAGAAAAAAGTGACATTTGCAACTGATTTGTCAAGTAACTCTACCAATGAAAGTGACTTTAGAAAGAAATTGGAAGAAGAGACGTTTAAATTGTTATGTGAACGGAACTGCGTTGAGTGTTTTAAAAGGGAGCGGTCCCTTCTCTTTTTACCATGTTGTCATTCTGTTATGTGTTCTATGTGCTATGTACCTTTGGAAACTATGTTGTGTCCCATCTGTGATCAAGAAATAATTTCAAGAGTCAATGTATATAAATGATGTTGATGCAATCCTAGTCGAATTTAAAACAGTCATCTATGACCATGACACCACTGTATCACCGTCTCATTGAAAAGAGAAAGCATGATTATACAAGGCAGTGGATTCTTGTGTTCGAAAAACTATTATCATCCAGTGATTGTAGAGATGATACATCGTTTGAGTAATGCAATCATCATTCACGCAAACTGTGAAGATGTTGACTATATGCTATCTTATAATTTTAAACCAAATCAGTTTACGAATACACTTTCATCACTGTTACATCATGGTCTTCTTTCATTACCTTGCTTGGAGTTATGTATTCTACACGTTGCTTATGGGAAGCCTTTTCCACTTAAGCACAATTGATGCAAGGGCATTAAACTTTACAAACATCGTCATACAAACAGATTGCTCATGTCTGGCTCATAACATATCAGCAAACGACACAGCTGAACTGTTTCCATTGAACTATAGTACCTCACTGAATGATACATTACAGCTACCCACACATGTATCTGCTTCTGACTATCCTACTGGTACTGTGGCTGTTCTCAGTGTATTGCTTTTTACTAGTGCTGTACTCAATGTCTTCCTCTATTTCATTGCGTTTACGTCGGTGATGTTTCGACGCTGCTGTCGTGTTTAAGCAAAGAAAACTGTAACATCCACCTGTAAAAATGGCTAGACGTCGTTCATCTCACTATTCACGCAGACAAAAGTGTCAATCAAATGCAAACAAAAAATTCTGTCTCACGCTTCGTCGCTTATTAAAATTAAAGCCATCTCATCGATGTGATGCAATGAAGCTGGCAAACAATGCCTTCATTCGTAAAATGTGTGCGGAAATACGAAAAGTGCGTTATATGACATTAAATAGCAAAAAGGCCAATTTATTGCCAGGCATGGTAAAGTTCTTCGCAGCTTGAGCAATCCAAAAACATCAATTCCTACAAAGCGCAAACTATTATCACAGCGCGGTGGCTTCTTACCACTTTTAGCGCCTATCATCATGGCAGCTGCCGGTCCTGCTTTGGGAGGATTAGCTGGCGCTCTCGCGAATAAAGCCATTAATGGATAGATACAATGTTTCAATAATTTGTCTCTCTTCCTCTTCCTCTTTCTGTTGAAACTTTCTCTCAACTTCCTCCTTCGAAGGAGTTGAGCTAGCAAGAGTTGTAAATGTTTCCTCTGTGTCGGACATGACTATGATGGTAAAATGCAAGACACTCTTCTTTATATATGAGAATGATGCAGTGTGATTGATAAATGGCTGTCGTCCAATAAGAGAGCGCGAAGCAGGGAGAGAGAATCTATATAATTGCGGTGCAATGACCATTTCCTCATAATATCATTAAAATGGATACACCACCGAACGCCTATGCCTTACTCATGCCCAATGCCCCACGCAAGAGGCAAGTGAAAACCATTTACGATGGTGAGGTCGAGCCGCTGCAGTTCGATGAGGAAATCATAATTTCCGACGATGAAGAGGACAGTAGTGATACAATCAGGGCTGCCTTACTGAGTGTGTCTCCAAAGGACGTCATGATGGAGCGGTGTATTGAGACTCTCCGGAGCTGGCTAGACCTCTTCTCTCCTTCTAGTCAGCCCCGCAATCAAGAGGAGTTTGACTTAGTAGACGTCATGTACCGTCTTATTACAAAACGTATTACTTTATTTCTTTTCAATAAATGTGTATCATGATAGTGTTGTTTTTCCTTCATATAAACTGCATGGCTTCGAAAGGATCATCGAGTAAGCATAGTATCGATTGGGAGCTATTGTTAGAATAAGATATCTTATCATCTAGACACTTAACACAGTTACTAGAAATCATTCAACGTATGAAACATGATTTTAGGTGAAGCAACGTTATCTGAGAATGAGCCATGAGTTCTGCTTGTCACTCTTACACCACACGTATACAAAATCATTTTCTATCTTCTCTAATTGTCATCCTTTTTGATGGAAACGTAGACCGATAATAAATGTGTTAACTAACCCCACATCTAAATTCCTCCATTTATTTCCATTTCAAGATAAACACATTGCAAGACAAAGACATGTTGTATGTAGGTTTATTTTTCACTCAAAGTTGAGAGGGATCACTTTTAAATTTGGATAGATTGTAAAATGTTTTGGGTGCTTGGGAGCGTCGGGCACTTTCCTCACACGCGTCGTTTTTGGCATAAATTCACCATCAGTCCACACAACTTTTTCAATGACGACTTTCTTGCGGGACTCCTCCTCTTCCTCACACTTGTCTTCATCCCACTCGTCAATCACTTCGAATAGTTTGTTAAAGATCTCTAAGGCGGGAGATGTACCTTCCATCATGAGATAGATGAGAATGAGAAGTGCTGCAATCGTTTCACTTATATAGTTATTTAACAATGAATTCCTCAACAACCAATCAGAATGATTCTAATTCAGATGAAGATTCCTTTTTTCACTTTATCAAACTGTGTGGTAGTAAAAACTTTGTACAACATGATACACTTTCTGACTAGACTTGCGAATAAACCTTCGATGACCAAACTTTTCTAACTATACATCAACCTGTGTGGCAGTAAAACTTTTGTACAATATGATAAACTTTACTTTCATTTCATCAATTTTTCACCCATCCTCTGAGTTATACCGGCTTCGAATCGTCATGAAAGCAAATGATTTTCAGGCCTCATTACGGGTAGCCTCGTAAAGGATCATGGATCATTCACGGAAAAAGGCAATAAAGCAGTGTGTATGTCTTCATGTTTTAAAGAAAGGATGCTCTTCACTCATATTTATGTTGAGGTCCAAACCATCTTCCCTCTTTTAGCATGCTGGATTGTCTTTGATGACTAACTATTGTTGCTTTCTTCACATAGTCAATCGTTTCTAGACAATCGGCAATCTTCCTTGGATCAGCTGTCTTGTTTGCTATGGAGTAGTACCTTTCTGACAACTCCATGATTGTGTTCTTTTCTTTCTTTTGACGAATCATTAATTCAGCTTCTGTCTCACTCATGATACAGAATCACTACACTGTAACAATGCTCAGTGAAAAGTGAATTTCTATAAAGTAGTACCTCCTTATATCTTGTCGTAGGAAACCTGAGTCCTGGATGGTGAACTTTAGGACTTGTGATGTGTTTCATTAACTTTCAGACTACATTATCATTTCATAAACTTGTGCTTCATAAAACGTCATGATCAAACTTTCTAACTATGCATCAACCTGTGTTGCAGTAAAACTTTTGTACAAACCATGATACACTTTCTGACTACGTTCACGAATAAAACTTCAATGATCAAACTTAATTTTCACAAACGTGTGTCGCGGTAAAAACTAGTTGACTACACTAACGCTTACATTTTATGACATTTGTGTTTCATAAAACGTCATGATCAAACTTTTCTAACTATACATCAACCTGTGCTGCAGTAAAATTTTTACAAACCATGATACACTTTCTGACTATACTTATGAATATAACTTCAATGATCAAACTTTACTTTCTCAAACGTGTGTCGCGCTAAAATTATTTGACTGCACTAACTTTGCAAACCATGATACACTTTCTGACGACAGTCACGAATACAACTTCAATGATCAAACTTTCTAACTATACATCAACCTGTGTTGCAGTAAAACGTTTGTACAACATGATAAAGTTTCTGACTAGACTTACGAATAAACGCCATGATCAAACTTTCTAACTATACATCAACCTGTGTTGCAGTAACACGTTTGTACAACATGATAAAGTTTCTGACGACACTGACAAGAGCTTGTTCACTAGCGAAGAGAGAAATCTGTGATGTGTTGCGTGTGGCGCAAGGGTGGCCTCCCGTTTCATCCCTTCATCATTTCGTCTCCGTGATAGAGACGGTTCTTAAAAGAACTGATGGTTCATTCTCGCATGGTTGGCCAACTGTCGGGAGACAAGTGCAATGGAGATTTTATGAGGTAACCTGTGGCAGATAGCTAAATGTTGCCCTGGCGGTCAGAGTACAACGTTGAGACGAAAGGCAACCACTTGGAAACATGACGCAGAGAGGTTTCACAAGGATTACCATTGCCCACGTCCCGTGCAGTACTCATCGCTACGGACTTCACCGCTGTCTCGAAAGAACGCCCATTCACAGGAAGTATGACACCGAAAATCTCCGTGACTTGCACCCTCCATGACTTGATCGCCAGACATGAAAACCGGTAGAGTTGGTAAGAGAATGACAGACTTTGATCAGCTTGATAGCAAGCCGTAGAGAGCTTGATTCACCAGCGTTTTGCAATGGAGATGTTTAGAGGCCACCCATGACAAGATAGCTAAGACTAAAAAAACCCCAGAAAACCTCCAAAACTAGTGAATTTAAATTGTTCAACTTTTTAGCACTACTTATGAAATTTTATAAGTAGTCTATCACTTAGGGCAGGTCAATAGCGACCGAACCTTTTTTGAATCAAGTCAAACGGACTTGTAGAAGCAAAGTTACAAGCCTTTAAAGTTTTGGAGTCTTTTATGGCCTGGAGATGAAGGCCATCTCCTGGCGAACCTCTAAGTCTGACGCCTTAGCTGAGTTCAGCAATGAAATTTTCTAAGTCGGTGTCTTACAGAAACCCGAAATTTGGAATGTCCGAAGCTATCATCGGAGCTCAGAGAGACGACCTACCTTTGACAATCGCTCTCCTCTAAATGAAAAGTCTCTGTCGGTTCCCCGCTTATATAGTGTGTGGCGATCAGCTGATGACGTAATACCCATCATCTAAAAACTTAAAACCCGTCTATCTCCGGTTCTAGTGCTCCGATTGAGCTGGAAATTCACCATTTTCATGTAGAATTTCACGCTGAATCCGAATCCGGCCTCCGTTTTCCATCCGATGCTTCGTTTTGGCTCTACAGCCCGCAGCCATCGCAAAAATTCTAACTCGTTTTTCGGAAAAATGATGAAAATTTTTTTCTCTCCGATGGCTTTCAAATTTACCATGACGATGCAGAATTTGACGGTGATTCCAAATCTGGTCTCTGTTTTCCCGTCCGAGGCTTGCTTCACCCGCTAGAGCGATTTTCATAAACATTCTAACTCTGTCGTTTTTTCGTCAATGTCCAAAATTTTCAATAACGTCTCACCTCTAAACGAAGGCAGATACGAACAAGCCATGTTTTCCACTGAATTTGTCTCACTTTTAGCTTTCAAATGAGCTATTGCACGACTTTCTACGATCTCTACAACCAAAGTTGGAAGATCGTTGCCGAGGGGGGGGGGGAGGTCAGAACTTTTTCTCTCCGATTGAGTTGGGAAGAAGTTCCTAGACCCAAAATTGTCCGAAAAATCCGAATTTGCACTCCGTTTTCCCATCCAAGGCCTCCTTCCTGTCGAAAGATGGACTTTCTCATCCCAAACCGACCAAAACCTGACTTTTCCAACTCTGACGTTTTCCTGCCATTTTCCTCCCTAAACCCAAGAAAATTAGACCAAACTGAGCTTTCCAATGCATTTTCTCACTTTTAGCTTTCAAATGAGCTATTGCACGACTTTCTACGATCTCTGGAACCAAAGTTGGAAGTTTGGCAGGAGGGGGGGGGGGGACGTCTTCAAAACTTTTTCTCTCCGATGTCGCTGGAAACATCCTTCCTTACCCAAAATTTCACGTAGAGTCCGAATCTGGCCTCCGTTTTCCCATCCAAGCACTCCTTCCTGTCGAAAAACGACTTTTCTCATCCCAAAACATCCAACACCCGCCTTTTTCCAACTCTGACGCTCCACCCCTTGCCTCATCACCTTCCTTCCCATCCCTTACCCGAAAACTCCTTCCTTCCTTCCAGGGGGGGGGTAGGGACCTTTTTACCTCCTCTCGGACCCATCCTTCCATCACATCCTTGACCAACTCCCTCACCTTCCTTCCAGAGGGGGGGGGCTCAGTCAGCATGATGACTCACCGATGACTCATCACTGCACCGCACCGGGCTTACTACTCTCCATCAGAATGAAAGGAAGTTTTCATCATCTGAACTCGAAACCTTGGCAGTTGTTTGGGCAACCGAACGACTTCATCAATATTTGCATGGTAGAAGATTTGAAATTCGTACTGACCATTCTGCTCTGAAAGAAGTTCTCAAAGGTGTGAAGAGCAAGCCAATGGCACCTCCTCGCGTTAGTAGGTAGGCGACTCGTTTGCTACCTTACAATTTTACCGTCACATATATCAAAGGTCGTATGAATGTGGTTGCTGACTGTTTATCCAGATTACCAAGTAGTGACATTCCTGATGAATCAAAATTTGACTGTACCTTGGCTACTATATTCTCAGACGAAGCGTCTTGCGTGAGTATGTCGGAGTTGAAGCGAGCAAGATCTAATGATGAAATTCTTCCTACTTTTATAGAGCGAACTGTTGATGGCTGGCCTAAAACTGATGTTGAATTGAACTTTCAGCTATATTACAAAGTTCGAGAAGAATTCTCGTGCGACAATGAACTACATTTCAGAGGTGAGAAAATTGTCGTGCCCCCACCGCTACAGCAGCGTCTCCTTCAGTTTGCTCATGACGTCACTTTGGAATCTCAAAAACTAAATCCTGTTTACGTAGAAGCTATTGGCGACCGGGAATGGACCAACACGTCGAACGTGAAGTAAGAAAATGTCATTGCTTTAGACAAATATCCAGAGAAAGTCCTGTTCAAGTAACAGAGTGGTGCACTCACAGAATTGAATATTTTGTTTATCTGCTTCGGTTTGCTAGAAGTGTGATTAATACGAAATTGACGGCACATCGAGGAACCTATTAAGTGGGCAAAAAGGAATTCCTAATACCTTACGGAGATAGGAGAAAAGTCGTGCGTCGCTTGCGGATTAATGTGAATTCAAGCAAAGTGCTTCGATTACCACAATTCCTTCAGATTCGAAGAATTCAGATCATTGCGCACCAGTTTTCTCAATAATGTTGGCCCTTCCGATCATTATTAAAGAAAGTAACAGGCGTACGAAAATTAGTTCATTTGATGATTTCACATCCTCTCCTCGGCATTCCTCACTGTATAGTGCGTACACTGAATCGAATGTTAGCCAATACATGTGTGTTTTGGAGTGTGCGATGTAATATCACAGCACGCACGCATCTCTCACTGGCTCTGGTGTCCTCTGCTGACAGCTTATTGTTTGCCAGTTCCAATAGCAAGCGATACATGAATTATCCATTCGAGAAGGAGCAAGTTGTCTAATTTTGTGATGTGCCATTTCGATATTAAGGTTACATGCAATTCTTCCTTTCTAGGAAACCGAAGCGCGCGCAGATGAATCTAATTCTGTGGGTGGACTACACCATGGTGTCACGAGACTGTAATGGTGTGATATTTTACTTAATCGCTTTGATTGATAGACATAGCAAATATGTAGTTTGTGACATTGTGAAGTCCATAACTTCGTCCGACGTTATCAAGTTCCTTCAATCGGTTTTCTCTAAATTTGGTCTATGTGCAAAATTGACAACTGACAATGGTGTACAATTCATTTCCATGCAATTCAAAGAATTTCTTCAAAATCTGGGAATCATACATGTCAGATCTGCTACTTACAATTCTCAAGCAAATGGTTCAATAGAGAGGATGAACAGAAATGTCAAGAAACTCTTAGAAAATTTAAAAATAGAAAATATACCATTCAAATGCATTCCTGATCAAGTGGAGAAGTATATCTTAAATTACAACAACACAATTCATGAGACGTCAGCTGCACCATCCGATATGCTTTTCAAGTTCAAACAGAGACCTATGCTCGATGTGGCCAGAGAATCAAATCCTCAGCAGGAAATTTTGAGATCAAAACGCGAGATTCAATCAAAACTTCGCAATAGAGCTGAGTATGCTGATCAACGACGCAGACCACTAGCTGTTGCGCCATTTTTAGTTAACGATTGGGTTCAGCATCCACCAGGTCCTGTCCGAAGAATTGTGAAGAAGTGCAGTCCATATACTTACCAATTAGACAATGGTTTTAAAGTAAACGCAAGAAGTCTGCACCTTATTAAGCGTCCTGCTCCTGATCAAGACGAACATGTGGAAATTCAAACTTCTCCTTCTCAACGTTATCCTCTTCGAGTGCGACGTCCAGTTGAGCGTTTCCAAGCTCACGGTGTGAATTTCCCAAGACGTGGGTAATGTAGTGTCTTGTGATTCGTGACGCTCTACATTCATATTGTTGCTATGATTTATTGCTGCCAATGAGATGTATTCTATTGTTCTGTTGAATCTTGCGGTGTCGGTTACTTCATAAACAAACGTTCGTCTTCATGCACAGGTTGCCGCTCTGCCTCGGATACTACAATAATCTACGCATTTTGTTAGCCACTCAATGGAATTTGCAGTAAACTGATCTGTTCGTGAAATATGCACAGTGGTTGTTGTCTGATTTTCACTGTTACCTAGTTTGAAACAAAATTGTTCCGAATCACATCTAAATTGATAACTGATCATCTCTCTAACATGGATTGCACCACTCCTGTTTATTTCTTTTTCTCATACATGCGTATATTCGAGATTTATAGATAACCTCAATAAGTTCTCCTATGTTTTGGGGATTATTCAAAATCGGCATCGGCTTATTAAGAACATAATTGAGCAAACTATAAATTTTAACTATAATCATTTGGAAAACAAATTTAACAGATTTTGTTGATCTTTGTAGGGATCAATAATGTTTCAATAAAACAAATTTTATTTTCATATTTTGCATGAGGTAAATCATATACTTTACGATAATTTGCTGGAAAAATCTTATGTTCCTTCAATATTTTCCGATAAAATCCTATATTTCTTATTTTTTAGATCTAAGGTCTGATCTTATCTTGGAGTATGGATATATCCTCATCTAACCTTTATCAGTATATGTAGGTACATTTTGTAACTATTGATATTTCAAGGAAGTGCTGATATCTTAGTTTTGATCGCACCTGTAAGGCATCATAGAATGATGTCTAATTATGGGTTTGGAATAATGTGTAAAAATATTGCCAACCCATCTGCTGCTTTAGTTAGTGGGCCAAGTGCATAACCCCTCTACCGTATACGTAGATAGATTTTGTACCTATAGGGTAATTTGCAATATTCATGTATATTCATTTCTGATTTGACTTCATAATCATCAGCTGAACTTGTCATATCATTCCTTCAAGTTAAAAGGAGGATATTGGAGTTTTCCCGCATACATCAACCAAATTTGGAAATATACTGCGCGTCAAAAGTTCCCGCACCCTCGCTATTATCAGTATTTTCTACTGATATACGGCGAAAAACTAGTGAAATTTGCTTTTAAGAATATAGCTTTAAATATATTTTATATATTTTGTATATTTTTATATTTTTTTAATAATAATGTATGTTTAACGATTAAATCAGCGGAAAAAATAATCACGACTATCAAAAAAAAAGTGGCATCAAAAATTAACAAAAAAAAGAACGAGAGAAAGTCAAAAAGACTAGACGACGCAAAGCTCTACGATCACTTCCTCACACCGGTGCGGCTCACTTCGTGATGACACGTCGACTTTGTGCTAGTGGGATGGCGTATCCAGTTCTCCAACAGCGCCCACATCTTCCAACGCGTGCAACATGCTTCGCTCTTTGGGGAGATTTCGGTTCTTCTTGAGATCGCTCTACCCAGCCTCATCCCACATTGTGTTCGATTGGTTGGGAGATCAGGGCTTAGACTTGGACTTAATCTGAGTGATGACTCCTGATCTCATTCGTACTCTCCGATCGATGGGCGCGATCGATGTTGTCTCGTTGATGCAAAAACCTGAAAATACTTGCCAGAGCCTGGGGAACCGAAGGGGATAGCAACAAAGACCCTTCACCGAAAACATGCCGCTTGCGTCCACAAGTTTTGGAAACCCACCGTCGACGTGTGGTTTGTGTCCCAAATCCGGCCGGCCCACACCATCACCGAGCTGTGCACTTCCCGGTCTAAGTCCATGGGGACGCATTCTGTTGATGAATCCTTGCACGAGGATATCTCCACACTCGTATACGCCCATCATGCCACCGAACGCAGAATCGGCTCTCATCAGTGAAGACGACTTGCCTCCACTGCTGTAGGGCTGACCATCGACGATGAGCACGTGCCCACAGCACTCGTTGTTCCTTGTGGGATTCGGTAAGTCTTGGGAACTTCAGGGGACGATAATTGGAGAGACCATCAGAGTGGAGGCGACGAGAAATGGTTGATCTCGAGACATTGATGGAGGTTGTTCTCAGTCTTCCTTGGATCAACGTCAGGGTCATGAATGGATCAGACTCGGCCATCGAAACACACAGCCGAGAATCGTCTTCATCCAGTACTCGTGGTCGTCCAGATCTTGGTCGATCAGCCACATTCCTTGTCTCCAAATACCGCTGTATCTGGTCCCGAACAGTAGACTTTGCCACACCAAAATGGTCACTTATCCGGTTGTAAGACCAACCGGCGTCTAAGTGTAAAGAAACCATCCGCCAACGAGCTTCAGTCGAAACGCAAGTCATAACGAATAAGCATGTTACTAGATCTTGCCACTTTATTTTACATCTTTAAATATCTTTCAGACTTGATTTCATTATGATAGAAATCAACTCATGAGCTGCGTTCAACAAGGAGTCGACTACATTCACCACTAAAGCCATTGAAGGTGATTACGTCATAGAATCTGAAGTAATGAACTTAGAAAATAGGTAAAAAGTTGGGGTGCGGGAACTTTTGAAGGTCAGTATATGTGCTGGTAATTGCTTGATTGAAGATGAGAGATCAAATGCAAATATTCATTTACCATCTGCACTTTGTGCAAATGACTAACACTTAGACTGAAAGTTAATTTTCTCAGGCTTCTGAATTCCTTTACCAGTGTATGAACGGAGACGTGAATGAAGAAATCGAACAAAAGATATGAATGCGGGAGTAACTGTGTGATATCTTATCTCCATGCATAGAAATAGATTGTTGTTTATCTGTAGTTGACTAGAATGGAATATTGTGTATTGCATGAAGCTTTACTTCCATTCTAGAGGTTTTATTGTTATCAATTTCTATATCTCCATGGGTTTTAATGTTTTATCAGTGGATAGTGTAGAAGTCTATGCATAATGAAATGAAGAAATCTTATTAGTTCTTTTTTTGAAAAATCCGACTATCGGTAGCTTTATGCTTGCTTTTATGATCTATCAGCAGTCATAGGTATTTTATTTTTCGCCGTGCGTATAATGTAGATATCCTGTCACTTTATTTTACCTGTAAAGCAGATTACTACACGGGCGTGCAGTAATATTTTCATTATTGCACTGGTTGAATAATAGATTTCTATATAGATATATGCAATTGAATTATATAAAACCCACTTATTATTTCACCATAGAATTAGATTAGTCATAATGGTCATGATATCGGTGAAAAATTAAATTACCTACACAACTCGTGCAAAGATATCCATCTTTTGCTTTCTCCTCGATCAACATTCTATGCACGAGCCCGAAGGGCTCGTGCATAGATATGTTGACCTCGAAGAAAACAATAAAGATGGATATTTTGCACTATTTGCGTAAAGAACTATTACTCGTGGTCATCTGTTTGCCATCAGTTTATTCTCACTTCGACGTTCGACAACATGCCCAGAAGATTTGCTGTGGAAGAAGCTCTACAACTCTTGTTCGGTATGCACTCATATGAAGCTGATGAAATTTACAATGATGTTGCAGATGTTAATCCCGAAGGTGACATTACCGATAATATCTCGGAACATGATTATCAGGGTGACATGGAAATGTATGTTGAAAGTGAAAACGATGACGAAGAGGATGAAGAGAATGATGATCCAACACATAATGTGGGTTTTGTTTCCGCCAATGGAATTGTTTATAGAGATTATCCTTTCACTCATCGTCGAAGAGAACGCAATATCATCGAGCCAGAACATCAAGCACGAAATCTATCTCATCCACGATCATCAGTGGAAGCGTTCAGTCTCTTCTTTTCTCCTGAGAGAACTCGTGAAATTCAAAGACACACCAATAGAAAAGCCACAGATCTTCGACGTATACTGCCAAATGTTCGAAACTTTATGACGAATTTTCTTTACGATGAAGTACGAGCATGCATCGGACTATTACTTAGAACCGGACTTGATCGTGACAACATGACTGATTTGACTGAACTGTGGAATGCAACAGAAGGTAGGCCTATTTTCCGAGCAACAATGTCGTTAAATCGCTTTTAATTTTTTCTACGATGCTTACGTTTCGACAACTATTGCTCACGGCCACAAAGCCTAGAAAGTGATAAACTTGCGCCTGTCAATGATGTTTGGAAACAGTTTGGATGGGACGCACCTACATCCCATCCAAGCCGTCAAAATACGGTCTCAAGGTGCTTGCTGAAGCCCGCACAGGATTTGCTCTTAAGGCTATTATCTACACTGGTCGGGAGCGAAATGCCGCACCTCACCGCAATCTTGGTCATGATGTGGTCACTGAACTTGCCAGACCATATTATTCTACAGGAAGAGAAATTGTGACTGACAATTTTTTCACCTCTCACAGCCTCGCAGTGACTCTCCTTCAGCAAAATATTACCTTGTTGGGAACTATCCGGTCTCATCGACGTGAAATTCCTGAGCAGCTTAAATCCAAAAGACTAGAGGTGGGTTCAAACATATTCGCTCACGATCATGTAAACAAAATCGTTTTGGTGTCCCACATTCCGAAGAAGAACAAAAATGTTATGGCATTGAGTTCTAGCCATTGCGGAAATTTGGCAATTGCTGGTGAAAGAGCAACAAACCTGCCATGATCCTCGATTACAATCGAGGAAAAGCTGGCGTTGATCAACTTGATCAAAATATTGAGAAATTCACTTGTAGACGTAAGAGTGTCAGATGGCCTATGATTATATTTTATAACATGCTCGATGTTGCGGCGTATAACGGCTTCGTACTGATGAAGACAGATCATCCAACACTGACCAGAAGACAATTTCTGAAAACCTTATCTTTCCAATTAGTGTAAGATAACGGTCGACAACGTCATGTAAGAAATTTGAAGCCACCGAAATCGATAATCGACGCTCGGTTGTT
This sequence comes from Prostheceraeus crozeri, assembly GCA_907163375.1. Lineage (NCBI taxonomy): Eukaryota > Metazoa > Platyhelminthes > Polycladida > Euryleptidae > Prostheceraeus > Prostheceraeus crozeri. The sequence continues at coordinate 322,792 of CAJQUW010000119.1, read as the reverse complement.
GCTCGGTTTTCGCGAACTAGACAAATGAATTTACTCGTCGCGGAGAAAACACGGTTCGGCACTGCAATATTTGCTACAGGAGCAGCAGAACACAGTGTGACATTTGTTTCATAGAGGTTTGGCCACAACACCGTATGATACAGAAAGTATGCAAGTGCTTGTCTTGGTCGTGAGTTCGTTTTTTTCGCTTTTCTTTATGTGCACGATGCACCGGTAGACACTTAGTTATTGTTATATTGTTACAGAATCCGTGCTATTTTCATAATGAAATTGTTATGTTTGATGCACAAATTGAATGGTTTTGATAAATTAAGTAAAAAATTAAATTGAAGTATTAATAAGCATTCAATAGTTATTGGTTGAAAAATTACTGATCTATCATTTGATAATTCAAAAACACGTTGTATCTAAGTTAAGCTTTAGTATGTGATATCTATGTTAAATTCTAGTATACAATATCTGTTACAATAGGTAGTCAGTAACGATATAAAAGCTATATCTAATATTTAGATAGATTTATTACGGAGTGATATAGGTTAGAACAACTTCATTATCTATAGGTACAAATTGTAGCTACGTATACGGTTGTTGTAGTCGGTTTTACTCATACGGATAAGGGTCAAAGAAATCATTCTGCGATGAATAGGAATTAAACTTAAATATAAATGAATTAATCTAAAAGACGTTCAATATCTTGGGTACTTTATTCACTAATTGATAAGTATGTGACACAATTCAATGAGTTTGCTAACTTTTTGACAAAGAAAGCAAACTCACAACATGACGATGATAGTTTTCAAGTACCCTGCGAAAGTCATCGCTGTAATCATATCGCGATTTGTTTCTTGCCTGTCTATCGCACATCGGTGTCTCTCCCGTCCTGTGTAAATGCTTCATCTGTTCCCTCTCAAAATCTGTGCGCTTTACACACGTGCCAACTGTTTTACAGTTTGTAACAACAGAAAAGGGAAAAGGTATAATAAAAATCTATCTCTCATACCTGTGAAGTGCGAATATTGAAACATTCCATTGCACAGGAAATTCTTTCGGCACTTATGAGTTATCTTCCCCCCACGTTTTCAAATTTGTCTAAATATCGTAGAATTGAATCAATCGTCACAAAACTTAAAGGACACGTATTTGAGTATATTTTCTACCCACATGCAAAATATTGTGCAAATCAGACTAGTACTTTTTGAATTAGAGACGATAACGTGAAGTGCAGTGAAGTCAGCAGTTGATCTGAGATCTTTGAGGTCTTCGAGATCGTTGAAAAATTGGTCCAGAGTTCTGAGTGATATACTGAGGAATTCAAGGGCTTCTGTGAAAATATATCTAGATTTTTTCATGTTTTGAGTTTGATAAACAGCCAACATGCTATGCTAGCCGAGCCAGCTGGTTAGAGATGAATGCATTACAGGATATCTATGCCATTTCAGCAAAGCTGAGTCATTGATTCTGGCTTGGCGACTGGCGAGCCGGTGTGTTCACAGTACTTCCCAGATGTCCGACATTATCATGGACGCACTATATCTAGGGATTGAAATCAAATTTTCAAAAGTGAAACTACAAAAGAGGACATGAATATGACCTGATTTGTTCATGATAGTGTGCTAGTGCTTCTGAGTGACTGAAGTCGTTGTGGCAATAACCGAGTGCTCTAGTTTTTGATTCGTGCTCTAGTGTAAGCTTCGATCTAACAACGGTCGAACGTTGTTGTGATTATGTACTATTATGACTAGCGTTCATCAATAATCGTGACGATGATCCCTTAGATTGTATGTACCAAGATATGAATGTTATCGGCGGCGCCAGGATTGGCTCGTCTGTTGTCGGCCTTTCCTTGCCAGCCCAACCGCTGCTTCGGGAGAGCGTTCTTCTCCATGTTGAAAAAGATATTATGCAGAGACAGACTTTTTTAATATCAAATGAATTAAATTGCATTTTGAACAACAAGCTGTAAATGGCCATACTGCGGTAAAAGTTTGAAATAAATATTTATATTTGTCTTTGAACTTTTTAACTCCTTTGCCTGAAAATGGAAAAATAATCTTCGCCATATTTGAGGATTTTCAAATCTTTCCAAACTACAATCTACGATTTTTAGGTCACAATTTTGTCACATTTTGAGTTTTAAGTCGTATTTGGTTATAATTTAAGCTCTCAATGTCATATTTGGCTACATTTTAAGCTCTGTTAGGTCATATTTTTCGATTTTTAGCCCATTACAAAATTGCCCTTTCTTAATCACGTCCTTAAATATTATCCATTATCATAAATTCAACCCTCATTCACCATGGAGGTTTCCTGGATCATCGTGTTACCTTATTTAGATGCATTCCTTGACCATTGCGAGCTTTTCCTTTGGCTTGGGTCTTGAATTTCTCGATGTACTGCCCCCCCCCCCTCCAAAGTGTCTCTTGAATGTTCTTGAAGTCTCCCAATACATTTTCTGATAATAGCTCTCCAGAAATATAGCCTTGCCTCCATTTGATGTAGTTTACCATTAGTGTTCCTACTTGCATTTCTCAAAATATTCAGGCATTTCCATGAAATCGCAATTTTTATCGTTTTATTCATTTAAGCACATTGGGATATTTCGATTGACTCTTCTCGAGTAAATTAACTCATTTGAAGCTAATAATGTCAAATTTACCGTAATAATTACGTCTGACGCTAATTGAATGCAAATCTGAATCGGAACCGGTAGCGACAAAATATTGTAGAATGCGATGTAGTGTTCGCTTTGAATTGATAACAAGCGGAAATCATAACAGAGTACACCACGAAACATTTTGCTAATTGAACTACGAAATTTTTATCAACAGAGAAGATTTCAAAAATAGAATTTTCACAGTTACTTTTTCATAATATCCACATGCCTAATATTTCTTACACGCCAACTCACACCACAGATGCACACCATGAAAGCACTACCAATGTATCTCGGCGTTGATTCGTCGTGGCACTGAATCCACAAGAGATTGATAATACGCAGGAGATATCTCATGGGTCCAGCTTTGAGATCTACCAGTGAAGATGGATTGGATTTCGACACTGCTAACTTCAGCTTTACCTGGGGACGATCCTGTCCAAGGACTGAGTACTTCAATATTATTTCAAGGAAGCCAAGATTTTACAGCACCGAATTGGTGGCATGGTGCACCGTCATGTTGGAACACATCGGACCTATGAAGTTCCATCTACTGTGGCACCTTTTCTTGAATGATTTTTATATACTCAGCGGAATTGACCGTCTTCCCTTGCTGCACAAAGTAAATACCTCCGCGGCCAAATGCAGATATGGAGCCCCATATCATGATTGAGGGACATTTTTTCACAGCTGAGACAGTAAACCTTGGATTGAATCACTGATTTGAAGGACGTCGAACCAAGGCCCTGTGTGGTTGAAACTGTTTTATCGTCGCTGAAGAGTACTCTACGCCACTGGTCAACTGTCCAGTCTTTGTGAGTTCTGCAGAAGATAAGGCGATAAATATTCTTTGGAGAATGTCGAGGTTTTACAGCTAGACGGTAAGAGCGAAGACCTGCATCGATAAGGAGACGTCTTCTGATGGTTCAAGTGCTGATTACAACATTTTCAGGTAATTGTGCTCTAATTTGAGAACTGGATATAGAAGGATTCCTCACAGCAGCACGGCGTATCATGTTACCATTTTGACGGCTGGTGATTCTTGCTTTGCCTGGTTGTTTTTTGGGAACTGTGGATCCAGTCTGCGTGATAACTTGGATAATATCATGGACTGTTGTCTTTGACAAATGCAATCTTCAAATAAAAGTTTAATATTAGTGAGAGCAGCAGGATTTGTAGGCATGATTGCAATGTGACGCACAAATTAACTATGACAGACAATTCCTGGAATTCGTGTAATTCTGAGAATTCTACCGATTTACATACTTCCTCCGATTGCCTAATGTCTGTAAATCAACGAATTATAACAAGCATAACGTGTGGTTATACAAGTAAATTAAATTTGTCAGCATGAAAATATAAGTGGTAAGATTGGCCATAACTGTACGGATATCCTTTCAAAGTGAGATGCCAATACATCCAGTAAATGCCAGCTAACCGACAAAGTACGGACTCAAATTAAGGATTATTACCGATTCTGAAACTTAGTATGTTTCTTTTGTGACTATGCATGCCGGAAAGGACTCTGTCAATATTCGTGGTGATTGCAGTTTGGGAGGACATGCTGTACTACAAGCTACTCAACCCGTCCCATCGGGAAGAAATATCATCACAGATAACTTTTTCACGGGTGTCTCTTTAGCTAGAGAATTGAAGAGGCATGATCTCACATTGTTGGGCACCATGAAGACATGGAGAAGAGAAGTGAGAAATCATAGACTATAAAAACCATAAAACGCATGGACTCTAAAATGCTGCCTGACCTCACAATAAATTCAAGAGAAGTTGAATGAAGAAGGTGGGCAGGAGTCAAAATCTGGTAGAAGAAGGCGAATTTTAGTTCAAATTGGCACAGAAGCAATCGCAGATATAGATCGAGAAATGTGCTGGTTGGTATCGTCATTCTGTGACTTACATTCCAAAATGTCAAGGTCTAGAAGACGTTTTGCATTAGCAAAAATATTCATCTTGTAGTTGCATGACGTTTACATTGCTTTGATTTTCGACAGAATTGATCATTGCTTGCTTTTCATAAAATTTGATTCAAATTCCATTGAGCTCACATCTCATTCGTAATGTCTTCCTGATCAAGTAATTTGCAGGTGATTGATTCAGTAATTAATATTGATGATATTGGTTTTATTTTTAATACTAATTCTTGGTCTGCTAGGTACAAAGCTATCTTTAAGTTCTGTTTGCGCATTAGAGTTGCAATTGGATGCAGATTCGGTGTCTGTTGACGATTCCCCTGTTTTTGTCGGTTTTCATAGAACAGTAGCTGCTGCCGAGCTACAGTTGACTGCAGATTCCTTCGTCTTGAGCGGCGAAAGGTGATCCAAGCATTCGCAAAAGTCACATCCTTCAAGATATTTCTGATTATTTTCGGGCATTTGGGTAACTTTCTGAAGAAAGCTCATGCATTCCGGCGCAACATTTTAGTATTCGGGCATTTTCGTCCGTGAGTAGGATCACTGTTTGCCATGCAGCGAAAGAAGAGAGAAGGAATTTTTATCTGAAGGAAAAATGCCCCCCTGGCGCCAGGTAATCATTCATTCAGCGCAGTGAAAGACATGCTGATGAACCATTTGAAAGACGGCAAAAAATAGGAGTTATTTTTCAATATGTCTGTAAATCAAAGGACGGGGAACCGTATGCGGCTGTTTACGGGTTTTTCCTTGTATGTGACATTATCTGAAGGAGTTCATCAATCAATACTTTCTTCTTCCTGAAGCACGATCCTTTTAGCCATAGACTGCATGATTGGGTCTATGAGACCCAACACAAGATCTAAACGTGCTCTACTTCTAAAGTCTTAAGTTTATCGAATGCTTTCTAATTTCATGACTTTATCTCAATTGGCTATACCTTTGCAATCATCAATGAGTTGATCGACTTAATCATGTAGAATATTGTTTCTGAGGCATGTCTACGTTACTGCATGAGTGGGTCTCAGAGACCCAAACTGCTGCGATATTTTTACAAATAATTCAATGTTCATAACTGAATTCTCACAAATATCAAACCACTACAGAATTATTGAAAACATTCTGATGAGCAGCCTATGACTCAACGCCATGCTAGCCGGCTTCTGCAAACGCAATAGCTCGGTATTCTAGCAATTTTACATTCACTGTCTTTTCAATGATAGGCCCGGGAAGAGGGTTTTCAAAAGTATGTTTTAGCATGTACTAGTATGTTTTTCTCTTGCCTGAGAACTACATTGACTTGCAGCTATTCGCTTGTTCATCGACGGTATTGCTATCAACAGCCAAAAATGTTACAACGATGAAGAATGCTTGACTGTGAATGAAGAATTATATCCTTTCAAAGTGAGGTGCCAATACATCCAGCAAATGCCAGCTAAACGACAAAGTACGGACTCAAATTAAGGATTATTACCGATTCTGAAATTTAGTATGTTTCTTTTGTGACTATACATGCGGGAAAGGACTCTGTCAATATTTTTGGTGATTGCTCTCTTTAGCTAGAGAATTGAAGAGGCATGATCTCACATTGTTGGGCACCATGAAGACATGGAGAAGAGAAAATACAAAAATGTTTAAAAGTCAAAGAGATGGATAGAAAAGTCTAGGAAGGTACATAGTATCAAATAATTAAATTGTCCAGTGCACGGCTCTCTTCGTGGGAATGAATGGTCGGCTTTCTTTGTTGAATTATCATACTTTCAAGGAATCGGAGATTGAAGGAATCTTTGTGATGTCCGATCACTCTTACGTTTGTTCTCCACTTACTATTTTGTTCCAATTGACAATGTATTAAATGTCTATGTACTGACGATTTCAAAATACAAATGGAGAAAAAGCAAAAACCAATTTTTGAATTTTACAGAAAACCCGCGCGAAAACCGATATTTATCCACAATGACTCTGCTCTGGCAAGCAATCAGAAAATAAATGTCATAACAAATGAATTCAACCGGATTTCTGAAAGATGCTCCTCAAAATCAACAAAGAAAAAACATCACTCGGCTTTCAAAAACATTTTCAAGAAAAGCGGGTATTCACAATTTACCACACAAAGCAGATGAAACACAAACGAAAACAGAAAAAGAAAGCAGTCAAAAATACACATTACCTCCAATTGCCTTACATATCCGACACATTGAACAACAAAATTATTAACATATCCAGGAAAGAAAGCTTCAACATCAGAATAGCCCATCAATCATTTACAATGAGAAATTTCCTTCAAAATAAAAACAAAAACAATATCAACGCCTGTAATCTAAAGAACTGCCTGCCCTATCAATGACCAACGTGTTTGCAACCGACAAAGTGCAGTGTATGAAATAAAATGCCTCAATTGCAATCAAATCTATATTGGCAGTACGATACGAAAACTTCACATCCGAAACAAGGAACATCTAACACAACAAAGTTCGTCAGTGCATAGACATTTAATACATTGTCAATTGGAACAAAATAATAACTGGAGAACAAACGTAAGAGTGATCGGACATCACAAAGATTCCTTCAATCTCCGATTTCTTGAAAGTATAATGTTCTCGTTCATTGCTCATCTCATCATCAGTCATCAATACGCACACTTGTATTATTTTTTTTACTGAATTTTCACCCCTAGCACAGCTATGAGCCATGAACGAAGCTAGGGGTTACTCAATGAAAAGTAACAAATTGTATTATTTTAAATAAATAAAATTAAAAAAAACAGATCTTCTAATCTGATTAAGCTGTCCCCATCAGAAACCTGCTTGAAAGTATAAAAAGATTATATTGGTCAGGGAAAGTGGTCTGGGGAAGCTGATTCCAAAGCTGTGCCGTGCGAACAAAGAAGCTTTTCGAGCGACTCACAGTAGGTGCGCGTTCTAGGCTCACATTATAGCATGTGAGTGCATTAGCTCTGCGTGTGCTTCTGGAGAAGATCTTATGTTTGGGTACGCACTCATTTACTGCAGAGCTGCTTCTACCGAAATAGTACCTGTAAAACAACAAAAAAGATAGTAGCAGACACATACTAGGTATCTACTACGAGGGTCGTTAGAAAAGTATCCGTATTTTGAATTTTTAACATTGAGAAATGACGCCGCGACGAAGCTAGCACTTATTATATCTATGGTAGTGCTCTGTCAATTGGGTATTCAAATTTCAAAAATCTAGCGCAAGTGAATTTTTTATAGATGTCTATTGTCTGTCAGATAGATAGCTTTGCTATCCGCCAATTTAAGAATCACAAATCTGCAGAAGATTTTCAAATTGTTTTGTGCAATGGAAGACGCCGTCTCGCAACAGAGAGCCATCATCTTTTTCTTGTGGAAGGAAGGCAATGCATCCTCCAATATTGCTGAACGACTTTCAATTGTCTTTGGTGATAAAGCCTTGAAGCAAACCACTGTCTATGAGTGGGTGTCCAGGTTCAAAGATGGACGATCTTCTCTCGAAGACAACCCTCGACCAGGCCGGCCAGTGTCTTATGCGAACATCGGCAAAGTGAAAGACTGCATCCTTCAAGACCGACGCGTTACAATACGTGAAATATCGGAATGTGTGGGACTGAACATTTTCACTGTTCACCAGATCATTCATCATGACCTGGACATGCGGAACTTGACGGCTCGATGGGTTCCCAGACTCCTTAATGAAGAACAAAAAAGGAAGCGGCTTGAGATGAGCCGTGCCTTGTTGACGAGAGCTGAAAGTGAAGGAGAAATGTTTTGGTCGCGACTCGTAACGATGGACGAAAGCTGGCTGCCGTATTTCATGCCAGAGACGAAGATGCAGTCAAGAATGTGGTGTGCTCGGGGAGATCCTTCACCTTTGAAGGCAAAGACTGTTCCATCCTGTCAAAAGGTGATGATTTCAGTGTTCTGGGACGAAGATGGATTGATCTTGGTGGATTACCTACGAAAGGGCGCGACCATCAACTCTGAATACTTCTGCAAGCTGGTGAACGAAGATCTGCGGCACCAACTCAAGAATCGAAGACGTGGGAAGCTTGTCATGAAGCCAATATTCCAAATGGACAACGCCACGCTGCACACCGCTGCGCGAACTAAGGATTTGGTGGAAAAGTTAGGTTGGGATGTGTTGCCACATCCCCCCTATTCGCCCGACTTGGCCCCTTCAGACTTCCATCTCTTTCCTCGCTTGAAGGAACCCCTGAGAGGAAAAAGATTCTCCTCTTTGGATGAGATGAAGGAAGCGGTGGAGTCCTGGAAGCAAACTACTCCCAAGGAATTCTACAAGGTGGACTCCGCTCCCTGGTAAGTCGGTGGAGGAAGTGTGTATCGAGTGGCGGAGACTATATTGAGAAATCGCGTGATGACAGTGAGTAATGTTATATATTAGTTTGCATGAAATTACACTGTTACTGGAATTGGTAGTTTTCATTTTACTCTGTCCGGGAACTTTTCTAACGACCCTCGTAGATACTTACATAGATATAGACACATACATACATACTAGATACATAGGTATCTACAGACACATACTAGATATCTACTAGATACATACATAGATAACATCATACATATAACATAATAGAAACAAAGGAGACACTACACATACTAGACTAGATACATACATAGATATTAGATCTAACAACAACATAATATACTATAGGTATCTAGAATCTAGAGACACATACTAGATATCTACTAGATACATACATAGATATAGACACATACATACATACTAGATACATAGGTATCTACAGACACATACTAGATATCTCGACGTCTAATAGACAAAGATTATCCTTTGAAAATATGACCAATGAATTGAAGATTTCAGTGAACTTTTATTCACTGAATAGTGTTGAATTGTTATAGAATCATCGTTCATGTTTTTGACAAACATTATATGTACAATTAAGATTTACTAATTATTTAGAGCTGATTCATTTTTTCCAAGAAAATAGATAATTTGTGATTGTAAATGCTATTTCTAATTTAATTATATATTTCTGAGCGGTAATTCGAATTGCCGCTCATAGAGTCATAGTCATATCACATGGTAATTGGCTCAAAATACTATATTATCGCAATATCACGATAATACAGTTAATATAATATACGTTTTACATCAGCTTCGATATAATACGAACATAAAAGCATAAATTGTCTCTCTCAAAAGCTTTAAATCACCATCCCTGCATCAGGTTCCAAGTCCTCATCAATTCAAGAATCACATCTGAGAAAGATACCAGATGTTATCCACAATAACTAAATGAAGGGTGGCGTGGACTTAATAGACAGAATGGTTGAAAATTACTCAATGAGATACAAGTCAAAAAGCTGACACGTGACAATTTTCTGCAACTTGCTACACATTGCCTGTCTAAATGCTTTCGCGCTTTATAATGAATTATTTCCGAAGTTTGAAGAGAAGGCATCGGCAAACGCTATTTCTGATTGCATTGGGATTATTGAATTATTGATTATGAAATCTCAGTATTTATCAGTGGTGGGAAAATATGGAAGCTAGCAATAACAATGCGGATAATTTTTTTTACGGATTTTACGTCACTTTTTACCCCTACTGGGGTCTTGGACGGTGCTGACTTAAGTCAGACTTTGTTTGGAGCGTTGTGGTGCTTTGTAGTCCGGATGCCCTTCCTGCCGACTTCCAATGACACTTTCCGGGTTCGACATCTGGACCATGAGATCGCTAGTCCAAGTACGCAACCACTGTGCCACGGACACTTTTTAAGGATTTAAGGATAATCCAAGAAGATATTTAAATGTTACATAGGAAACAAATGTAATGAAAAAAGATCATTAAAGTACGTGTTCTAAGATGACCCATTGACGTTGTTGAGTATAATGACGCCCTGTCTTTCATTGTCTTGTAGTTGAGGTGATGAGACGACTCCAATGTGTAGGAATATTCATACTCTTTGTCTGTGGCATTACCAGCTGCCCAGAAAGACTTTGCTTCAACAAGACTGAAGTCGCCGAATACAACATTCGTTCAATTCAACCATTTGCCACCGTCTTTGACGTCCACACAATTCACGACTGCGCCAAGCTGTGTAAAGCTGAGTCCAAATGTGCAGCCTTTTACCACAAGGAACACTGTGGCTTGTTATTTGCAGCTAGTCTGTCTCATATTGAGTTCACTGATACTTCAGTGCCAAAAGCCGCTATTTGGATTCTTCCACAGCGTTTGACAAGTCAATGTCCTTCTGACTATACAATCAAATGGAAATCTTCTCGATATAAGTTCTACCATTTGTCAGCTTCGTGGAATAAATTTGAATCGACTTGCAGTCGTAAAGGTGGAAAATTAGCAGAATTGACCACAAATGAAGAAAAGAGATCTGTGCTAGATCTTCTGCGGCCTTTATTACCGCCTAAAAAGGCAGTTTTGGTTGGAGGTTTACAAGATGAAGGAAAGAGTCCAGACGAAGGATGGCGTTGGTACAAGGCTGGCATCGACATTCCGTCCTCTGTATTGACATGGGCAGTAGGTGAACCGAACGATCATTTAAGAGATGAAAGGTATTTGGGTTTGATGACGTCGAACGAATTCATTGACTATTCAAGACCAAAGCAATTTCTGTGTGAATGTTTGGAAATTAAGACAGTTTGGAACTTTCGTTGAACTGGTGAGTCGACTTGTTTCTCTGAAACTTTCAAACTTTTCTGCATTATTTTGTCGACGATGTTTCAATTTCGTGAATTATTTCGGCAACGCACTACTCATTCTGATGTCTAAAGTATGAGAATTGTGGACATTAGCACCGCAATCGACTATGGTTGTTTATATCGAAACTATCAACTTAATGGTCTACGGTGCGTCTCATCAGTTTTTCTGTAAGTGGAAGGATTCGACCGATCTTCGAACCGAGAAACCAGTAGTTAATACTAATTATCATCCTCTCATCATGTGGAACACAGGTGCATGACAGTACTATGTATCTTTATTACAACCTACCAGAATTTACGTTTCCTGATGACTAACACTTGGAAGATCAATTGCATACCTTAAGAGGTTACCCAATATCGCTTTGGACCACAGAATTAAATATTTTGTTTATCTGCTTCGGTTTGCTAGAAGTGTGATTAATTCGAGATCGCCGGCACATCGAGCAACCTATTAAGTGGGCAAGAAGGAATTCCTAATACCTGACAGAGATAGGAAAAAAAGTCGTGCGTCGCTTGCGGATTAATGTGAATTCAAGCAAAGTGCTTCGATTGTCAAAATTCAGATCATTGCGCACAAGTTTTCTCCATAATGTTGGTCCTTTCGATCATTATTAAAAAAAAGTAGCAGGCGTACGAAAATCAGTTCACTTGAGGATTTCACATCGTCTCCTCGGCATTTCTCACTGCATAGTGCATACACTACATCGAATGTTAGCCAAGATGTGTGTTTTGGTGTGTACGAAGTGATATCACAGCACGCACGCATTACTCACTGGCTCTGGTGTCCTCTGTTGGCAGCTTAATGTTTGCCATTTCCAATAGCAAGCGATACACGAATTATCCATTCAAGGAGCAAGTTGTCTAATTCTGTGAAGTGCCATTTCGATATTAAGATTACATACAATTCTTCCTTTCTAGGAAACCGAAGCGAGCGCAGATGAATCTAATTCTGTGGTTTGGACACTAGATTTAACATTATCCCATTCATACCCAACGAACCTCATATTTGACACATTGCGACCGAAGTGCCCAGAACAACAAAAACTGACCAAATGGAAGGAAAAAGATCAACTACCGGCATCACTCATACAATGCTCGCTAATCACGCTTTAAAATTTGATGAAAAGGCTCAACATTTGAAAAGATTAACATTGGGCATGAAAGAGCTTTAGTCAGTGACATCTTTTCCTGAATCTATACAAAACTACTTATTCGAACATAAGCGATACTTTAGAATAGAAGAGCAGAAATGTTGCTGACTTTGTTTTATTAACCCATTCATGCCCAACGTTCCAAATTTGACTAATATATTTGAAAATGCATTCGCTGTGAAAGGGTTAAGCTACAGTAATTCGCTGAACATCATATCCGTAAGATTCTGAAATTAGAGCATAATTACAAGTAAATGCAATTATGTTTTCTGATTTAGATATATTTGTCCATACATCTCTATGAACAATGTCCATTGATTATACATTTTAATGACTGCTTAACCGAGTATTTTTTTACTTTTGAATGTGGTGCAAATCAGAAGGTCCAAATTGAAATGCCCTTGAGTTTGAGATGGGAGAGTTCTTATACCGATTATTCGTAAAAGTTAAGATTTTGCATCTAATGCCTTACATTAATAGGTAACTAAGTTTGAAGACTTGGCTTTCTCATACTTTCGCGGCGATTAAAAACTTAGGGTGTGGTAGCATGTCGTGCCGGACAGCGATGGCACTCTACGTCGTACCGTACAATTCCCGCATATATCTGTAACAATAAATTCAAATACAACAAAATGAACATCAGGACATTAACAGAATGTTTAGAAGTCAAAAATACAGAACGTTTTATTTGTCTTTTATATTGGTTTGGCGACGCAGTAACCAAGCAAAATACTATGCCAAAGCCGACTTCACGTGACGTCAGCGAAACTGCTGCGGTAAAATTTATAGAAATAACACGAGGCGGAGCCCGGTACCAATCTATTTAAGGCGGAGGGCACGGGACGAGGGTAAGACGGCTTAAGAAAGTATAACACTGCGCAAAACAAGGCGTCCACGCGGTAACGGCTGTAAAAGTGAGCGAAAGAATGCACCACTTTGCTTGTAAATTTTTTTTGGCAATTTACAAAATGTCTGGAGAAAAAAGAAAAAAAATGGCTGTCTCTGCTGACACAATTGCAAAAAAAAAAAAAGGACGCAATCAAAAACCTCTGGGCAAGAAGAAAGGAAGGTTTAGACTGTAGAAAGCAAGTACGAATTGATAAAGAGACGACAAGAAAAGGATATTGCTTGGATAGTGCATGGAAGGCCAAAAAAAAACAATGTCAGACATAAGGCAGAAACTACACCATAATTGAAGAAAAGGACAAGTGCCAGAAAGAGAGACAAACAATGACAATGGTGTCTCGGCTAGGAGTTCGTGAGTGGTTTGAAGCAAATTGACAAAATGAAGAAATAGAAAGTTCAAAAGTTCAGTGCAAGCCTAAAATTGGTGCACACAACGTTTTCAAGTTCATGTTTTCCAAATTGAACGAAAACACGAACGAAAATTGCCTCTAAAATTGCCAAGGCAAGAACAAAATATTTCAAAATTAAAAAAAAAATCATTGATAACCCTTCACAAGTATGTCTAGTCCTCTCTACAGAAGATGCAACCACACATGTCTTTTACATCCCAGCAACATGATGAACAACCAAAGTACACAAAAAAAGTGTGAAAAAAAAACCGAAATGAAAATAGAAAAAACATGACTGAGATCATTTCACTGTGTGAACACTGATCATGGTGGTTAATTGGGCCTACCTCCAGATGTGGTTGGAAAGACCCAAAAAGGATAAATTTTCCCAAAAAGACTTCCATCCATCATCCAAAATCATCAGTGTGTGGATCCATCAACACCACAAGAGGAGTGATGATGAAGAAGTGAGTAAGTGTGCGGTGAAGAGAAGAGAGAAAAGACCTACTGACCAAAAGAATAAATCCTCCTTAAGCTACAATGGAGAGTAAAAAGGTAAAGAGGAAGCTCAATAAAAAACTCAAACACAAAAGGATACTCCCGGTCTCCTTGGCCTGGCTTGCATCTCTGGATTTGAGCCAAAAAAACAAGCAGAAAACACAAACAACAAGAACACTGTGGACACTGTGGGGGCGGAAGTGGCAGAGAGCAGCTGACTAAAGCAGCATGCAAAGACCTTCCTTGCCTTCCTATTGTGTCGTGGTTGTCCTTGACTACAGTTAGATTCCTACAGAAATGGTACAATGGATCAAAAGTATTTCATTACAGCAGTATCAGCAAACAAGTTAGATGGCAAGACGACTACTACCTGTGGCAGAGACTACACAAGGAAAAGCCTCAGACAGAGAGAGGAAGAAGAAGAGAGGGAGAGCGAGATGAGGGGTACTGTGGGACGATGAACACAGTTCAGTACACAGAAGAAGAATGGAGAAGAGTTGTTTGGTGAGTGGACGATGAGGCGATAGTGACAATGATTTTCAAGGTTTGTAAGTATTTGTAAGGAACAGTACGTTAGTTATAAACAGAAATATAAAATGTGTTTTTTTTTTTTAAATAGAACAAAAACAAAAAAAAAAAAACAACAATTTCATTATTATCATCATAATTTCTTCTTTCTTTTTCTTTAGTATGTACATAAAAGTAAGCATATTTTCATCTTTTCAGTAACAATTTTCTAAACCAAAAAATATAATAAAAAAAAATTAGATAAGTTGAGTACCGGCTTATATGCGGGTTTTTGCAAAAACTGGTAATTCTAAAGCAATTTTAGATGGTCGGCTTATATGCGAGATCGGCTTATATGCGAGTATATACGGTAAGTACAATCCCGACCTATAGCTTTTACGGGAAATAACACATCTATATGCAACGGCAGTCTTGTGATTTCAAGAGAGATTCCAATATAGTGCTTGAGCATTAAGTATCGCCTCCTTCTTACTTGAAATAGTCAAGACAGGGTTGTCAGCGCACATTTAAGAAAATTTTTTTTTAATAAACATAACTCATTACAATTAATAACCTGTTTACGCAACAAAAACCGTCAAATGTGCTGTCCTTTATACACATTTTATCATCACATAATGCATAGAAATTATGGGAGAACAGTTGACACTAATTCCCAGAAACGAAGAGGATAAGAAAGTCAACGACCACGTTGTGAACAACGGACAAAAGCTATGCCGGCTGCCAATTGCAATGCGTTACTTATGGTTCTGCTCTCACTCTGTCATGCGACACCAGGATTTCTTAGAAATAGAAGTTCCATTGATGATCCACTGTCTGTTTCTATTAATAGTAATAGGAAACCCTTCAACCATTGATAACAGAGTAGTTGTAAATTGATGGTTTTATATCGTTAAATTTCACATGTCGTAGCGTAGACATTCGACAAAGGAGCATTAAGCAACATAAATGATCAATTTGACACAATGCGGCAGCGCAACTACTAACGGATGTCAAGTAAATGAATAGCTTCCTAATGAGATTTTGAGACTGAAATACTTGGAAATTAGACGGGCAGCCAAAAATGCTGTAACGAAACGCATCGTCTTTACAAGCTAGGTCAATGAACATAAATTTTTTCAATGTACATAAAATAAAATTATACATGATACAGAATTATGACATAATTTTATGTAAAGAGATTGTATTTTGTTGTGGTAATTTATTTATTTACACTGACGATGGACTTTTGAGTTTTGGAGATATATTGAAGAGGTCTTTTTTTTTATTTTCAGTAGATCTGCGTAATTCATGATACAGAATTATGACATAATTTTATGAATTACGCAGATCTACTGAAAATAAAAAAAAAGACCTCTTCAATATATCTCCAAAACTCAAAAGTCCATCGTCAGTGTAAATAAATAAATTACCACAACAAAATACAATCTCTTTAAACGAACTACTATACATATATGCTTCCCCAATCATTAGATTTCCATTAGCGCATCATTAGCATTCCTATAGTAACTAGCACTGCTTGGACGGGTATTTTAAACAAATGTAGCGAAAAATTTCGCCCCGTAAGCTAGTCATCACATATTGCATAAAAATTATGGGAGATAAGTTTCTAGTGATCAAAAATGCATTTCTATTTTATTGACTTTGAACCTCTGCACGAAGCGAAGCTATCAAGGAATTTTCCAATTATTATTACATCTTCAGCCAAATTATTCAAGAGCTTACTTCGCTTGACAATATTGGAATGCTTTTAGAAGTATACCAAAAGGAAAGTCTACAATATCAAATACGTCACATATGTTACATAAATACGCTTACAGAAAACTACCGTTTATTTTACCTGAAACATTATCCTAGGGTTAATTTTGGTAACTCATGACTTCAAAGAATTGAAGGTGTAATGAACATATGGATCAAAAAATAATATAGAGATAATCACTATCTACATTTTGAATAATATCAAAAAACAAAATAACGTTTCAAATGATGTTTATTGAAAAATTGCTCGTACTTAGTTAATAACAAAACGATTCCTACGGTTGCACTTGCCGAGGATTTATGTTTCGTCCCTGCTGCCCTTGCCAGAAGTCGATTGGCTTTCATGGACAATGCTTTATTGATTGCCTTCTGTCAGACCTCCTCCCTTGCCTTCGTTAATCGAACATTGTTTTTGTTCGCTTCTCTTTGTAAAGTGTTAGCTTTCTTCATCTATTTTTTCAGCGGCTGTTTCTTCATGTGTTCTCTTTACTTCAGCATCCTTTGTTTGTCGGATGCCAGTCCTCTCTCAAGATTTTGTTGCTTTTCCGATTCTAGTACTTTATTCATAAGTTCCATCTCTAAGCGAACTTGTTCTTGAAGCCTCTTTTGCTTTTCAATTGCCAATCTTTGCTCTTCTAGACGTTTCCTGTACGTGTGATCAGATTTCCTTATGTCTATTAAATGTCGTTTGTCGACTGGGTAACCGTAGCAACATGAATTGCAAGCTGATAAATGGTGCTTCGTTATCATCAAACCATTGACAGTAAACTCAGAGGCCCGTATGCACCAACGGCGCTTAAAGTTATTCCCGGCATAACTTGCTCTTTAAGCTATGAATAACAGAGAAGTCGATGCGCCAATCTCGCATAACTTTCTCTAAGCATAAATATGATATTTATGCCAGACTTAGTGAAATGTCCGATGCACCAACATTTTATACGAACATAAATGCAGAAAATCCGAGAATAAACTAAACGAGGACTGGAGCTGGTTTAAAGTTATGTAAAGGATGACTTTAGGGAACTTTGATTCGTTGATGAAGTTAATCATATTGATTCCCGAACATAAAAACAAATGTGAGTAAACTGACTTAATATTTTTATCGAAGATCAAATAATCGAGTGAACACGGACTTGTATAGCCGTCGAACTAACAACTAGTTTTACTGATAGGTTGGGGCAATAACTCACGAAAGAATACTGAAAGATCGGTCCAATCCCATAGAAGAATACTTAGACAATGAGTTTAGAAAAAGATATCGGTTCACCAAGAACTCATTTAATTTCATTTTGAATTTTGAATTTGATTAAAGCAGATATTTCATATTTGAATCAACGAAATTCACCTATACCTCCGCACCTGCAGTTATTGATCACACTACGATTTTACGCGACTGGTTCATTTCAAATGACAGATGGAGATCTGTTCGGCGTGCATCAGACATCAATCGGAAGAGTAGTGCATCGCGTTTCGGAGAAGTTGGCGCAGCTGCAACCTCGTTTTATAAATTTTCCAAACAGCGTTTTCTGAAACGTGAGTTTTACAAAATTGCCATATTTCCTGCTGTTGTAGGATGCATCGATGGAACGCATATTGAGCTTCTACTGAATCCTTTGACGTGCTCCGAGCTGTACAGATGCAGGAAAGACTATTTTCCATCGACATGCAGGTTCTTTTCGATCAGACTAAAAATCCGGGACATTGTAGCACGTTGGTATGACAGTGCTCATAACTCCCGCATATTCACATCATCTCTTTTGTACGATAAATTGGAGTCATTGCCTGATTCAACCTGGATTTTGGGTGATAGTGGCTATCCTTGTTTGTCTTTTATTGTGACTCCCTTTCCTGATCCCATATCAAATCCACAAAAGCGATTTAACGCATACCAAAAATCAACGCTCATTGTTGCTGAAAGGGGCATTGTTTGTTGGAAGAGAAGATTTCCATGTCAAATCTGGATTGGGTGTTGCTCTAGATAGATGCCCTAACATCATCGTCGATACGGCCGTGCTTCAAAATATAGCCACTGATCATAGAGAAAGTGATATTTTCGAAACTGTTCCTGAAAGGGCACAACCACCGCTTCCA
This sequence comes from Prostheceraeus crozeri, assembly GCA_907163375.1. NCBI lineage: Eukaryota > Metazoa > Platyhelminthes > Polycladida > Euryleptidae > Prostheceraeus > Prostheceraeus crozeri. The sequence goes on along the minus strand of CAJQUW010000119.1, from coordinate 304,195 downwards.
AATTTTGATACCACCAATTTGCGTGGTAATACCGTTCGCAACAAGATTGCAAATGGATATTTTCTGATATTTAGATGGATATTCCTATTTCTTTTTTTGTCGGTAATTCTGTAGAACACTGTGAATTGTGTGATTGAAATCTTTGAAATTTCAAAATAATCATGTTTTATGATATTATAATCACATTCGTACCTCATTGTGTTAAAGTTTCTTTAAAATTATCAAGTGCTTTCTCGACAAACAAGGTCACATCTACACTTTCAAATCTGACCTATAATTCTATTATATTCGACTACGATTCCATTAAAAATGTGATTAATAATTCTAATAAAGTCTAATGCAATAACGCTAATATTATTAGCATGATGAAAATATTACTGTCTCACACATCGTAGTAGGTGACTATTGAAATTCCATCGCATACATTTATGGGAAAATTTTAACGCTTAGTCACCCTTGAAGATCGAACCACGACCAACTCTACAAACTATAATGTACCTATTTGCGACGGTTTGCCTTAGATTCTCAATTCTATTGAATTTTTGTTTCCAAAATGATGTTGACATAAAACACATTTTCTGTTAACGTAATTTTATTGTAACATAACACAAAATATCCAGTATAGTCACTCGTTTTGAAATTTCTGCAACTTCCTTCTCAGAATGTCATTTTTTAGCTTTAAATTTTCCACGACAAGCACATGCTCAGCACGAGCCATCGATAGCAGTTCTTTATGATGCGAACTCATTTTTACACGTGTGTGACGCATTGGCGTTGTTGCAAGAAGTTGCGGTTCCACATTTTCAACGTTAGCAACTTGCAAATTTTGCAGCGTGTCATTTGCAGCCAATTCCATGACGTCTTCAGAACATAGGCCTATCTCCGCTTTGTCGCATGGTTCCGCCTCTAACTCATTGCGAAATCTTCTCTTCAAAGGTGGTTCTTGGATCGCATCACAATCATATTATGACACCAGCGGAGGATGGAGTTGTTCAGGTTTCAGTAAAGCTATGACTGATTCAACATTTGATGGTCCACCTCCGGTTTTCCTGATATCGCGTTTCTGTTCTGTAATGAACTTCTTTGCTTGCTCATTCAATCTTTTCCACAAGTTTCAAACAGATTTTCCGTCTCTGTCCCTTGCTCCTCCTTTCGCGTAAAAAGATTGGAGAAGTTCCATCCACAATTTTGCGTTCTTATCTACCGCGTCATTGTCGTTGACCTTTGAATCTATAACGTTTACTCTATCTTCAGTAAGCAGGTCTAATAATAGACTTATTTCAAAGCCGAGAAATTTCTGGAGCGATGACGATTTCGCGCTCCAGAAGACATAATGTCCATCTTGGGAAGTGAGGTTGTGGAGAATGGCGCGTTTAATTTCTGTCGTCTTACTGAGTCTAGGACGAACTCACACCGGTGATTGGCTGTTTAAACTTCTGCGTTACGAATTCACCATGCGTCTATATTTATTCCGAGAATAGCTAAGCTTGTCATAAATGTGGCCGATGCACCAATTTGACTTACGCTAGAATAATTAAGCTTGGAATTAACCTATTCGACGATTAATTTACACGCCATTGGTGCATACGGGCCAGAAAGTTGATTGAACGCTCGCTCCGTTTCCACATTGCCAGAAGCCAGACACAGACATGGATAAACAACTTTTACCAAAACGGAATATTCCAGTTCTCCAGATTCTTTTGTGGAACTCAATAAAAGCATAAAACAGCAAAGTTTGACTAAAGAAGCACAAAAAAGCACTTTTTCCCATTTTTCAGAAAAAAAGCGAAACAAGCCCGAGTGGAAACCTTGAGTCAAGATATATTTCAAATTCCTTGAGCGGATGTTTGTAGCAGTTGAATCATTTGTGCAAACTGACCAACTCGCATTTACAAGAAAGTAAATTCGGCATGCCTATCAGTTGACTCAAAAATTCGTGACAATTACAGGACATTCCAGGACCACGGATAACCCGCAATGTATAGATATAGCAAGAAAATCTAGGAAATCTTCGTAAAAGTCTGCATCAATCTTGGCAAAAAATGTTAGCACAGGGATTTCCGTCTCTTGTTACCTGGCACTTCAAGGTCAATTTGATGACACATCTAGAGCATGCCTCCTTCGACTTTGGGAGTCAGTTTTCCATTTTTTCCTTAATTTTTTCATAGAACTTCACTGTGAATTCCTACAATTCCTCCTCCATTAGCCTTCACAACTTGCAACTGTTTTCATTCCTGTCTTTTTTAAAGTCTTTCGAAAGTAAAGCAATTTTGGATTACTCAATTATGAAGCCACGACCGTCTGCACTACAGTTACAGTGCATCTTCGATTATCCGGACGTAATTTCAGAATCCGTTCGATTCTGTGATTCCATCAAAACATGTACATGTACATAAATGGAATCGAATGCTCATTTTAGCATTGCTCTCCTTTTTAGGTAGTACATACACGAAGTACTCTTCCCATACCAGCAATTAATTTTTGCTCAATGTTCGGTTCTCCCCGTTCTCTGAGTCAAATAATAGGCAAGCAGCTAAATGATTGGAGCATTACTAAGTAGGTTATGCATGCTAGTCAAAGCTGGGATACAACTCTTATATATCACTTTAATTCATGGTCTCAGTTCACGGTCATTGTGTGTGTACGTGCATTTATGTGCTTTCATAGGAACGACAGGGAATATACAGCGTGAGTCAAAAAACGATTTATTTTTAAGTGGATATAAAACATGTTTGTTTTAGTGATAGAAATTCGTTACAAGTTCAGATATTAAGCATATGTCTTCAATTCAATTATGTATTAACTAGATTTGTTAAAAATTTCTAATTATGTTAGATATCTGAGTTAACTTCTAATATTAGACAGATGATTTTACTGTCTATCAATCAACATAATACATTTCTAAATTTAAATAAGTAAGTTGTTTATCGACGCATGATATTGCATTCATCATATGATATTTCATTTCTCGATTTGCATTCATCAATATGGAACGCAAAGCAAAGGTTGTTGCATGGGCTATCACTTATGAAAACACCAGAGAAGCCAGAAGACGATACGCGAAAGAATATGATGAAGAGGCTCCTCCTGAATCCACAATACGTCGATGGGTTTTTCGTTTCCTTGAATATGGTGACATCAATAAAAGGAGAGAAGGCAGTGGTAGACCCGTTACCGCGAGTGGTGATGACAGTTTCCAGGAAATCAATCAACGATTGGAAGATAAACCGACAGCATCGACTAGACAGATTGCTACGGAAACTGGTAACTCTCAGTCAAGTGTTGTCCGCTGTCTTCATAAAAATGGACTTCATCCATTTAAGGCAACAAAAGTGCAAGCTTTATCCAAAGATGACTGTGAAAGAAGATTAGAATTTTGCCAATGGTTACGTCGTAATCAAGGAAGTAACAGTGACTTTTATAAGAACATCATATTTTCCGACGAAGCTGTTCTTCACGTCAACGGCATAGTGAATCTTCATAATCTCCACTTCTGGGCAACTGAAAACCCACACATGCAGATTGAAAAGCTGCAAGACCGACACTCGGTCACGGTATGGTGCATGGTTGGTCCGTACGGCGTCTTGGCTTACGACATCAGCTCTGAGACTATGAATAGTGACCGCTACTGCACAGTACTTCGCGAAAAGGTGATCCCTTACTTTCGAAGAAGATCGAATCGCAACAAACTTTATCAACAAGATGGAGCTCCGCCTCATTTCAGTCTCACCGCTCGGTCTTTGTTGGATGAGCATCTTCCAAACAGGTGGATCGGGAGACAGGGAGCAGTTCGATGGCCACCAAGATCACCGGACCTCACTGTTTGGGATTTCTTTTTATGGGGAGTTCTGCGAGATAAAGTTTACAAACAGGCTCCAAGAACCGTGGAACAATTGAGAACAAGAATCGAAGATGAGCTGGGGACTTTCAACCCAACAATGTTTCAGTCATCGTACGAGTCTTTCGTTGAGCGATGCAATCAGTGCATTCAGCTGGACGGTGGTCAAGTTGAAGGTTAACATTCAATTCGTTTATTATGAAATACCTTTCTTATGCATTCTGACAGTTCAGTTTCATGTTTAGAGTGATATTTAATAACTTTCGTTTTTGTCTTATAACTATGGGAAACTCTATCAATGGGAATATTTCGGTCTTCTTTGGACTGATTTCGGGTAAATATTTACATGCATGATAAAATAATAATAATTTTTGAGATCTACCAAAGCAATGCATAATTTGAACGATTCCTTCGTCAAATTGAAGACATATGCTTAATATCTGAACTTGTAACGAATTTCTATCACTAAAACAAACATGTTTTATATCCATTTAAAAATAAATCGTTTTTTTTTACTCACCCTGTATAGCAAACATGTACAATTGATGCTCATAATTTCATTAAACATTCGAAGAATCGGAATCAAATATATAAAGTATTACATTCTAGGTAGATATGCAGGATGGATATATGCATGCAGATTATGTAGATATATGTAGATCATATTCTACGGGGATCTAGGTATATAATCAAATGTCTTTGACCTAAGCCCACAAGCTTTTGCTAACATGGGATTTAAAAAATTCGCTTATCCAGATTTTTGACTGACCTATTGGGTTTTGAACATCCGGATAATCGAGGATGCACTGTACATCAACTTCCATCTGCTCAATTTCGTATCAACGGATGTACAAGATGCAACTTGTTTGCCTGCCGGTACAGGGTGATTAAAAATAAATAAAGAATTAAGGCCGATTCACATTGCCACCGTTCTGCCGCTCAGCTTCACTGCTGAACTCTCTGACCGAAGTCTTATCTCCTTTATCTTGCCCCTCATGTCAGAGAAACTTGTCCGTGTAATTGCACGTCTTCGGACAGCTGCTAATTTGTGTGATAAGGGAATTTCTAGCTGCCGCTCGCTCCACCGCTTAGGTTAGGAGACCAGTCCTATTCTCAGCGGCAGAGAGAGCGGTGAAAGTCATGGAAGAAAGCATAATTGTTGAAAAACTGATTGAATCAGTGCGCCAATTTGAAAATTTATATAACTACAGATCTCCTCAATACAAAGACCAACTGCTGAAGGAGAATCAGCGTCGAGGAGGCAAAGAAGAAGTGGAAGAGACACTTTTGCGAAGAAGATACAGGAGCAAAAGCAGCAAGAGAGAAGCGGATCAGGAGCAACAAAATCGGAGCGTTGGGCGTACTTCAAGTAGCTCGAATTCCTCAGAGACACTCTGAAGCCACGCAAGACATTTTGCTCCCTCGCCCAAAATTCTGCAGATACGGAGGAAGTTGACTCGGACATAGGCCTATGCGTCGAGATGGATAGTGATAAGTCATCAGAACCTGCACTCAAGCGCCGTAGACCAGGAAGTGCTAAAGTTTCGGCGGTTGATCAGGCAATTCTTGACGAGATCGCGAAGGATCACGAGCCCAAGGACATTTGTGTGACTTTTGGGAACTACGTTACATCTGAGCTTCGCGAGGTAAATTCCAAACAACAATTGTGGGCCAGGAAGAGGATCCTTGGTGTTCTGCTTGAGGCACATTAAGTGTTTGAATGACTTTCAGCACCAGTTGATATCGACAACAGTAAAGCGATATTTGGCGTCCACAATTGCAAGGAGCACAACACTGAATGTCATTTTGTAGTTGAAATATTCACTACCACTCAGTTTGGGGGCTTGGATGAGACAATGTTTGCCATCTATAGCTCCACAACATAATGGAAAGTTCCACAAATTCCAAAAGTCACTCGCTATATTTTCAAAATCAGTTGAGGAAGGATGTTGCAGGAAATTGTCCTTTAATGCTTCAAATATTGCAACCGATGTCTCGTTGATGATGTTGCACACGGTTGATCGACCTAGTCGATAGCTGATCGCGATTGTTTGCTGTGAGTCTCCGGTTGAGTGTTCTCCATTTCCATGAACAGGCGGAATTCACCAAGTTCTTCTCTGCTGCGAAATATTTGACGCACCCAAAATCATCGACGTTGCTTTGAGTACTTATTTCTCAAGCGTAGCAAAAGAAGCAAACGGAGATTTCTCGAAGCCATGTAGTCGGCGGTGGCACTGCAGTCAATGTGAACACTTGAGCGGTGCGGTATGCAATTAGAACATCCATCAACTTTCATTTTGACATCCTTATCAGTTAACTCACATGTTCTACAAATTACCATGCAACTAATACTTCATCCCACTCGGCGGTAGAGCGGTGAACGTTTGCAATGAGAACCGGCCTTTAAAGGGTGATCTGATTATATATTGCGCTTTGTGTGAAGCTATATGTACCATAAGAATGGTCAGGGTATGAGGCTCTCAATTTTTCAAATGAGTGTATTATAAATACTGCATAATTAGTAGCATCATATGTATTTTTTCTCTAAGATATCAAGAAAAAAACTGAAATTATTCCAAAAATCGTCTGCATTCTGAAAATAGGGTGGAATATGGTTGTACGAACCCGACGATCATTATGTTTCAGCTAAATGCAAGCTTTTCAGCTGTCCAGTGTGGCAACTATCGCTACGCTGGGAGACAAGAAGATGACGAAAACTTGGCATCATTTTTCGGGGAGACCTTCTGTGTTGTTAATGATTTGAATATTGTTATATTTCACCATTGATCAGTTTTTATTTCCATCCACTGTATTTTGCTGCTTGCATCATCAAGTTACATCCGTAAAATCACTGAAATAACTAAGACATCCTACTTGGGGTTGGGTCTCAGAGAACCACGATATGCAGAAACGGAGAAAAAATGTCATGCAGTTTAGCGAATGGAGAGAGAAGGAATGTTCATCGATGAATGTTATCCTCTTCTTGTCAAAAGTGATATATTATTGATTATGAAATTTCAACAGTTGTCAATGGCGGGAAAATGTGGAGGATCATGGAATATAATGATATGGAAGTTACATGAGATGGGATATGGAAGATAATAGAACGCGGCCTAGGAAACAAATGTAATGAAAAAAGATCATTAACAACAAGCTCTAATGTGAAACCATTGACAACTAAACAGTGCTTCCACAATGCTTGTTATTAATGACAGCAACATTCTGCCTTTCATTATCTTGTAGTTGAGGTGATGGGACGACTCCAATGTGTAGCAATATTCATACTCTTTGTCTGTGGCATTACCAGCTGCCAAGAAAGGCTTTGCTTCAACAAGACTGAAGTCGCCGAATACAACATTCGTTCAATTCAACCATTTGCCACCGTCTTTGACGTCCACACAATTCACGATTGCGCCAAGCTGTGTAAAGTTGAGTCCAAATGTGCAGCCTTTTACTACAAGGAACACTGTAACTTGTTATTTGCAGTTAGTCTGTCTCATATTGAGTTCACTGATACTTCAGTGCCAAAAGCCGCTTTTTGGATTCTTCCACAGCGTTTGACCAGTCAATGTCCTTCTGACTATACAATCAAATGGAAATCTTCTCGATATAAGTTCTACCATTTGTCAGGTTCGTGGAATAAATTTGAATTGACTTGCAGCCGTAAAGGTGGAAAATTAGCAGAATTGACCACAAATGAAGAAAAGAGATCTGTGTTAGATCTTCTGCGGCCTTTATTACCGCCTAAACAGGCAGTTTTGGTTGGAGGTCTACAAGATGAAGGAAAGAGACCACGAGAAGGATGGCGTTGGTACAAGGCTGGCATCGAGATTCCGTCCTCTGTATTGACATGGGCGAATGGTGAGCCGAACGATCATTTAAGAGATGAAAGGTATTTGGGTTTGATGACGTCGAACGAATTCATTGACTATTCAAGACCAAAGCAATTTCTGTGTGAATGTTTGGAAATTAAGACAGTTTGGAACTTTCGTTGAACTGGTGAGTCGACTTGTTTTTATCTGAAACTTTCAAACTTTTCTGTATTACTTTGTCAACGATGTTTCAATTGCGGGAATCATTTCGGCAACGCACCACTCATTCTGATGTCTAAAGTATGAGAATTGTGGACATTAGCACCGCAATCGACAATGGTTGTTTATATCGAAACTATCAACTCAATGGTCTATGGTGTCTGTCATCAGTTTTTCTGTTAATGGAAAGATAGTCGGTCCAAGACCCCTGATTTCCTCAATAGAAATGATATGTTTACTTTCTCCAAATTTCTGACTATTGTGTTACAAAGAATTGTTGATTAGCATAAAAGTTGCTTACTTAATCATGACAAAGTCGCATCAGCTGGACCTTTGGTGTAGATGAATTATTTTGAGGATTTCGCAGCAAGAAGTTTTTGTTGTTTGATGTAATTCAATATTCTGTGGTTCACCAAAATGTAGGGACCTGTGAAGCTTCGAGGTTCGATTCGATTCAAAATTGCGATTCGAGAAAAATTCGGATCGGTTCGCGTCGACTGTTCAAAAATTATTTCAACTATTTTCTTTTGATTTATAGCTTTCTCCCGTTTTCTAATGCTTGAAAGTGACATTGCAATATGTTTGAGATGCTGCACTGTAAGCAGCTTCGGTATCGTGCAGTTTACAGTGTGGATTCTCATTTATGGGGACTAAAAGTTTCGGTTGCTGAACTGCATCATTAATAGCTACTCGATGTGCTGAATGCTGACTGATCTTTCTGACCGAGTCTGATATATTTCACAATTAAGTAACTGATCTAGAGCAGAATTGTAGATGACCCATTAGCAGGTTCGTCAACTTCTATCTTACAGGAAGAATCCAAGCTCCATCGGGGGAACAGAGATCCAGATCACATTCTTTCTTAGCTAATACGATATTTGATTCTAACGCTGCAGGTAGGCCTATGGAGACGTTTTTGGTCGGCATTTTGTGTTTCGTTCAGAAAAATATATACCGCTATCTACAAATCCTATCTATTTGTTTGAAAATTATGATATCAATACCCCTACGCATCAAGTCAAAACCCCATAAACCCGAACATTCTAAGCTCTAGGTTCATTGTCAAAGGAGAATATGTACCACACAATAGGGGTGTGCCGATTAGTGATTTCACCGATCATATAATATCGGTGGAAGGTGGCCGATATTCAGCTGATATTGGCGTCTTCATTATATTGAAAGTACCGACCTAGTTACAAAAGATAGTCAAGTACACCAAATGACTAGTAAGACATGAATAGAATGTTCCATGCAGAAGCCTTATGATGCTCGTCTATAACTGATTAATGTTAAATGTTGACCAATTAGTTTTGATTTGATTCTAGTAGCCAAAATTAAAATCCCAATAGTCACAAACGCAGTAGAGAAGCCCCTACATATGAACAATCGAAACGTAATCTACCAATATAGATGTGGCTCGTGCGTTGCGAGCTACGTGAGATTCAGTTCGTGACATCTGTTCTCACATAATTCGATTCATCTGCGCGCGCTTCGGTTTCCTAGAATGGAAGGATTGTATCTAACCTTAACATCGAAATAGCACATCACAAAATTAGACAACTTGCTCCTTCTCGAATGGATAATTCGTGTATCGCTTGCTATTGGCAAACAATATGCTGTCAGCACAGGACACCAGAGCCAGTGAGAGAGCTGCGCGTGCTGTGATATCACATCGTACACACCAAAACACACATCCCTGTCTGGCTGGCACTCGATTCAGTGTATGATAATAATAATAATTAACATTTATTTGTAGATAAACAGCCACGGCTGATCATACTGCATACAAAGGGATAAAAAAGCATATAAAAGGCATTAAATCACAACTACAAAAAACGCGATACACAAGATGGAAGGAAGTTCTTTTATCGATCAGTTTTACAAAATATAATGCTGGATGACTTTCTCAGTTTTGATGTCGTCTCATTCGAGCGCTGTGGAATTCTTTCTCTCAGGATCGTCGGTAATCTTTGAAATCGTCTTAGACATATGGTGAAACGTCTGGTGCTCAGTTTTTCTAGCCCATGTTTCATCAAAAGGCCTTCATAATTATAATCTTTAGACTGGAATGTGCTCTATCATGCGGATGACTCTTCTCTGAACAGATTCAAGAGCATTTGACTGTGCTTTTGTGATGTTGAAATGCCATGCAGGAGCGCCATATTCCAGAATGCTGTGTATACAAGCACAATAAAATTTAACAACATCTGCATCTCCGAAACCTGATCGCATCATTTCACTAACGAAATGTACTCTCATCTGTGCTTTCTTGATTATTTTCAATATGTGATCTGACCAAGATAATTCCTCATTGATGATGAAACCAAGAATCTTCGTTTGATGAATTGGATTAATTATTTCCCCCATCTACTTCTATCTGATTCCAGTCTAACTGTTTCCTTCTTCTAAAGATTATTCTCATTTCATTTGTCTTTTTTAGATTTAATCTCATATTGTGTTATTTTGCCCAATCAGCAACTTCATTCGCTCTCTCAGCAAGTAATGACTGGTTAATGCTATCGAAAGATTCGTAGATAGTGCAGTCGTCAATATACTTCATGTTTGCTGTTAGGTCATTAATCATGAGTACAAATGCAAGTGGTCCAAATTTAGTTCCTTGAGGTATTCCAGCCGATATCGACATCCTTTGTGGTATTTCACACGCTGCATATGCTGATGTAGAAAACCAGATACCGAATTACACAGCCACACAGGAACATTCATGTCAAGTAGCTTGCGAACAAGAATGTTGTGGTCAATTCGATCGAACGCTTTAGAAAAATCTATTAGAAGAACTCTACCTATATAACCATGGTCTGCATTTCTCAATAGATCATCCATCATAGTAAGCATGGTATGTGTAGTTGAGCCGCCCTTTACACCGCCAAATTGATTGGGATCTAATTTGTCACGCACGTAATGCAATATATTAGCACCATTATTGTTTCTGCAATGTGAACTTCTCCACATTGCAGGCCAGACACCTTCTCTGATTGAAGAGCAAACAACTGACGTTATAGGTCCGGCCGATGTCTGGCAGCAGCCTTTCCAAATCCATTTAGGAATACCGTCTGGTCCTAGCGATTTGTGCACTTTTATATTTCTCAACATGTCTTCAACGGACTGCACTGTTGGGAAAATGTGATCAGGAATAAAATGATCATCGTTCTCATTACATAAAACAGGTTCAATATCTTCAGCAACCGATGCTAAGAAGTTGCTGATTGATTCGATGAAAGATTGAACATTGCCATTGAATTGATTTTGAATGAAGAAATTCACACTATTATTGTCATTCTTGGAATTTTTGCATAAAATCGATTTCAAATTTGTCCACCATTTTCAACTCTACTTAGATTTTCATAACGTAGTTCGCTTTCAAACTTTTCCTAATGTTTTCTGTCTTTTTCTTGTAGTGTGTGTAAAGAACCGTATTGCCATCACGTCAATGTTTATCACGCAATTTCAATGTATCGATGAAATATTCTGTCGCCCATGGTTTCGAACATGCAGGTATTTTAGTATATGTCCCCGGAAGATACTCATTCATCAGACTCGCGAAAATATAATAAAAATCTGAAATTTTCTTTGACGTGTTGGCCAAATAAACGAAGTTCCAATTGATCTGACATAGTGCATTCACAAAATTTACTTTGTTAGTATGACTTTGACATCTTCCCACCTTAAAAGTTGGCTCCAGAGACGATTGAGTAAATATGGGTAATTCCAAAATAACATTGTGATCCGAAGTTGCAATCGGCGGTAACACTTCAACTTTTGAAAACATGTCCGGCATGTTGGTAAGAAATAAATCTAAAATAGCATTTTTTTTAGATGCAACTTGCTTTTGACAAGTTGCTCCAAGCAAAAGGAACTTTTCAAATTACGTACATCGGCACGATTGAAGTCACCTGTTACTATAATAAGTAATCAAGGCCAGTTATTAGATGATCCACTAACTTACGAGCATTTCTATCAGGAGGATGATATACATTCACAATTGCTATTGGTGAAAATTTTCGTGGTAAATGTTTCGGACGTATTACAATCCACAGTGATTCTACATCTTCGTCGTCAAATTCCTCAATATGTGAGACTGGAATATCAGATGTAACAAAAATAATCACACCACCAATATGATCACTTAATAAGATTTTCTGAATATGTTATAGCCATTAATGGTAACTGACTCATTCAAAATGTCACTATCTAACCAAGTCTCAGTGATGCAAATAATCTCAGGTTTATATGCTTGAACAAAGGCCTCGAATTAGCTCATTTTATTTATAATTGATCGAATGTTTAACACTTAACACGTTGGAAGTCGCAAGTCAAGTGTGTCAACCGGAATTAAATGTCACTTGAGTAGTATTTTCTCAACTTCTTCTTTGGTACATATCACACGTCTCTGATTTGTTCTTCGCCTTTTAATGACTTGAATCTGGCGGATATTTTGACAAGCATGTTGCAAATTTTTTATCTCTTTCAGTTGATCTATTTAGTCCAACGCATCCAAGATATCCCATTTTACGAAACTTTCCTGGGGTATATAATATGCGCAACTTTGGTAATTCCATCGTAGATATTCAAGATGATATATAGCTTATATATCTGATATAAGCTTATCATAGCTTATATGCACTATGCAGTGAGGAATGCTGAGAAGACGATGGTGAAATCATGAAGTGAACTCATTTTAGTGCGCCTGCTATTTTTTTATATAATGATCGGAAGGGCCAACATTATTGAGAAAACTTGTGCGCAATGATATTAATTCTTCAAATCTGAAGGAATTGTGGCAATCGAAGCGCTTTACTTGAACTCACATTAATTCGCAAGCGACGCACGACTTTTTTCCCTATCTCAGTAAGGTATTAGGAATTCCTTTTTGCCTACTTTTTAAGTTCCGCGATGTGCCGCCGATTTCGAATCAACAGGGTAGCGGCCAAATTTCAAATTCCCGGGCGATTCCCGGGCCATTTTCCCAAATTTCCACGCTATTTTTCACATTTACCAGATGTCATTCCAATTACACCGCTCAAAATTATCTGAACATTTCTCTAAACTATTTTTATCATAAAATTTGAGACATTTCCTGTTTGAATTTTGAAACTAAATTTTGACACATTAGATAATGAACGATATTTGACTTTACCGCATTCAATTATACAATTTTTAAATTCCGTGAGCGCTGGTTCTTAAATTTATAATCATGACCTTTAACCCTTTCGACCCTGAAACGTTTTAAAACGTCCACTCTTCCTTCCTGAAACGTTTTAAAACGTCATCATAAAAATGCAGCGAATTTGTCAATCAATAATCACTGGAATTCTTGGACAGACTTTCTGAAAGCATGGGAAGGTTTCGAGATGAGGCATTGCTATTTATAGCCAACCAATCACAGGCGTAGTTGTGATGTTCATTCACTGATGAATTTATTCTCTTGGTCTAGATGAGAGTTAAACATTCGGCAATCATTCTGTCGATGGTGTCGCGCTTTCCGCGTCGACAACGAGCTCCGGTACACAGGTACGGATTTGACGTCGACTTAGATTTATGAGATGACAATGAAAGTGATGAAAATGATATTGATTTTGATGAAATTTCTAACGACGAAGATGAGCATGACAGGAGCAGTTAATCATATGATTCCGACACAAACAACGACACGATCGCAAACGAATGGAATTTTGTACAATGTGGCAACGATATATCGCCTCAAGGTCTACAAAATCTTTAACCGACTAATCATGGATGGCAAAATAAGACAGACTTGAATTCTGCTGAGCAATATATTGATGAGTTCCTGCCTCTTGAACTTTTCGAAAGACTTGCCAGATGGACAAATTCACACGCTCGACAAGATGAAGCTCAGCATTTTCTGGACGGCGATAATACTTTCCATTGGAAAGAGGTTGATTCTGAGTCTATGCGAAAGTTCATAGTGCTTACCCTCTTGATGGGCATAATAAAAAAATCTACAGTAAAATCTTACTGGTCTACTGAACCGATGTTGGATACACCGTACTTTCGCTCGTGTATGAGCCGTCAGCGGTATACTTCCATTCTCCGATATATTCGTTTCAGTGATCCTTACAGTGTCGATAATTCTGATAAACAAACTCGACTCTAAGAGACTGATAAAGCAAATTTGCTACAAATACATTCCTGGTGATTTACTTTGTATCGATGATTCTTTGATACTTTTCAAAGGACGCATCCATTTTAAAATGTTTATCCGTACGAAGCGAGCGCGATTTGGTGTAAAGATCTTTCTACTCACAGATGACAAAGGTTATATGTTGGACGCCATTGTGTACTTCGGATCTCAAACGATTTTGCAATGCACCGAAGAAAATGTGGATGCACTATCAAAAAGTGAACTTATTGTTGTTTCTCTTTTGAGTCGGTGAAATCTTTTGGACAAAGGATACGTCATTACCGTCGATAACTGGTATTGCAGTGTCAGACTGTCAGAATACCTGTTGACTCGTAATACTGGTCTTCGAGGAACCTGCAGAGCGAATCGCGGAGTTCCGAAGGAATTGGTAGAAAAGAAATTGACTCCGATATCTTCTGCTTTTATGTGAAAAGATCGTATATTAGCCGTAAAGTTCATGGATAAGAAGGAGGTATATCTACTGTCCTCTGTAGACTGTGCCGAAACACAGGAAAAACAAAGAAAATTATCTGGAGGAAATGTGAAGCAATATGAGAAGCCTACAGCGATTGAGCAATATAATTCTCACATGGGTGAAATTGATCTGGTAGATCAATCGATTTCGTACTATTCGTGTATGCGGAAAACACATGCGTGGTTCAAAAAAATTGGTTTCAACTTTATTAAACGGGTCTTGATAAATGCTTTTATCTTATATTGTCGGGAAAAAGAAAAGGTGATCATCTTTGATTTTACAAAGAAGGTTATTGTTCATCTCTCAGGAGTGGCGTCTGAGCCCAGACGTAGTGGCCAGTTTCAAAGAACCGGAGTACGACCACTTCCAGTATCTGCAGCCCATTTTCCTGAATTGATTCCGCCCAAACAAAACAGACAGAATCCTCAACTCAGATGCAGGAATTGTGCTACCAACCAAATTACTACCAAGATACATCGGTATCAATGTTCGGGATCCAGTGATACTGCTTTGTGTATTGAATGTTTCAAAGACTGGCACAATGACTCATAATAGATAGTGATTATTCAATCGAGTGTATAGATGCATGTTTTGATGTACTATTCAATTTTTCTAAGTTCTGAATAAATTCACAAGATTTTGTACTTTGTTTTCTTTAGCATTTAATTTTGGGCCACGTAACATTAGATATTTAAAATAAAAAATAATCAGTTAAATTATAGAAATGAAAAACAAATTTACGACACGTTTTCCTGATCAAATTTAGAAGATTCAAAATTTGGATTTTTATTAGTATTTGATGGGAATTTCCGGGCATGCTATTTTCAGTGATGTGTTCGTGTGAGCTTTTCCCCTGTGGTATATCTGGCTATGCCTTGTCCTAAGTCTCCTCAGCAATGGCCGCCGGCCCTCTTCAGAGGTAGGGTGTGGGGTAGGCCATTGTGGATGCTGCCTCTACCTCCCCGTTTAAAGCTATTCACCCTGTGTGAGCAGCTTTGTCTTGGCTATGGTAGCACCCCAGTGGTGTCAGAATGGCCATCTCCTCGCCAGCAGAAGGCATTTATTTGCTTACTGGGTGTGTCGCTTCGTATTGTCTGTCATAAAATTTGTGTCTGATGTTTCCCACAAAGTCAGATATAATACTGAAGAATCGAGGTCTTGATCCTTCTTGATTCAGAGGATAGCGATGGCGGTGCAAATTGACTAAAGGCAGAAATTATATGAAAATAAAATTAATTTAATGAAAAGGAAATATTTTTGATCATAAGCAAGTACGAAAAATGAACCCTTCTATGATTGTAAAATCATTTAGATCTCATAAACAGTTCACGGCAACAAGCCACTGAATAAAGGCCTGATCATATGTGCTTGTTTCAATAAATAGTTCAGCAGCTAAATGTGAGATAAAATGTGTAGGTCTAATAAAGTTTAATAAAAAAACTTGTATGGCTCTGATTAATTTAAAAACAATAGGCTTAGTACCGGTAATGTCTTTTAACAGGCTATCAGCTAATCCTGCATTCTTGAAAGATTAAAGATATTATTTGAGCGTCGATTAGTAATTCGGAGCACTTTGTTAAGAAATACAGTGTGTGTATCGCGGTTAACACATGCATCCAGGTATTTAATAGCTGGGCTTTTTTGGGCATGGTGTAATCTAGCAAAATTTACTTGATTGCTTACCTAGAATGGTATTTATTGATATATTTCCCGCGTTTCTGGCATTGTCATTACGGCAGCAAAGAACGAAATCTTCACCACTGAAAGAAGCTCCAAATGGTTCCATAAACTAGCGACCCACGCATTTGGAAGCAGTGATGCATACACAAGCCACATTGGTTTGGTTGCTTTCTTGTCATGATTTACTGCAAGGCTTCGAACTAATCACTTAGCTTAACCATTTTATTCGAAATGCCAAAGAAAACTCATACACTTTTTTGTAACTGGCAATACGTTGTGATAGATTGTTGAATTTTTGCAATCGTTGGTAGAATTTTGTTGGCATCATTTCAGATTGATATCCTTCCTCAACTTGGTGAGGATGTAGGTGCAACTAACCAATAGTGCTAAATTATGCGATTCTCATTTAGAAAATGAAGTTCGAAATTCTGTCGACAATACATTAGGTGATCTATTAGGGTCTACTAGATTAATATTAGTGGTTCGTCGACTTCGATCAGAATACATTCTGAGACACTGAGACTGTCAAAAGATATTTACACTATCACAACATGAAATTAATGCAGTTTCCGTTTCTATGATTTATTGCGAATGATGTATCACCATCAGAATAGCTGAAATTACTAAAAGTAATTGATTACATCAGAAAACAGTAAGATAAATCGATCCTGAGCATTTCGCAGAAACCTTACTATTCAAAAGTACAATGTCGATTGATAAAGCATATCTAGTGCAACAAAACTCGAACTTCGAAAGTCATATTTGACTTTATTGCAATAAATCAAAGTTTCAAATATAAAATCTATTAAGGGGAATAATTTCTTGCCGCACACCAACTTAACGATTTGAAGTACTATTGTACTATAAATGCTACTTCTCGATACTACTTATACAATATTGACATCATATACTGAAAAAAATGTAGAAAATCAAAATTGGCCAATTTATACCACTTGAGATATAAATGGAGCTGATTGAAGCAATTCAGAATACTAACTCTCATCAACCGTTGAAGCCATACAGTTATGATATATCAGCCATGTATAGGCCTACTTCGATTCCAATCAATGATGCCATCTCAGCAACCATTCAAAAACTACAAAACAACAACATCACACATGGTAAAGGACTCGCGATCAACCAAATACAACAACTGTTGGTGGTCATTCTCGACAATACTTTCTTCCAGTTTCAATACAAATTGTATCGTCAAACAACTGGTCTTCCAATGGGAAATTCTTTCTCTGGAATACTTGCTATCCTATTCATTGATACCATTGAGAGAACAACATTATCAACAATGAGTGAAATTCCATTGTTTAAACGCTATGTCGATGACTGCTTTGCCTTGGTAACAAATGAAGAACAAGTCATTCAATCACTCCAAACTTTGAATTAACAACATCCAAACATCAAGTTCGAAATCGAACATCCATCCGCTACAAATACTCTCAGTTTGCTTGATTTTTCTGTCACTATGACCACTTCAAACAACCCTCAATTTGAATTCTACAGAAAGACAGCTAGAAAGAATATTTTTGTCAAATCTACCAACCATAACAAAATCGCATTTCATCAGAAACGAAAAACAACGAATTGCCGAACGGTGTTTGTTCAAGTTTACAAGTCTACAAAAAACATGAAAATGTATTTGAAAATATTCTCCTCAGCAATAAATACCCCACACAAATGATAAAACATTCTTCAAAGAATAACAGAGAATGTAACCGAAAAAATGACAATGAATTTATGTATTTTCCATTTCCTTACATATCTAACAAAAACGTCTTTCGACGCGAAAAAATAAATATTCAGCTAACAGGAAAAAGTAGAACACTAAAAAATGCACTCAAAATGAACTCATAACAAGATCAACGCTGCTACCTATCGAATTGCCTTGTCTTTGACTCTAAAAAGTGCAAGAAGAAAAACGTTGTTTATCAGATCTCATGCTCTAAATGCCACCAATTCTACATCGGCAGCACTGCACGATTTCTCCATATTCGCTGCAAAGAGCATATGACAACTGCTGATTCGTCCATCAGAAAACATTTGAACAATTGTCAAACAAACAACATCAATTCTGGCACATGACCACGATGTAAGTAAGAGAAGCCTTTTATATCAACAAATTTAAGCCAAAAATTAACAACAAACATAAACTGAACAGCTACAGGGATTTTCTCTTTTTCTGATACTTATGATTCAAAACTTAGTTATATACCACTAACTTTTCAGTCAGGTCATTGTTTTCTATGCTACTGGTACTATGTAACCCACTACTACCTGCCTCATACATATCTCTATTCCCCTTTTCCTATATCATCCCTTCCATGTCATATTTATATGATATCATTGTACGAAATATTTTGAATCTTAAGTAAAAGTCAACGTTAAAATTCCTTTTTGCCTGAAGATGATTGAAATTGATAGCGTAAAAGAATAAATAAGATAACATCAAATCATTCTTGACTCTTCCCTATAAAAAAATATGCTCTTCAGTCTAGACATTTTCAAACATAGAGAATTACATTTGACGATGTGCTATGATGATGAAGGAAAGATTGTGATTATCAAGAGTTATTGAATAGAAATTTAGCTTCATCAATCGTGAAAATATCGTCGCAGATCTAGTCTCTACTTAAGCAGGACAAGAGCACTCATAATTGGCGTAGATTATGCTCCTTCCAGTGCTTTGGAGTAAATATTATTTCCAGGGCGGGCAATAATACCGCTTTACAGGTCCCTATCAAAAAAATATGCTTTTTAGTCAAGACATTTTCAAAAATCATTCACATCATAGCAGATAAATCTGCATCAATGTTTTTTGAATACAATTACATAATAGTTTTCTAATTATTATGATTTTAATAATTAATTATACAATCATATACAATATAAAAGTAGACTGAAAAACAAATAGAAATTGCAGTTGACTGGAAGATGAATGCGATAAGGATCAAATTTGTCATCTTAACACGCGCAAAGGAGGCAAATACTATATTTAATTTGAACGTGGCGCCATTGGCAGAGACACACACCAATTTTACAAAGCAATAGACAGTTTTTACTAGGACACCCTGCCTTTCATTATCTTGTAGTTGAGGTGATGGGACGACTCCAATGTGTAGCAATATTCATACTCTTTGTCTGTGGCATTAGCAGCTGCCAAGAAAGGCTTTGCTTCAACAAGACTGAAGTCGCCGAATACAACATTCGTTCAATTCAATCATTTGCCACCGTCTTTGACGTCCACACAATTCACGACTGCGCCAAGCTGTGTAAAGTTGAGTCCAAATGTGCAGCCTTTTACCACAAGGAAAACTGTGACTTGTTATTTGCAGCTAGTCTGTCTCATATTGAGTTCACTGATACTTCACTGCCGAAAGCCGCTATTTGGATTCTGCCACAGCGTTTGACCAGTCAATGTCCTTCTGACTATACAGTAAAATGGAAATCTTCTCGATATAAGTTCTACTGATTGCCAGGTTCGTGGAATGAAGCAGAATCGACTTGTAGTCGTGACGGTGGAAAATTAGCAGAATTGACCACACATGAAAAGAGATCTGTGTTAGATCTTCTGCGGCCTTCATTATCGCCTAAAAAGGCAGTTTTGGTTGGAGGTCTACAAGATGAAGGAAAGAGACCACGAGAAGGATAGCGTTGGTACAAGTCTGGCATCGAAATCCCGTCCTCTGTATTGACATGGGCGAATGGTGAGCCGAACGATTTTGCCGGGAACAATCAAAGGGTTTTTGGGTTGGGGAGGGCAAAACGCTTTCTATGACGATGATCACGGACATGTCTGATGTGAATGTTCGGAGTTCCATGGACAGAAAAGGGATGTGATCAATGCCTACATTAACACATTTTCCTACCTGCGTGTTTCATAGACAGCTTGATTGGTATCAGGTGATGAAAGATACTTGGGTTGGTGGAACCAATTAATCACATTCGTATACCATCGCAATTTCTGTTTGAATGTTCCGAAATTAAGACAAGTTCAAATTTTTTCTGAACTGATGAGTATTAACTTGCTTCATAATAAGCAGGGCTGCGGAATTATCCATAGATCAAATTCTCTCACAGCTGTTCTGTGTCTCATCAAGTCTAGAATTGGAGACCGCCTATGCACCGGCGTTGTGGTAGTGCTCGTTATGCGTCTGGGAGACCTTGGTCGAGTCAAACCTAGGAGTTTTAGCACTCTGTATTCTTGCTCAGCACAAAAAGAATGTGAGTGGACACAAGTCGGCCACATGGAAGAAAGGCTCCGTGGCTGATATGCTTCCGAGTATCAACAAGTTTCATTTATTCATTTTATGCTAACTATAGATACCTGATCTAAATGTAATATTATTTTAACTGAAATTAAGTGAAATAGAAGAATTAAAAACATATCATGATTTGGACTTTCTGAACATGATGATTTACTGACAAATGATAATCGCAATACTTACTGACAATAAGCCTCTCGAAAGCAAAAGCTGGTACTACCTTGCCAGGCGGCAAGTTCCTGAAAAAGAGATAAAAGAATGATCTAAAAGTTTGGAAAGAAAAAATATGTTTCATGGCTTTGCATTCAAAGTGACAGTTGACGGTAGGATTATCCTTTATTACAAATGTGTGCGCATGTCTCATTTAGCTGTTAATTAAAAGGATGCTTTGTCTAAATTCTTCGATCTAACCATTTGATCTGCTGTTGAACTTTATTATCGGTTAATTTTGTAAAGTTTCCCGTACGGAAAAAATTGGTAAAAATCATATTATGATCATACTATGAACTCAAATAAATTTCATACGTATGCAAGTTTCATACCCTAACATACGTATGTTAATACATATGAAATTTATTAGTATTATCATATATATGAAATTTAATTGATAACATACGTATGAAATATCATATATATGGTCATATGAACATATGTATGAGGTTTGAGAAATTTTAAATTACACGTCTAACACATTGTTAAATTTATTGAATACACATATTTAATCGTATCTGTCTCATTTACATGATGACAACCTGTTATATTGTATACTGTTGATGAAACCATGCTACTTAGTATTGTTGATGAAATCATTTAGAGGCTTACTATTATTGAACCTATACATTTGGTGTCATCATATATAAAGTTATTTTCTTTTCAGGACATTGTTAAACGATCTGTTGTTCTTGTTTGAAGTTCAGTTCTATGATTTCTTTGTTACATCGATGACATCAGATACATTTTAACATGCTCACGTAAATCTTGTGGACTACATTTTTATTTTGAAGTTAAATATTCATACATAAATCGAGATTGGGGAGGCTTATAATTGGATTTAATACAAATTTCACTCATTATAAGATATATCTGATGTGGTCAGAATTGTTAATGAAGTTGCGTACAAATGTCACTATCAAATTTGTGCATTTTTGCTTTCAGAAATCGAAGTAAAATACATCGATACTGCTTTTGATTGATTTGAAGGCTTGCCATATTATACGTATATTTCCTCGATGTGTATATACTAAGATGTCTCTGCAGAATTTGATCCATGGATCTCAAATGCATCTCGAAACTTATTCCTAACTACTATATTTTTAATCATTATGTCGAGAGACGAGGAAATATATGTTGGAAAATATCGTGTATTATTTTTCATTTAATAGATAACCTTTGATTACAGCTGCCTTCTCCATTTTCACTCATGTAATTAATGGGATAGGAATGGTATCTGAGATGTAACTGATATTAAATGAGAAATGCATACCAAGTATATGATATCTTTTTGTAATGAGATGGTTGCGTTCCACTTATTGCAAAATGAGCTCAGTTACATCAACCATCATTCTTAAAAGAAATTGTTTGAAATTCCCGAAGTGCAAAGTCAGTTCATAAAGAAAAATTCAAAATTATGGTAGGTTAGCATTTCAGTCAAGACAGATCTCATTCTGGTGGCATGAAATTGATTAGAAGATGCTATGATACATCAGTGATTAAGGTGAATCATATAAAGATGAATTATATTATATTACATGTAATTACTCAATTGAGACGAGTACATGTATATCAATTAATTGATAAATGTAATGGTAGTAGACTAATTGGAATTAATGGGGGATTGTTCATAGTAGATAAGATAAGAAGATCTCCAATTTTCTCCAGAAAATATAGAATGTTTTATTTTTCAACATCAGCAAATTGGGGATCTTCTTATTTTCATCTGTATAATGGTAGTCCTAGAATTGATACTTGTTATGGTTTCAGGAAATAAAATTAAACGATGTCTCTTTTACTTTTTGTCTGATGCCACAAAATTTGCAGGTGTATTTCACAGAATTATGTATTTTGCTACAGTTGCGTTGTGGTTTATATGCATGCATATTTTTCATTTGAATTCATTATTTTCAAATGGACTTTTCATTCAGAATTATTCAGGATTAGAATATCATCTTAAGATTTATTCTGGGTTTCTGTAATACATCCACATCCCTGCTAAAAAATGTACAAGAATTTTTGAAATCTAACTGCTGATTTGGAATCAGCATGTCATATTTGCATAGAAACAATAGTAAATACTTGTTAAACATATTTTATTTAGGTAGCTTTACATGTAAAAATAGCACATGTACATGTATGAAAATTTAAAAACAATGTATCTCTAGAGAAATACTTCAAACCTTTGAAATCTAAATGCAGAGTAGAAGCAACATGTCAAATTTGTTAAGAATGAATGGAAAATACATGTTAGACATATTTTTATGGATGGGCATACTTATACAGAAATTTTTGATATATTGCTATTAAAGTCGTAAATAAGTAGTAACATGTATTACATGCCAAAGAAGGCTATTTTGTGATTTCTACCGTGCATGCTACTGTGTATCATCTTTTCATGTTTATTAGATTCCTATTTACACTCTCTAGTGGAAATAAAGTGTGTGCTAAAACATCATTTCATTTTAAACAAAATTATTGAAATGTATGAGAGTCGTGACAGAATTCATAACTTTCAAAAATGTACTTTTCAAAATAGGTCATCCATGTGACCTTCCCATGGATCAAATGCAACCAAATTTAGTGAAAAAAATTTTGGAAATACACTGAAACTAAAAGTCACGAAAGCCTAAAGCGATCAGTTTAGTTTTAGGAGTTCCACAGAAAAATTGCGGAGGGGGGAGAATCGACGCCCCGCGGTATGGATAGGGTTAAAACAAATCTATTTTAGCAGTAAGATAACACTCACAAATATAACAACAATCTCACAGTCATTAGATAATAGCAGTAGAAAAGTTTTCAAAAGCTTAAACTTCTATTATCCTGTTAATTTGATTTATTATAACTGTTCTGTAACTTGTGGCTGTTTGAAACAATTAATTCTAATCGAGTTTGACAATACGCACCCACTATGATATTTACTTACAGTGATGAATTCCAAATTCAAAGCGAGTGAATGTCGAAAACGAAAAGTCGTGCGCTCGGATAGCGATAATCCAAAACAACATAACAAGACGCCCATTTCATCCTCAAGATCGGAGAGGAATAGAAGATATTATAGGAGAAAATGTTGGGCAAGGAAGCAATGTAACTATGTCCCAGAACAGAGGAAACTTTCACTTCAGCTACGATCTTCAACTGATATTATCGATGGCAAATCCACCGTGCCTGTAACAAGCCGACCATGTACCAGAAGAGAACAGTAGCATCGAAGATGAGATGACCGCCGCATTTAGAACTCATGTACCCCGTCGAGTTATTGATAATGTTCCACTTTATGAAGCATCTGACCTTTCAACTCAAGAAAGTGCGATTCTCATTTTGTCGTTTATCTTTGAATCTGGACTGAAAAAAGAAAGTATAGACGCACTTTTGAAGCTGATCTCGATTCATTGTCCTTCGACAAACAGATGCATCTCTTCGAAATATCGATTGTTTAAATACATAGAATGCCCCAATTTTGTAACATACCACCGATTTTGCACAGAATGTAATTTCTATATTGGAGCGTTTGACAACCAAACGATAAATCAGTCAACGTGCTCTGCTTGTAATGCAACACTTAACACGAACTCAATCGATACCGGTACTTTCATAGAATTTGATATTGAATGCCAGATTCGCGATTTGATTGCTCGACATCCTTATTTGCATAACCATGGTAACTCGACTGCTTTACAATATGGATTCATTAATTCACCTCGATCTATTGACTTAATAAATGACCATTCCTTTGGATGTTATGATTTGTCTTACAGTTGGGACTTGGATGGGTTTTCCTTTTTTAAAACATCAAATTTCCAAGTAACCCCTTTGTATCTTTCCATCAATGAACTTCCTCGGAATGTTGTTATGAATGAAGTTTTATGCGCAGGGATTTGGTACGGTCATCAACGAGCTGCTTCATCGATATTTCTGAGACCCCTTATCGAACGTTTGAATGAATATCGAAGTAATGGCATACTAATTGAGGATAAACGTGCGCACTTGCATCCACTGGTGGGATGCGTAGGTGCAGTTCAGAAAGCCGAGGTGCAAAAGATACACCAATTCAATGGTGAATTCGGATGTGGTACATTCTACCATCCTGGTCAACGTGTTGCCAAAGGGAGAGGTTATGTCAACGTGTATCCTTATTCACCTAACGGTCACCAAATAAGGTTGATGGAAGAAACTGCAACTTATGGTCGTATTGTTGAGGAAAGTGATATTAGACATATAAATGGTGTACTCGGTGTTAGCATACTTTCGACTCTGGATGGATTTAATTACATTGATGATCTTCCGCCTGATCCTCTTCACCAAGTGTATTTGGGAGTCGTAAAGAGAAGTACAAAAAAATATATCATGACATATGTGGTAAGTACAAGTCGAATCAAATAATTCCTTTGTATTAAGACATTACAAGCACCTAAATTCAGATAAATAAGTACGTTCTACTAGTTAGAAATATCCGGACATACATTTCATGAACTAGAATTAGCTCTTAATAGTAGCTAAGCTATTACTATTTAACTTCAGTCTACTTGATTAATCTTTTGTCAATGATAAAGTAAATTGCTGTACTCTCATTCCTCATAGAAAAGTTCTTACTATCTGGCTGCATGAAATATCATTGATATTTACCTGATCAGATACCTGATTAGATATTTACTCCTTTATAGATCTTGGCACGTTAATCGAACGATTGGAAACGTGCATAAATTCTCCACCACCTCAACCTTCGCCACAGCCAACCACATCAAGTGACCAATCAGAGGCTCAACCTCGGGTGCAATTGGTATTCAATGGTATAGATTTTTCAATGGCGTGCAGAAAATCGTTCGCCAACTTGAGACCGAAGAAAGTTGTAAGGAAATGCCTCAATGAGCTCTTCAGCCAAGAAGAGCTGGCCGAACAAACCCCAACAGGGGGTGGACAGCGGCAGAAGCTATGTCAAAAAAAAATGCAGGCAATTCAAGGTAAAATGTTTTTACATGTTTGAGCCACTATAATCAACATTATCCTCGTTTGGCAGAATTCACAAAAGACGTCTGTGGCCATCCAATCAGCTGGGCAGAAGTGGCGGGTGTAACCCGCCAAGTCAATCAAGAAATGAGGCGAAAGATTCAGGAATCGGGGAAAAGAACCCCTCGACCCCTGAGAGACGACGATAAGAATACTGTCTGACGGAGAACATGAACGTAGTGTTGTGTTGTTGACTTGATGGAATGTATGTTAAAAGTATTTTTTATATTCAGATTTTTGATCTTAAGTGTTGTGTTGTTGACTTGATAGAATGTATGTAGATAGAAGTATTTTTTATATTCAGATTTTTGATCTTAAGTGTTGTGTTGTTGACTTGATGGAATGTAGGTTGATAGAAGTATTTTTATATTCAGTGTTGTGTTGTTGACTTGATGGAATGTAGGTTGATAGAAGTATTTTTATATTCAGTGTTGTGTTGTTGACTTGATGGAATGTAGGTTGATAGAAGTATTTTTATATTCAGTGTTGTGTTGTTGACTTGATGGAATGTAGGTTGATAGAAGTATTTTTTTAATATTCAGATTTTGTACATTTGGGGCAATAAAATGCATGCATAACTGACGATCTTTCTTTTCATGAATGGGCTTATTGAGATTCAGTTTTAGTAGATATTATATTTGGCCGACCGTCTACAAGAGACAGCACAAAAAACAAGATAAGAAATTAAAACATGAGGAGAGGACAAAGACAAAAAGAAAAGACATCGATTCATAACCGTCACAAAGTCTGCTCCTGTCGTTCACCAGCCACCCTCAAGGCAGCCCGCCAAGAGGAACGGTCCTCCTAGTAGATAAATAGATGTACAACTAGTTACAAATTTAATGGAAAATTCATTGTAGATTTTCAGTAATTCATGATTTTACATTAACGCAAGACAGAATGTCAACTATGTAATATGTAAATTTTATAGCTGTCATCGTAAAGAAATAATTGCTCAGAAAATTTAATGAAAAACATAGTTAAAGATAAATAAATGTGTATTATGTTGTTGCTTCTCATACGTATGATCATACTATGTAATGTAGAATATTTCCTACGTATGTTTTTTTATTTTCATACGTATGAACATACGTATGTTTTTTATTACAATACATGTGTATGTTTTTTTTGTTTTCATAAGTAAGAACATAAGTATGTTTTTTACTACATTTCATACGTATGATCATATATATGATCATACCCCAAACATTCGTATGATCATATCTATGAAAAGGTATGATTTTTCCTTAAAGCGTCTTAATTGAAAATCATTTCATACTGTATAATCATACGTATGAAATTTCCCATTTTGCGTTATTTGATATTTCATACGTATGATCATATGTATGATTTTAGAAGATTTCATATATATGATCATACGTATGAATGATACTTTTTACATACGTATGAACATACGGTCATTTTTTCCGTACGGGTTGGTAGGGGCTTTCGGATATCTTGATATCTGACTGTCATACATAATCAGGTGTCACACTTTCATCTTGCTGTTGTTAAAACTGTTGAGCATATCTTCTGTTTATGAACACCTGAGAAATGTTCTATTGCATTTTTTTATCTTTAATGCTCTCATGTTTTTGATTTACTTTTATATTCACTGTGACACATGATTAGTTGTCGAAATATACGTGAATCTCTGAATGGTGAATTTTCAGTCTGTTCAATGGAATAGTTATTTACGCAACTAGTGCATGATTGCTTCATTATTGCATTTCACTAGTTAGATAATTATCTTAAATGCCCGAGCCCGTAGGGCAGTGGTGGGCAACCAAGTTGAGATAGCGGGCCACAAGGTGTGGCCCGCGAAAAGGCTCGCGGGCCACCAATTTTTAAGTCAAGGTTTAATGGATATAGCCTCTTTCTAAGTTCATTGAGGCATGGTTTATTACGTAGAGAAACATATCGGCAGGGCATCGAATACTATGTGACTTTGCATAAACTTGCGCAGGTGACACCAGCAACTTTGTCAGCCTTTCCCAAGTATTACATAACTGAATCCGATTTCAAATTTCTATTAGTGACTGGTCATCCAGATATTATACAAAAGCCATATCAGATTGATAACTTTGGAAAACTTTTGATACATGATATGCGCTTGTTGGAATGGATTTCTCTCTACGTGATAGATGCGAACATTCGCAGACGACGATGAAGGGAAGATTTCAACTTGTGTTCGTCATTTTGTAGTCCATGATCGCTTTGAGATATCACAAACCCAGATAGAAAGATTTCCTTGTAGATTTTAGACAAAACTTCTTTCCAAAGAATCTTCCGAATGTGCTTCCATTGCCAGGAAATGTATTTAAAAACGTGGCCCTACCGAATCGCAACTTTGTAGTTGTTTGGAGAAGAATTTAGACATAAAGGAATTTTGATGGCTCTGTCCTTTAGATTACGCTTTTTCATATTTTCTTCTTTGCACTTTCATTTTTTTCACTTTCTTCAAGCGATAATGATCTATGTACTGTTCTTCGTGATGGTATTGTCGTCAGGTTCGTGGAAGTGGAGGTCACACAAGACGGAATGTTTAGTTGGGATATAATACTTTCTACTAACTCGATGCAACTATACAGATTCAAAATTCCTTGTTATGTAGCGGAATGCATTGGTGTTACACTATCATTGCATTTAGGTGGACAACCAGCTGCGGCATATTTATTTGGTATTTTGCATTCGATTGAATCGCACAAGAGACACATCAAATAGTCATCTATCCCTTCGATTATCTACAAGATTCGATCTTCTGTAACACAACTGTTAGTTGGTCTGAACATGTAGAAAATGATTTCAAATTTTGATCACCTATCTGTCCAGAGAAATTTAGAAGTCTATGGGTGAGGTCTATTTAAACCATGGACTCCTAGATAGTTAACAGCGCCTGGACGGATAGGTCAAATTCCGCCAATACCAACCACGGCAGACAAAGCTAAATCAGATTCACCGCAGTTACTGTCTTATGTGCAGTGAAGTAAACTTAAAATGGTAAAAGTGCTACCAGGTAAAGACCTACTTCTCTTCCCTGTCCGGACTCCCATTGCGACACACGCAGAAACATGTTATCTCTGGCTCAAGTTCTCCCTCCTCCAAGTAGTGAACTTTCCTTTTTCTCGCGTATGTTATGACTATGAGTGCGAATGTGCAGACTGTAATTGAGATTTGTTTGAAAAGTTTCGCAGTGTCGCTTTTTTCAATGTTGCGAATCAAATGTGCTAACTGTGATTTGTGAGTGCGTCAACAAATTAACCTTGTGTTTTGTTGACCTCAAATAAAGATATTATTATTATTAATAAAACGAAAGTGATCTGCTATTTTGTAATTATCAGAGATCTTCACGGGTCATGAAAAGATATGATACTAAAGATAGATAGATACTAAAGATATGAAGCTGCGTTATGTTAATTATTCTCGATGAACACAGGGAATAGACTGTATAAATATTCCCAATGCTCTACTACTGAAAATATAGTGCTATGGAAAACAATTACGGAAGAACAAGTCATTTTCATCCAATCAGTTTCTTTTATTGATCACTTTTGCAATTTTTCGGTCGGAACAAGTGGTCTTCTGTTTTACTGTTGAAGCATCAATCGTCAGATTCGTGGTCAATCCTTTCATCATGGTATTAAAAAAACTCTGTACAATATATGAAAACACCTTGTGACCATGGGTACACATGTCATGTCCAAATATCACTTCGGAGAAAAACGACTCATCCATGGCGTATTCTACAATTTGATGGAAGAGTTGCCGTTGCTTTGTGGACTGAAGCAAGGCAGTCCTCATCATGGCATTGCTTTGCAGTTCCTGAAAAATGCAGAAGGAAAAGAGACACATATTGAACGCGAAATCTGTTGGATTGATGAGACCTCCACGGTTAACAGTGTTGTAGAAATCATATGCAGAACCGGACCGAAATGAAATAATTGGCTCCAGAGAGCTGCCTGTAATGTCCGACTCGGTTCCGGTGACAATATAAAAGAGGTAAACCGAATCTTCATCAAATTTCATCAAAAATCCAGATGGTATGCAGAGATCATTAGATGACAGTCCCACTTTAAGATCGGCTAGGGAAGAAAGGCGATCGCTCTCCATGAATTCTTCTATTCTCACTTCCAGCCGATCATTCGAAAGCTTCAATCTCTTGCTTGAGGTAGCTGATGTCATTCGTTCAATAGAAGGGGCGGTGGAGAGGTAAGACGGTGCATTTGGAAAAACACTGGGAACAGCCGTTTTTTCCAGTAACCTCAATTTTCGTTTTGAAGATCGGTTCTTCACACGGTTTTTGTTGGAATCCTGACGCTCTTCAGCGTAATCTGTGTGTATGAAATGTCGAGAACACAAGTAGGAATGCTTTGTGGGGGTAAAGTTTTTCCTGGGATTTCTGGATATCCACAGTCGCAGTCTCTCGGGTTCATTTAGGGGATAGGCATGATACGAAATTCCTTGCTCATTTTCTGGTGGATCGAGGCCACTGCGACAACCATATGCCGAGCATCTATTTGGCATGACTCTCTAATAATATAACTCTTTGAACGAAACTTGCAATAGAAAAACGAGCAGTTAGCAAAATCCTTTCAACAGTCCGCCGTGGTTGCTACAGTCCGTTTCATAAAAAGTGGATCATCCTAAAATTTGACTAAATAGAACATACAGTAAGTATGATGCAGAAAGCATTTTTCATGTTATTTCATGTCCCTTATATATTTAAATGTCCTTATATAATCTGATAAGCTATGATACAGTAACGGTTCTTAAGAAGCTAATATTTTGTGGCCCTACCCTTATTGTCAATGACATTACCATTCGTCTAGGCATTGATTCGATGATATCGTTGATTTTTGACTGATCTAACTTTCTCCACTCTCTTTTTAACAGTGACGTAAGTTGTGATACGCCATCTGTATAGGTAGCAGTGAACTACGAACGTTACGTTTTAAAATACTCCATGCATTTTCTATGGGATTCAGATCAGGAGAACGAGCTGGCCAAGATAATGTCCATCACTATCCTTCAGACGGACTGATGCCTCATCAGACCAGACAACCCGATCCCATTGATTTCGCCAGTGACAATGACTCATTGCCCATCTGAGACGTATTTTTGTATGCTGATCTGATAATTCGATCTGAGAGGGCCTCTTACAGCTCTTGAAATTCGACTCAATAAGTCTTCTACGAATAGTGGACTTAGAAATAGACGAGTCTAGTGCAGCCAAAGTTAACGAGAGACTTGGATCAACTTTAACAAATCTCAAAATTAGGCGGTCTCTACGTTTGGATGTTTTACGTGGACGGCCAGAGCCCTCTTTACGACAGAGTCGAAAATCATCATTATGCCATCGATGCACATTTGTGTAAGGGACATTTAGTCACTTGCTTGTAGCTCGCAAAGAAAACCCTAGTTTCAGTAAGGCTGACACTTTGCCTTTTGTGAATGCGATCTCGTTATTGTTCATTTGTGCTTTGTATTGTTTTCAACCGGTAAGAGATAGATTTCTAGCTGAAAGCAATCAGGAGTGCTGCCAACACCACCGCAACGAAGTCAGGAAGCTATGGAACATGAAGTCCAGTTAATCACATGTAGCAGTTACATTATTGTTGATGAATAATGGTGCTATACTGGCTCTGATTGACCGATTTTCTTTATCTCTGCTTTGCTTGATAGCTTTTGACTTGTAGAACAACATATTACATAACAAAGGAAACAAATGTAATTTTATAAGAGTGAGGTATGATTTTGTGTAACATTGCTTAATGAAGATCAAATTATCTACTACTTTTTTATCTATAACAGGAAAACAACTCAATATTCATGCTTGAAATTTCCAGCAATGATATTAGTAAGCACAACTGACATATCTTCCAAATTTCAGAGAAATTCGTTCAAGTTTGGCGGAGTTAGACAAAGTTGAAGTTAAGGCGATGTTTAAGGGTGATCCATTTTTTATGAAACAATCTGTATAACAAAGAGTGCAGTGATCATTGACTGACTAATAATGATGCGTTGACTGGTGACCATCACCACCTGCAGTGAAGATATCTGACGTCCGATCTACGCGGACACAACGAAGCAATGAATCAGTCCACCGTGGTTGGTATAGCGCAGACAGCATAATTCATTGACCTATCCGTCCAGGTGCTGTTAACTATCTAGGAGTCCATGATTTAAACCTAACGAGCTAGAATGCTATGATGAAGCAATCTCATGCACCAGTTGCGTAGAGAATTTCATTTGGCGACGTGCTATGATGATCAAGGACAGATTGTAATTGACATGTCTATGATTATCAAGAGTTTTGAATAGAAATTTAGCCTGACCAATATTGTTAATATCTATTCACAGATCTAATACATACTGAACTGGTCAAAACTCGCCTATATTGTTCATAGATCATACTCCTTCCCATGCATTGGAGTAAACATGATTTCCCGCGTGGGCAATAATCTACTTTGCAGGTCAAATGAAGTGATAGGATATCTACATTATGCTCCCGGAGACAAGTACTAGTTATTTGCACAACAAGTGGAAAATATCCATCTTTATTCAGGGACATCTATGATTGATATAAGATATCTAAGGGACGTTCAACCCGCAAGGCATGTACTGGGCTGGAGGCCGGTGAATTTGGTAGACTTGATATATGACTGTAGTTTGTGCGTATCTGGACAAAACTGTGAAAAAAGTTGTAAACAATTCGCTTTATTATGAAATGCACTATTTCTCTAATGCATGCATTCATAAAAGCTATTAAAAGATTCTGGACCCAATCAATAAGAGACAAAAGAATTACAAAACTCTTACAAGAATAAGCAACAGTCAGTAACAGCTGCATTATCAACTGCCAATGATAGAATTTGCTGAAAGGCTACCATAGCATCAATGACTATCGTGTGGATTCTGTACATTCCTACGTGTTTATCTTTTACGCAATTAGTAGGCTTATTGCAAAAAGATTTGCTTGCTAAAATCGATTCAGTATTGCTTTGGAGAATTGTGGACTCTTTCTGGAAAAAATGTTGATGATCTATTTATTTTTTTCGAAACAGTAATGAAATAAGTGACAACTGATAACTATATCAATAAAGATATACTACTTGCTACTACAATCATTGCAGTAATGTCCATCATGCTTAATTCATTACTATATAAGTTAAAGCCATGATTAAAATCTGAAGAAAAATGTACCGAAGATGCATTCAGAAACGAACGAAAGATAATAATAATAATAATAGACGTTGCTTTATTCAACACTTCAAATAGAAATTCAGAAGTGACAAGACATTTGAAAGATGATCAAAACATAATGGTATGGACATACAACAAGAACAAAGGTCACTAAGAATCATGCAAATCTCACAAATGAGTCCTGGAAGCGTCGCGTTTTCGTTTTTACCTTCCTGTGGCTCTGACCTTGCCGAACGGAGCATCTCGATGTAATGGGTGCAACTGATCAAGAGGCTTAACATCAAACCGACTGGCTAATCCATTGCAAATGTCCGAGAATGTTTCTCTGCCACCAATGGAAAAACAATTTGAAAATCCGCCGTTCTAGAGTCAACAATTTTTCAAATCTATATTTAGATACATTACACCATGCAGGGTAGGCATAACTGGCAACGGAGCGAGCATCAAGCAATAGACAGTCCACAGTGTGTCCGCTGGAGCATTGACTTGTTTTAAGCAATACAGCATGTACAGTCCCTTGCAAAAGTTTAGAATCAGAATTAATTAATTATTTTATCAGATTAAGTTCACACATTTTACCATTTTTAGACACAACGCTTTCCCGTTTGATCGAAGTGACTCAGCAAATCAAGATAGCTTCCTATGCCATTAACAGAAGAGACTTTCAGTCATCATAGTTGCTAAGTAACGGCATAGATATCTTTCATGACACTATAATTCATCCATACACACACTGTCTGCATAGTTTCGAAACATTTGTTATCGTCGTCTCATCTGTTATGGGTAAACGCAACTCGGTTTCTCCTACTATTCGTGCACAGGCATTTGTACTTTATGAGAATGGTTTGACTCAACGAGAAATTGCTGAACAACTGAAGATCAGTCAAAAAGCTGTTCACGTCGCTATCAAGCATGAGCCGACAAATGGCAGATTCTGCGATGCACCGAGGTCTGGGAGGCCACGAGCCACAACGAAACGCGATGAAAGATATCTGAAATTAGCCGTGCAACGAAATCCTTCTGTTAGCCTCCCTGTATTGGTCCAAGGACTGAAAGCGACTGGTACAACCACAAGCACAAGTACTCTCAGTCGACGTCTTTCTAAGGAAATGGGCCTCAGAAAATATCGCCCAGCACACAAACCGAGATTAACGGTGTCTATGGTTAAGAAGAGACTTGCCTTTGCGAGAAAGTATGCTCACTGGACTGCTGAACAGTGGGACACTGTGATGTGGACCGATGAGTGCTCCATCGAACAGTTTGGTTCCCGTCAGTTAGCAGTCCGTCGTCCGACTTCACAACGATACAACCCCAGATATGTGGTCCAAACAATGAAACACCCAGTCAAGCAAATGATTTGGGGCTCTATCAGCTCTCAAGGAAGAGGTGGTCTATTCTTCCTTCCTAAAGGGAAAACCATGAATGCGTCAACGTACCTCGATCTGTTGAAAGAGAAATTGAGTACACACATGACAATTCATTCCACAGGTATTCTAATGCATGATGGTGCGCCTTGCCATCGAGCAAAAGTAGTCTCTCAGTGGCTTGATTCAGAAGATATCACGGTGCTGGAATGGCCCGGCAATTCACCTGATTGCAATCCAATAGAAAATGCATGGAACAAATTGAAGTCCGAAGTTGCTGCCATGAAGCCTCGTTCTCTTGATCACTTGAAAGAATGCATCAAGCTTGCTTGGACGACGAAAATAACACCCGAATATTGTCGCCGACTCGTGCATTCCATGCCTTCCCGCTTGGCTTCAATTATTGAAGCAAGGGGACAACACACCAAATATTGATAAAGTGAGTGACAATTGACACTATCCTTCATAGACATCCTATTTTCTAGACAGTCTGGCATTTTAAATCAGGAAAATATTGAGACGCATTTGTTATAATTTGAATAAAAGCCTTTTTTTTGGAAAAATGGATTTTGATTCTAAACTTTTGCAAGGGACTGTAGATCCGCTTCCTCACTTTAGTTAGTACGTAATTTATGCGTTCAGACCATTGAAGATTGTTGTCAATTATAATCCCAAGTAACTTGATCAGAGATAAATCAGAGAACCATTAAAAATTGAAAGTATAATAGGATAAGCGAGAACCGTTTGAAGATCCATTCCTTTAGAGGATCCTTTTTCAAGATACTCAAAGACGAAAAAACTCGAGATCGGGGTTTTCGGGTTTTCTCGAGTTTATGACAAAAGCGGTAATCCAACCCGACCTTTATAATTGTTCTACACGAACTCTACTTTCGGGTATCGGGTTGGATATCTCATCATTATTAGTGATCCATCTATTTTTTTAATATGAAACTTCACACGATCAGTTGCGTTTGATGTCATAGTGGCTTAAACACGCTGCACAGAAGCAGGTTGAGATTCCGGGGGCTGTGCTAAATACATTAAGTATTTTCACAAGTGTATTTTTATCTTCATCATTTTATCTTTCTCAAGTAGATATCTTGCTAACATTGAATGATATCCAACACACAAGACTCAAAATGCGTGGTACCGAGAAATACATCCTAGTTAAGTATGAAAGACCAAGTAACATGTAGAGAGAGCGCAAAGAACACTTAGTTCCGACACACAAACTCAAACAGCTTTCCAGGTATGTATTTCTACATTTCCTCGATAATGGCATATTCAGTGGATTTTCTTCCATCTGCTACCGCAGCCCTTCTTCAGATTCACCAATCCACTCCAGCAGCAGTTTATCATATTAGGTAAACTGCAGGATCTACTGACATTTCCGAAACTATAAACAACCATAGATATTTGAATCACTTCACATCATTTTTACAAAAGCCTTTAATATACATGTAGTATCTTTCAGAGATAAGTTTGGGATATTATATAGACATTTTAAATGACCAGATTAAGTCAGAAATATTTTCAGATCTGCTTAACATTCTGACAATACTACTATTAAATGCACTACTTTTTAATGTGCAAACTAAGTTACTTCTGCAAACTGATAATTTGACAAAACTCTGATATTTCCTGATGCCTCATTGAAATCACTCAGAACAACGTAAATAATTTTGAGCAATCCTAAATTATCAATCATAATGTGGATCAACATTTTTTGAGTAACTTAAAAACTAACTTACTATTCACTACTCACTAGACACTTTCATTTCTTTCTTGAATAAGAATCAGTTATTTTGACTTTATTCCATTAACCTGTAGGGAGCATTTTATCAGTCCTCTTAGGGATTAAAATTCTCATTAATTTATCTTTTCATCAAATCTTCATTTCATTCGGGATCAATTCAATGTGTCACGTCTGGGATCACTCATAATTTTTGACAAGTTGATACACAGCATGATGACTAGCAGACCTGATCGTCTTTATCCATTGGTAAAGAGAACCAGGTGCAGGAGCGTTAGGATAGTAAATGCCGTTAAATTGAGGCGACAATTCTGACAGCCTCAGATGGATGGAATTCCCTCGCTCAGTAGGCTTAATAATGTTTTGTACATTTTGATTTGCGACTTACTAATTTGTATTTCTTAGCGTATTTTCAGTAGTAGCAGTTTCCCTCTGATAATACATGTATTGATTACATTGCATTGCTTAGAGGATATACTTTATATAGAGTAAAGTCTTATTAGCGTGCAACGTTTTAATCAATAAATCTTCTCAGTTGGTGCATTTTTCCTGAAAAGCTGCGGAAAGATTTGTTAGTAATTTCATAAGGCAATGAGAACCTTCAATGCTTCATTGTATAACTTTATAGCCAAGAAATCGTGGTCTCCGTGGCACAGTAGCTAAATGCTTGGACTAGCGATCTTTCGGGCCGTATGTCGAGCCCCGTATGTGTCATCATCAGGAAGGGCATCCGGACTAAATGATCACAACGTTCCAGATTAAAAGTCTGACTATGTCAGACCCTCCAAGCCCCCCAGCAGTGTTCGTAGTCTGTCAGCTCAGAATTTTCGGGCAGCTTAATTTTTTTCTGTGGCCACGGTTTTGGATATGCTTTAATGAACGTATACACAGATCTATGTACTTTCGCAGATGTGCGTTTAATGCTAGTCATTCATTACAGTAAATAACGATTCTCATTTTTTCTCATTTTATGGCTTTATCATATTCGGGCAAAAATACACATGGCTGATGATCAGCAATGGAGGACTATTTTATCTTATAATCCTCTGTAAGCACCAGAATTCGATAGTTTTCAACCATAATAGAAATTAGGCCAAATAGAAATTCAAGACAAGCTGCTGAAATTTTCGTAACATGAAAAAATCAGCATTTGGATTATAATTTCTATCTTGATTGAGAACGATTTCGTTATCGGTTCACAATGGTTCGGGAACTACTTTTTCTGGCGTCTTTCTTGAACGATGATTGCACAGAGGAAATCCCAGAGATTTTCTTTTGAGCACAGATACCCTTTCTTGTTGCTCGTTGCTCATTCAACTTGCCTCGCTGCTTCTTGAAATTATTCAGCTATTGAACGATGAAATTGCTTAGATCAAACTGTAACTTCTTCGAGAACAAGAAATAGACATTCTGGTAGAAATAAGGAAGAATCCCCTATCTCCAAAGGAAGGATGTTACTATCACTATACCTAAGTTTTCCTCGATTAACAATGGATCTATTCATAATTACTAAACGGACAAAATCATTCTAGCTATGAACACTATCCCTGAGACTTTATAAATACCGACGAAGAAAACTACACATTTCCCCTGATTCTATCACTGAAAGTCACTGAATAGTGCTATACGCAGTAATCCGCAGAACGGCTCACAATGTACGCACAAACCGCATCAATAATAATACGCGTACGTGCAACATACAAGCAAAACAGCTAAGAATGAAAATCTTGTGTTATGGGCATTTTTCGATTTTCCACCACTCAAGAAATTCAGAAGACATGAGCATTAACTAGAACTGATACTACAAATAACTAAGTAAATTTTTGCAAATTCTTTGACGAAGCTTTTAGAAATATCTTGCCTCTCCGAAAGAGAATGAATCACAATGTGAAAACCAGGGCTGCCACTCTTATCAAAAATAAAAACCGGAAAGTCAAATCGGAATGGGCCCCTTAATTACGTAGTCGTGAGCCCCTCAAAGTAAGAAACTTACGATCATTCCATATCACACAACCCGGTAAGTTTTGAAAGCGCTCAAGCAGCAGTCGTGTCTGTTCTAATAAAGATGCTTCTGAATCCTCACAGTTAGCAAGCAAATGTACAAAATTATTATTGATGCTTATTCAATCATCAGCTTCAACAAAGTGCACTAGAATACATGACTCGAAAAGCGACTATGTTTTCAGGAGAACCGTTTTCGAAGGTTAGACAGAGTGTACTACAAAGAATACTTTACCCTTCCCCTAATGCAAAATCAGCATGAAGTTATTGAACGATTGACGATTTCAGCTCGATATAAAGACTGCATATCATCGAAGTCTACATGTAGACCTATGGATGATTTTGCTTAACTGTTTCAAAGACAACTTTCCTCATTTCGTTCAAAAATTTTACATTCAAATTTATAATGCACTATTCTCGTGCAGGTTTGTCATTTTCTAATAATCATGCCTTGACGTCACATGGTGCAACATCCCGTCTTTATTGTAAAGAATTTTCATGAAACTACTAGGAAATTGCTGTTCAGCTGTTTTACGTTTGGAGCACTGCTTCAGCAGAGCGGTCAGGTCACAGCCAATATCTTCAAACAAAATCCATAGTCAGCGCGATCTAAATGCTTGGGCAGGCATTCACGCAAGCCATTTTCTTTGGGAGAGCCATTATTCTTTCGAGAAATCGAGAATGTGTGGTAAAATCTTCCTTTCTATGCTGTATGAAATATGCCGAATGTCATGAAGAATAGGAACATCTTCATACAGGATGGAATGCCAGCGCACTATTACAGACATTACTATTATTTACTATATTTACTATTTAAACAGCAATTTTCCTAAATCTTGGATTGACCGTCATAGGAGCCTTTGAAATGGCTTCCGATACCACCAGATTCAATGCCCTGTGACTTTATTTTTTTGGGCAAGCTTAAGAAATGGTGCATCAGAGTCATCCTATACATTTGGATGAACAGGAAAACAAAGCTTTGCACCGTTTTCTGAAGATCGACGAGTGATTGCGAGGAGATATGCTCTTGCGCTGTTGACCGAAGAATTAGATTGTGTTCGGGAAAATGGTGAGCAAGTAGAAAATAAATGTTTATAGTTGTACTCGTGTTCCGAATCATCCGAAATACAGACATCCACAATTAATGAAATACATGCAGTTCAAATCTCATTCCACAGAATTCGTTTCCAAATTTTGCAAGCACCAATACAAACTCCTAATTCATGTTTGTACTTCATGCACGAAGGTGAGCTGCCGGATTTCCAAGCAAATCCACCTACCGACGGTCTGTGGAGTGAGTTGCTGATTTACTGCACTGATGGCGGCTAAAAAGTCAAAAAACGCTTGCAGTTCAGCCTGAAGAAACTTCATCAGTGCTTCTAGCTCCGGCAATGATTCATATCAAACCTTGCTCTCATCCCTTGTACTTCAAACATAATAAAAAGCTATCTGATGAAGGTTGAGCCACCATGACATAAGCAAACGCAAAATCAACACGAAAATAAATCCTTGTCACTTCTGCGGTTGTTTGCGAGATTTCAATTTTTTCTGGTGTCTTCGACGAAATTTAGCCGCTTTTGCAACAAGTGATCGTACAAAATAGTCTTTCGTCACTCCCCTGTGCTCCCGAAGCTTTTTAGTAAATTTTTCTTTCATTTTGTTCTGGCAGACGCTTCTTGATAGATACGTTTTGAATCGCATCAAAGCAATCAGAACTCAATTCACAATAGATTCCATAACCACGTATTACAACTTTTTCGTAAAGCATTCCCACCTAACTTTATTTCTTATTTCAAAACCTTGATTACTTGCGTTTCGTCCAGTTTCTTAAGATTGACGAAAGGATCACTGAGTTCTTTGTAGAAAAATCTTCGGTACTTCTATTCTTTCCCCCCCCCACATCTTTCAAGTTTTCCAAAATCATCAAATTTCATCAAACTTAGTCACATTGGGTTTAGAATAGACTTGATCTGTCACTGAGTGACACTACAGCACGACTGAGAAGTCTTACTTGAACCCTGGGATGAAGGATTGGTCCCTTGGATACTCAGTTAGGATACAAGGTACACCTGTGATAATGAACTTCGTGTGATTGTTGTCTACAGAAAAATGACGAGCAGTTGTCTAATTCTGAGGCTGTAAATGTTCTACAAGTCAGATAAGAGGAGTTTTACTAGTAGCGCTATGCAGCGTTAGTGAGACTGCCCGTAGGAGCAAGAGAAGATCGTTGACGATGTAACACTTCCAGGTGTCAACAACAGAAATGTGGGGGGAGGGAAAGAATAGAAGTACCGAATCTTCTGCTCCAGAGTCAAGCGGATTTTTAGAAAGATCTGCTTTGAAATTAATCACCATTAAAAATTGCAGGTTTTTAAGGTCCCCTAAGAATCTGCATAGCCCCGTTCACAATTTTAAAGGGCCATACATAATCTAAAAAGGCCCCACATACTCACATCTTTAAGGGTCACGGTCTCAATCCTATAGGCCCTTTACAATCTCGAAGGGCTGCTTCACAAAACCTTATGGGTCCCTTCAAAATCTGAATATGACCCCTTCACGATCTTAAAGGACCCGTTCACATTCTCAATACGACCTGTTCACAATCTCAAGAGGGCCCCTCACTTTCCTAAAGGGGACCCTTCGAAGTCTCAGAAGGGCCCCTTCGCAGTCTCAAAAGGGCCCTTTCACGATCTTAAAAGGGCCTGCTCACAATCTAAAAAGCGCCCATCACGATCTTAAAGGGCCCCTTCGCAGTATCAAAAAGTCCCCTTCACAATCAAAAAGAGCCCACTCGCAATATCAAAAGGGGCCCTTCAAAATCTAAAATAGATCAAAACCCGAATTATTTGTTCCTTGGCCAAACATTTTCACACTCCTTAGTTTATTCTAAAAAAACCGGAAGAGTGGCACCCCTGGAAAAGTCATCTTCGTGATTTTCTGTAAGGCAACATGGCGAGGTTGCATTGAAATAAGAGCCTGTCAGAAAATAACTACATAAAAATTTTCGGGCCGTGACGACCAGAATTTTCGGGCCAGACTACGAACACTGCCCCCCAGTATGAGGGAGTATGAGGGAGTAGTGACGAAAATGAGTGGGCAATTTTTCATCGGTGTCTTAAGATAGTCGATAATTGAATTCGTTCACTGATTGGATGAAGAGCAGGAGTTATACTTACACATACGCTGCGCTGAAAATATTGTGTACCAGGGTGGCATTGATCGGTGAGCTAGAAAAGTATCTTCCTTTAGCGAACTTGTAGACATTGATATTTTGATTTTCGGGGTAATGTCCGTACATTTGAGTGTACGCGTAGCAAATGGACGATCTCTGAAATAAAGCAGAAATTGAATCAATGACGTCACAGGGAGGGATCTTCAAAAATTGGAGGTCCCGTGACCTCCTCTTCAACCATGAAGATCCGACCAGGATAGGATCTGTAAGATCTCACCAAAAATCCGGAAAATCATGAAAGAACCGAAACTTGCACAAAATTAGACTCTTGATTGCGATGCAATTGAAGATCTCAATTTGATAGCTTCAAATAGGCTAATACATTGATAATACTCTGGGGTGGGCCCCGCTACGGTCATCTCGATTTGTGCGGGCACGGACATGTACAATAGTGGCTTAATCTGCGAATTCATACCCGGTCAGTAGTGGCTATGCTTGTTAGGGAGTCATGACGATAAACATGACGTAGGCATATATTATATGACGCTTGTCATCTAATTGAAGCTAGTCACTATCGACTTTAGTCACTATTTCTGAAGGCTAGACCTAGGCACAGGGATTGCAATTCACCCAAGAAAAAAAACCGGAAAATCGGGAAAAACCAGTGGTTGAATGCATAAATTTGAAATATTTGCATTAGATTAATTTCGCAAAAAACCGGAAAATTGCGATCCCTGCCTAGGCATATGTTAGTATTCCATATGAACGTAGGCACATCATCGACTGGCAACTTAATGCAGAGTGGTGCTGCTAAAGCATGTTATAGGCTTATCATCATGACAGAAAGAATTCAACTTTCTATGGATTTTGATATTCGCCTGTTTGATTGGGTTTTGATAAAAAAGGCGTTTGTGACGCGTAGCTTTTGACGTCAATTTATGCTTCTCACTGTCATTCCGGGACAATACCGACAACGAATTTCCCGATAGTGCAGTTTGCAGTGAGAACATCCTGCACTGTCAACTTCCACGTTTCTCGGAAAAGAGCCAATGTTAGCTACAAACTTGACATACTAAGCTCACAGGAGCAATAGTTTAAATGCGGTCAACGGTGTGGGCCAGCATATCATTAGCTGCTAGAATGCTATTGGACTAAATCGCGTGAACTTCGGACCAAATGAATTGGAAGTAATTTGGTATTATTAACAACAATCTCAATTTTGAATGACTTGCTATGATTAGTTGCTTGGAAATCTTAGCATTACATATCATTTACCGACCTTCGCTCATTCTACCCTTTCAATGTCGGACAGACATCGCATTAACGTTGCTGTAGTCAAGTACTGATCGTTCTTCTATTTCTTTCTTAGTTATCTTTCTTTTCATCGAGGTAATTGATGACTGTCTGTCGAATTTCATCGTCCATCTTCGCATAAGTTCGCCCCTTTTTGAAGATGAGTTGATAGTCCTATCATGTCTGTACCTCTGCATAATCGCGATATTACTACTTTGTGATTTTTTGCATCGATGAGGTATATGGCTCAGACAATGTGATAGTTGAAATTGTTTTTAATACAGAGATTCCATCCCTAGTACAGCTGCTAGTCATGATTAAGGTTATAAGTCTCTTTCTAGTCGAACTCCAACAAAGTCTGCATTCAAGCCCGGTCTCTCCATATGAATCATTATTCATTGAAATTATAGCAAATATCTGCAGCTACGTGTGTCCTTTTTCAACAACCTCATTAATTAGTTCAACAACTTTCTTAAAACCTTGATATGTGCAAAAAGAAAATATCTCACAAACAGAGCATCATTATAGAAAATCTCTGAAAATCACTCATTCCCCTTTTCTACTTCAACACAATGTTAGGGCGATATAAGGAGCATTGGAAACCCTGCACAATACCAACACAATATAAAATCGACACTTACACCATCATACCAACCATATCCAAAGAGATATCGAGGCATTGAACAATTTCTATTGCACACGATCCTAAAATGACGAAAAGAGGGTGAAACGAAATTATAAGACTTACATTGAACAAATTATCAAAATTTCAATCCGACCTTAACCCGACCACCTTCAAACCGACATCGACCCGACACCGATCCGAACACCTTCAACACGACACCGACCGGAACACCTTTATCCCGACATCGACCCGACACCGATCCGAACACCTTTATCCCGACATCGACCGGAACACCTTTATCCCGACATCGACCCGACACCGATCCAAACACCTTCATCCCGACACCGATCCGAACACCTTCAACACGACATCGACCCGAATACCTTCATATTGACACCGACCCGAACACCTTCATCTTGACAC
Source organism: Prostheceraeus crozeri (assembly GCA_907163375.1). Classification (NCBI taxonomy): domain Eukaryota; kingdom Metazoa; phylum Platyhelminthes; order Polycladida; family Euryleptidae; genus Prostheceraeus; species Prostheceraeus crozeri. The sequence continues at coordinate 260,686 of CAJQUW010000119.1, read as the reverse complement.
CGACCTGAACACCTTCATCTTGACACCGATCCGAACACCTTCAACACGACACCGACCCGAATACCTTCATATTGACACCGACCCGAACACCTTCATCTTGACACCGATCCGAACACCTTCATCCCGACATCGACCCGAACACCTTCAACACGACACCGACCCAAACACCTTCATCTTTACACCGACCTGAACACCTTCATCCCGACATCGACCCGAACACTTTCAACCCGACACCGATCCGAACACCTTCAACCCCATACCAACCCGACCCCGACCCGAACACCTTCATCTTGACACCGACACGAACACCTCCAATCCGAACTCGACCCGAACACCTTCAAACCGAAAACAACCGAACATATTCGCTTTTTCATGAAGTGGTTCAATGCCAATACAATTACCTGATGGGGTCGTTACTATAGCTAAGTGAGTTCAAAACAGCAGAATCAAAGATCACCCCGCATTCAGCAGTAATTTCATCTGAAATGAGAAAGACTCATCGAGACGATCTTAGAGGTGAGATGCATGCAACATGCACTAAATACTTCTGCGTCCTAAAAAGCGTGTCGAACGTAGAGTGTCTGATCAGTCATATTAACTTTGTTAACTTGACATTTACATTGTACTTCAGCATTATGTATGCGGCTAGATGCTCGGCAAACTTGAGATCATGCACGTTTATTATTTTTTTGTAGCATCCAGGGTTGGAACCAGCCCGGTCAACCGGTAGGGTTGCGTCGATATAAGTCGATCGGTCGACCGTCCCCGGTCGAAAAGCGGACGGTCAATCAATCTGCAGTAATTATTGAGATTGATCAAAAAGACAAGAATTGCAACGTTTTGTATACCGTACACAATTTATCTATGCCTGAATATCCCGATAGATGATTCGTGGCATATTTTCAAGATCGACAGCAAGAATGTTTAAAAAATATCAATCCCCAATTGTTTCGTTATCTTGTCTACTCACATGCTTACACATCTCAAAACTCATGTCTGATGAACCTATGTTAACTTTGACGGATTAAAAATAGCAAGGAATTAGGCCTACTATTTCATTTAAATTGAAATTATTCATACTGTATGTAGACGAAAGTGCATCCGCATCATACAAAAACAAGCTTATCTGAAGCAGGATAAAATACTATGCGTTAGCCCATTAAGACTGATCCAGTGGTCTCACCCAACACCTTACCTCCGAAGAGGGGCGGCGGACATCGCAGATGTGACTTTGGAAAGAGCATGACCAGACATGTCACAGGGAAGAGCTTTATTGTATAGCCCAACAGCTAATATTCAGTTGTCAGGATCCCCCGCAACATCATCTTAGTATAGCCACTGAGGAAAGGCAATGAGAATAGGACATCAAGAAAGGTTCTGTTGCCTTAACTGTAACTACTCTACAGCAGTTGGTAAATGTCTACACAGTATTATTTCCATTCAAGTAAGTCTATTTGTGTGAAACTTATTTTATTTTTTGAGGTGCAACTTCTACACCTGCATCCCGATTAAAGATATCAATATCAGAAAGTGTAGAAAGAACGAGCAGGTAATTATTTCGAGCAACAACTAAATAACATTGAGCTTTAAGTTCTCATTATCGAATTGAAAATTTTAGTTTTTGTGTCTAAATACAGCTTGGAAGCGTCATTTTTTCGTCTGTCACAAGTGTGCTATCACCAGTTTTCCTGTGGACATGAATGGATTTTGAATTTTTCTTAATATCCATGAATGGAGCAGAGATACCATCATGTATTCAGCAGGGTTGAAACAATTACAGTAATTGTAATTGCGAAGATTTTGATTTTTAAGTAATTGTAATTGCGAAAATCCAACTTTAACTGTAATTGTATATTTGTTTTTGTATCTTGATATGCTTCTACTCGTAAAATATTGTTAGTATGTGAAACGTCACAGAAGTCTATTTCATGCAATAGAAAAGAAACTATAAAATGAATGGCGGTATTTGAAAAAGGAATTGGCGAAAGTCAACGGTCATCGTATAAATTCGAGTCTGTCATTTTCACTTGAGTTCAATCGGAATTTCGGTAAGTATATTTAGACCTCCTACGTAGTGTAGTAATCAGTAGGCATGTATACCCGGTATGTACATTTAACATGGCTACAGTGTTGTACGTTGAAGCCGTCAATTTGCCTCTGAAAAACAGCGTCATTTTTAGAATATAGTGGGTAAATTTGTCATTGCTAAGACTTGGTCGCCTGAGTTTTCTGTAGACTTGAAAGTTTTCTGTATACTGCATGATGACGCGAGAAGGAGACACAGCGTTTGATTTGGCATCTACACAATGGATTGATTGCATTTTATTTGATCGGTAGTCGGCAATGACGACGTGTGCGCGTGCTTGTGACGTAAGGGGAGATTAAAAAAATTAACAATGTCATCAAAAAATTATCAATGTCATCAAAAAGTTAAAAATGTCATCATATGAGCATTTTCGAATTTATACATTAATATTTCCTCTAAAAATTTGCGCCAATCTCTCGTAAACGCCGCAGGTAAGAGGTCAATGTATTAATAAACATGACCTAGCTTTGATGTATAAGAATGTACCTGGAGAATGAATTTGCATGGGTATGAGACGATCCTTGTAGGAGGAGATTGCGCAATCTATTTTTGGTCGTTAACACCGTTTTTAGAGATAGGCCTACTTAACGTAGCATCATAGTTGCCTGCTGTCAATGATGACTCAGAAACAGACTACTCATCCTGTTTCTGGCGGTTGCTGTAACTGCAGCATCGAGATAAGACTGACATCATGACTGATTAGGACAAAGATTTTGGTATGCTCCACCTTGAACTGATCATTGGAAGGTTGCAACGTTGCAATTGCATTAGACAATAGGCCTATACCTCTTTCTCTATCTTGTGTTCAAAATCAAATTTACTAAGACTTAAAATAGTTTTAGACAACTAACTCATAATTGACCAACATTGTTCGGAAGATCGATGTAATTGTAATGGTGTAATTAATTACAACTTGAAGTAATTGTAATTGAATAAAAGTTCGTGTAATTGCAGTTGTAATTGAAGATATTGATTTGACAGTAATTTCATTTATAATTGTAATTGAAGATGTTGATTTCAGAGTAATTGCATTGTAATTGCAATTGAAAAAAAATTGTGTGGTTGTTCCAACCCTGGTATGCAGACAAGACAATGTCAGTGAACGATTAGAAAGATGTTAAGTGCAGTTGCATTCCATAAAAATCATGTGTCAAGTAGGATTATCAACCAAAGACCATCGCCAACATAATCCTTTGTTTGACTCGCTCAGCAAACAATTTGCATCCTATTTACGTAAATGCGATTTTGCATGATTCATCTTGCGTCTTATTTACGCAAATTTTGATTTGCGCAAAGGTGTGTTTCTTTAGTCATATGTTGACCGGTGTGAGGTCAAACATCCTACATTAATAAGTACACTGGGGCGAACATCTTTGGAAAGTAATCAATGTAATCAAGAACGCTGGACAAAATAATAGATAACATAAAAACGTTCCATCGGAATAAGATTTCATAACGAAGCAATGAATTACATTGTTTTCCGTAGTAAAGGCAGAATGATGCTTGGAAACAAAGGCGCAAAAAATAATTTTAATCGAGCAAAATTTACGAAACATTCAATGTATTTCAGAATTTGTCTCCGCCAGAATCCGACGAAAACATACGTAAATGTGTCTGACAGCAGCAGAGAAACGAAAACAGTGAGCAAAAGACGGAGAGTGTGTCAGTCCGGGATGGATTTGAGTGCCCATGGCGGTCACCACTTACGGTGTTTGAGACTCTGAAGCAATGGCAGCACTAAATCTAGATCTCGCCATCATGCTGAAATGAACCTTACTCATTGATTCGCAATGAGATGCTTAGTTTCCTAGGCGTGACGCTGGCAAGATCAGTTGCCAGAGCTCTCCTGGCGCGCATGACTCCATGAAATGTTTTCCTTCATTTCACTTCTTTTGAGCTTTCGTTTTGATTCCTAGATTTTGTGTAGACAGGTTCATCTATGTAAAGACAGTGTTCGTATTTGATGATTCTCATTTTATGTAATTATTTGAGATTTCTCATTTTTCTTTGCGAACTAAGAATGTTGAATTTTACAGTCCACCACCATTGGTTTGCACCAGGGCCGTGATTCAAAGACATCCAGTCAGTGTTTTATCCAGCCCTGTTTTGGGGGGGGGGGTGAAACTTCCCCCCCCCCTATGATTAAGACATTGCTCATCAAGTTAGCTTCCAGCAAAGATCTGGAATTGGGGTTCCCGATGCTTCCCGAACAGCGTCCGTGGAAAGGAGTCTTCCACAATGAATCGAGTCACAACTCGATTAACCCTCATCGGCCCACCTCTCTACATGTGTAGAAACTAAGTATTCACAGTGCTGTCTTTTTTGTTTTAAGCCTCCAATCAAGCTGAAATTAAGTTTCCATGCGTGACTTCTATCATTTAAACTTCTCCCATAATATTAATCGATTTTGACAAATGGAACATGGGGTAAAATATTATTTTGTCATATTCGGCCCACCTCTCTACAGGTGTAGAATTGCATTTCCTGAGAAGTTGGAGACTTCATTCCTCACTTTTGACAAACAATTTTCAAAATTCCTCTTGATTTCTTATCATGATATCATGAATAAGTAACAGAATATAAGCCCTAATGTCTGACAAAGTTTGTTATTACGTAATGGGCAATTTGGTGTTTCTGATTGTCTCAAAATTGCGTAATGGTGCCCCAACAACTATCTTGCATCAGATTTAGTATGTCATCTTGATATCAGTAAAAGTTTTAGGAAAATTTAACTACCGATGGCTTCTATGATGTAATTGAAGAATCTGGTAGGAAGACACAGCAACTCGAATAGAATTGCGTCATTTATTTCATTGATTTTCTTGACGTCTGATATAATTTCGACACTATCGAGACTGCTATCTCAACGTTGTAAGTTATTTTCATGATTCAATCTTCCACATTGACATGCGTCCGACGCTCGAAAACATTGTGCTGCGACTTCGGCAAGAAAGAGAAGATGAAGCATCCAGCGATGATGGCGAAGATTCCGATAACACCTCAGGCAGCAGCGACGGTGAACCAGTCGAAGAACCACATTTGTATCTGCAATCGAGTGACGGCGAATTGGTTGAGGAAGCAAGCAGTATTGATACCAGTTCTTCAAACTCCGACGATTACAGCAACGAAAACTCTAACGGCGACGATTTGACATCACCTAGTGGCGTAACATGGAAACCCAACGCTCCGCCACTCAGACGCCTGAGCAGAAATGTGATCAATTTCCACGATGGACCTACAATTGCTCCTGCCTCCGAGGAACAGTCATTTAGCTGTTTCATAACTGAAGAAATGCTGAGGACATCATTGCGCTATACCAACAGAAGATTGAAGGCACTGGGAAAGAAGTTTACTTTCAATGAACTGAAAGCAGGAATAGCTGTGATTATTCGCGCGGGTGTCGATCGTGACAATATGTCATCACTGTCCTCTCTTTACGTTCCATCAGACAGTAGACCTTTTTACCAGTGCACCATCTCTAAAAATCGTTTGAAAATTTTGCTCGCACATTTGACTTTTGACAACAAAATAAACAGGCGAGAGCGTCAAGAAATTGACAAACTAGCTGCCATCCGAGAGTTTTGGGATTTATTTGTTCTCAACCTGCGTTGTTACTACATACCATCATCTTCAATAACAGTCGACGAACAATTATACGCATATCGTGGCTATTCCCCAGGCAGAACATACATGCCTCAAAAACCGGCAAAGTATGGCATCAAAGTCTTTTGGCTATGCGATGCCGAAAATGGCTACGCACTGAATGCGTTACCGTACTATGGAGCTGATCGGGCTAGGGCGAACGGTCTAGTAAAAACAATCGTCATGCAATTAATTGAACCGTATCATCAAAGTCATCGGAATGTTTATTTTGATCGCTATTTTACATCGTATGAATTATGCGTGGATCTTTTGAATAGCGAGCGGACTCACCATGACGGGGACAATTCAAGCTTCGCGGCGCGATGTTCCGCATGCTATGAAAAATGCAAAAGACATACCCGTGCATGAAACGAGAAACTTTTGGAATCATGACCACCGTGTCCTCTTGACATCATATGTTCTAAAGAAAAATAAAAATGTTCTCCTAATGAGCAGCTATCATACAACGAACCGGCCATCAGAAAGAGAAGATCGAAAACCAGAAGTTATTTTGGACTATAACACTGGTAAAGGTGGTGTTGATGTCATGGACTCAAGAGTGGAGGATTTCACATGTCGCCGAAAGACAAGGCGGTATCCTCTGCTTCATTTCTTCGACATGCTCGACGTCGCATTGCTGAATTCCTTCTTGATCATGGAGAAGAATGGGTACGACAAACCTCGCTCCTTTTTCATAAAACAGGTTCAATTTTCCACGATGTAAGCAAAAATATAGCTCTCCCTCAATTTAGACAATTTTTTATTTTTTAAAAATAAATAAAGTTCACCGACGCGTTTCGTCACGGTGGACAGTATCAAGGGGGTACGGTGGACAATATCAATTTCACCCCCTTGATACTGTCCACCGTGACGAAACGCGTCGGGGAACTTTATTTATTTTTAAAAAATAAAAAAATCGTCTAAATTGAGGGAGAGCTATATTTTTGCTTACATCGTGGAAAATTGAATAATGAACCTCCCGTATAAGACAACAAAAGATAAAACAGGTTGCCTTGCAACTTGCTAATGACAACATCATGACTCGCTATAACACTGCAGCGATCTACCGTCAATCCAAGGCTTCATTTTCATCGATGGGATATCCCGCCAGAATACCTTTAACAACCACCAATAACAACAAACCGAAAAAGTGCCAGGTTCCTCGTTGTGGAAAATCAACTCGTAAGCGCTGCGCTAATTGCTCATTGGTTGTATGCTCCCAGCATAACATTGAAAAAATTTTATGTACTAGCTGTGCATCCTCACCGTGAATTCATACCTTGGAGTAGTGGACGATTTATATTATGAGTGTCAAGATTTTCAAGAAAGTTGTTGCTGTTATTGTTTTATGAATAGATAGATAGATGCATGCAGTTTATTGTTTTTTTTTCTAATATCAAAATCGGATTTCAGACATGTATCATTGATTATAGCCTACTAATCGATAAATACAACTAAAACAGTTAATTATGAATGGGACCATAATCGATGCATAGCACATAAATTATATTAGTAATATTGCCCTCTAATTGATTTAAATTAATTAGCTGATTTAAACTAATTAGCAGACATAGCTTAGTTCAGGATATCTCGAACAATAACATCCAGTATTTTAATGTAAAAAATGACATTCTCGATGATTTTAAGGTCAATGCGGTCATCTATAAGGTCAAGGGTCATCACGATGTCAATGGGGATACATTATGGTGTTGATAATTGTCTTTGAATATTATCTGGCCAATTGTCTTATGGGATCGATACTAAATTCTAAACAGTTGATTAAAAATGCAATATTCTACACATGTAGGGAGGTGGGCTGAATATGATGATTGAATTTGCCGGTCCGATGAGGATTAAGACAAAGACTGTTGTAGCATCATCACCCTATCAATTTTCTTCGTTCGAAGTTATTGGTGTCGATGTTTTACCAACGAAAGCAATCAAGCACCGCTTCTTTTGCATTTATTTTCCTCCTCAAATGACATGCAATGAAAACGGTGTCAACTGTTTGTACAAGTTCCTTGAGTTTGGATGCTGCTCATCTTGCGACGTTTCTTTCATCGGAGGCTTTAACTTTCCTGGCATTAATTGGTCGATCCATACGTCGAGTGGTAGTACTTATTCGTCCAGTTTCTTTCACGGTGTTCGAAGCGTAACCTCACTCAACTTGTAAACTATCCGACTCGCAATGAAAATATTTTGGACCTTATCATAACCAGTCATCCCCAAAAGTTTATGAAAGTTTCAGTTGATGCTCCCTTTACTCCAAGTTGTGATCATCGGTCAATAACGTTTTCCATTACATGCAAAACAATTGCTGCGCGGAGATTTTTTCAGAGAAATTTTTAATTATCTCTAATAGGAAAATATCATAAAGAAAGTTAGTCTTTTTTATTGTTGACTGGAAAGATATAGCACAGGCAAGGCGAAGATATAACTATGACATACAGTGACGCTAATTTCTCGTCGCAATTTGAATGAAACCACTTACTGTCAAAATGGCAGTGGTTGAGCGGAGTAACAGCAAATGCTTCAGTGTTATCATTCTTTCCAATTAGAGTGATAGATTTTGTCCTTACAGGATCCAAAAGAATAATTTGAACACGCCGGCCCTTGACCAATCTAAAATCCTGAAACAAGAGACAAGTAAAGATATTAGACTGAAATGGTTAGAAAGGATCAATGCCTCCTAGACATTTTTGATATTGATTGAGAACTATAGCTACGACTCAAATTATCTGCAGGTGTAAATTTCGACGCACCGTATTTCTGATGACCACTTCAAATTTGGCGCATAGGAAAATTAAATACTTGACCTTTGTTAAAATAGTACCTTCTGAAAAATAGAACATCTTCTTGTCTCTTAGTGTGTATTGTAGATATCCAATCACTTTATTTATTCTATAAAGCAGGTTGTTACCCGCGCGGGAGATAATATTTGCTCCAATGCACTAGAAGGAGCGTGATCTATGCCGATCATGAGTGCTCTTGTCCTGCTTTAGTATAGACCAGATCTGTGAATAGATATTTTCACTATTGATCAGGCTAAATTTCTATTCAAAAACTCTTGATAATCATAAACATGTCAGTCGCAGTCTGTCCTTGATCATCATAGCACGTCATCAAAATATATTCTCTACGTAACTCGTGCATCAGATTGTTTCATCATAGCATTTTAACTCGTGAGATTTAAATGACCCTTACTCCCATGGACTCCTAGATCTGTTTTAGAAGCTTGACCATACCTTTTATTTTAAAAGGTAAAAAAAAGAATAGTAAAAAAAGACTCCTAGATATTGGTGGGCTGGACATGAAGGCTAATAACGCAAGTCTATAGCATGAGGGTTTACCTTCCATTGATAGACGTATTATGCAGTAGCCATTAATATAAGAATAGTATCCACTTTTAGAGGGCATAAATGCATAGATTCCGAGGGCGCGTTAGCGCTCTCGGAATCTATGCATTTATGCCCTCTAAAAGTGGATATTATTGGTATTCCAACTCAATGAAGATGAAATCTATGTCGCTGCCTATAATCAATGATTCTGTGATATGTTTATAAATGAAAATCTATGTTAGATAAAGGATATCTTGGAATCTCCAATGAATCGAGAGAAGTAGGGCCTAGATATTAATACTAATGTGTATGCATGAATCTTCCCAAAATAGTGATATTTGCATCATTTCTATGTACAATTGGCAGAGAATTTACGTGCCGGGCAATAATGCAGTTTTTTATCCAATGTAATTTCAATGGAAATTCAGCGGGCAATAATGCCAACTACTGCATTATTGCCCGCTGAATGATAGAGAAATCCATAGCAATTTCATCTTCATCGGGTTAGAATAACTTTTATGATCGTAAGAATTGACTTCATGTATCTTTGCTCAATAAATGATATTTATGAATGATCTTTTGCTTTTTCGCGGAGTGGGTGTGCAGTTATCAATGATAATTTCTTTGCCTCTCTGGAGTTAGCAAGAAAGTCGAGACAAAAAGGTATGACACTCCTCGGGACTATTCGTTCAAATAAAAGGGAGATGCCGACCGAAATGAGAGCTCTACAGGAAGCCGCGAGCAACATTCATCTGTGTTTGTGTTCGATTCTGAAAGAGGGGCAACTATTGTCAGCTATATCCCGGAACGAAATAAGAACGTATTGCTCATGACTTCTTCAAAGTGTTCGTCATCTATTGACAAGTCCTCGACGAAAAGAAAACCTCTTATCTTTCTTCAATATAACAAGAAAGGGGCGTAGATCCGGTGGATCAAATGCTTCGACACTATTCCATCAAGTTGGCCTCCCACCGATGGCCACTGGGAGCATTTTATAACCTGCTAGATATCACAATGCGGGATGCATATGTCTTTGGAAGGACATTGCAAATCAGTCACCTCGATATCATTTTTTCATGAAGTGGCAAATAATTTACTCGAGTCTCCAAAAGGTAAACTACCTTTGATGCCCATTCATCCATCAAGGGTACTGGAAGGTGCCATATCTAGGAAGCGAGGAAATCGCACATTTTGCGACAAAAATAGTCACAATAAAACACAAAACGTTTTTTCTCCTCTAAGAAGTTCGTGTGTGGTCAACATACATACCAGTCAAAACATTTAGTCCGAATTGTTGCCATTGGAAATTGTTAGCACTCTTTGTTTGAATTTCATACGCTTTATAATACAAAGTTAATAATGGAATATCGCAATATATTCTCTTTTAATAAGCAATTTTAGCAGGGAAATGAAGCTTTACAGCGTTTATGCTATGAAACGATCTAAAAGGTGTAAAGCAAACTCAAAAATTACTGACCAACATGACCTCACTTGCACTAAGTCGTAGAAAATAATTTGTACGTTCTTGGGTTAGTGGATTCTCTAGCTGGAGTGACAGATGACGATTCATAGCTATCTGATACGGTGAGAATTCTACAGCTGCGGCTATAGGTATCCGGACACCAACATATTTTCGGATAATTTCATAATCCTTGTATGTTTATAAAAAAGATCTAAACTTTTGACAGATCTTGATGGTATCTTTATTCAATATAATAGAATTAAAGTGTTTCGGTATAAGCTAGAGACCTTTTGAAGAAATTTCACATAGTTTTAATAATTTGACTACATTATATTTAATTAGCTACATGTAGGCCTGCATTTGATATCTCCCATTTGTATTCAAAAGTCTGTATTCCAATTACACTGAAAGTTTTATTTAAGCAATTATATCACGAATCTGGTAATAGCCATATACTTTCACAATTAAAATCATCAGCATCTGGTTGGAAAGCCCCTGTTTGAGAACGGCTTGAAGTTTGGCAGGAACACTGTCAACAAGTCTTTGACAGTCACTTCCGTCGATTGACCTGTACCAGGCATGCACAACTTAGGATATGAACTATTTCCGTTCTTTCTACTTCAATATGATGTAGTCAAACTATTAAAACTGTGTGAAATTTCTTCACAAGGTCTTTAACTTATACCGAAACACTTTAATTCTATTATATTGAATAAAGATACCATCAAGAACTGTTAAAAGTTTAGATCTTTTTTAATAAACATACAAGGATTAATAAATTACCCGAAAATATGTTGTTGTCCGGAGACCCATGGCCGCAGCTGTATGTGAGATTGATGGGCATGTAATGATGTACTACAGGGTGACTCAGAAGTAGTCTACTGGTTTCAACTAGCTGTAATTTCTTTAGTACTGCAGATATCAACTTGAAATTTGTTGTGCTTAGGCAGAAGACTGGGAAATTTTGCCTGACAAATCCCTAGTTCATGATAACAGATAATTGACCCAGTAAAATACATGTACATGTACATATGCTATTAACACCTGTAATAATCGCAGATTTTAAGTAATGAAGTCATTTGAAGTTTCTCACACTGCTTTTCATCGTCAATTATGTGCATTGCGAGCAACCACAGTGTTTTAACTCTTCAAGTGTTAGCTTTCTATGTCATATGCCATCAGCTATCTATGTAAATTCACTCATGTCGTCTCTTATTCATCAACAATAATTGTCAATCGATAGCTTAAGCTTCAAGTTCAAAATTGAATCTGTGAATCGTTCTCTTTTATTCATTCTTGTTCAGTAGACAGAAGCATTGTGTCAGGTATGGAACGCCGTACTCCAGTGGAACGCTATTTCTTAGCTCATTTGATGGATACACACGATAGTGCAACGACAGTGCAGAGAGAATTCGCGAAGCGTTTTGGACTCAGATCACGTGATCCGCGACCCTGTCCGGCTACCATCCGAAAAGCCCAAGAAGATGCCCACATATTAGGACTGGCATCATTACCGAGGAATGGACGCGACCGTGACGCAAGGAGCGATGAGAACGTTTCTCGTGTCCTTCAATCCATTGAAGATAATCCTCAGACTTCACAGCGCCGTTTATCGAACGAGCACAACTTATCGCAGCTCAAAACTGTGAATCGCATACTCAAGGAGGCGAAATTTCATCCCTATAGACTACGAGCCGTCCATTCCATGAATGAGGAGGATCATGAAAATCGTGTTGACTTTGCTTCAGAAATGTTAAATGAACTCGAACGCAATCCTAACTTTTTCCGGCAAATTCTTTTCATTGATGAAGCAATGTTCCACACGTGTGGTGGAGTAAACAAGTGGAATACCCGTTATTATGCTCTTTCCGATCCGAATTTCACTATCGAAAAGCCTCTACACTCGCCAAAAGTCTGTGTCTGGGTGGGTGTAACATGGGATCGCATATTCGGTCCATACTTCTTTACCGACGACAAAGGAAATTACGCCAACGTTGATGGCCAAGGCTACAGGAAAATGCTTGAGACATGGCTATACTCTCAACTGCAGCAATTCGAACCCTTTGAGAATGGTACGCTTTTCTTCCAGCAGGACGGTGCTACACCCCATACTTCGAAGATTGCGTGCGAGTTTCTCCGCGACATCTTCCCCGGCAGACTAATTTCACGGAGGGGAGATATCCACTGGCCAGCTCGGAGTCCAGACTTAACACCCTTTGACTTCTGGCTTTGGGGCGACATCAAAGCGAAAGTTTACACAACTCACATTGCCAATCTGAATGAGTTGAGGAGACGTATTGAGCTGGAAATAAGAAGAATTTCACCTCAAACACGAAGGAATGCTATCACTGCATTTGAAAGTCGTCTGCAGCACCTACTCCAAGTCGAGGGAAGACATATTGAATGACACTACTCAGGCATTAATGACTAATTAGTAATTATATTTTTTAAGCTAAATTATCGAGACTTCTTAATTAATGTAAATGTATAATTTTTACATGTATTTTACTAGATCTTTTATGTTATCATAGACGAGGGATTTGTCAGGCAAAATTTCCCAGTCTTCAGCCTAAGCACAGCAAATTTCAAGTTGATATCTGCAGTACTAAAGAAATTACAGCTAGTTGAAACCAGTAGACTACTTCTGTATCACCCTGTATATACCCTCCAATGCTGGGCAAAAATGCATTTCAAACTCATTTTAATCATTTCTATGACCTCCAAAGTCATCGAGTGTGAAATACAATGCACAATTTCATGCCCGCCAATTTCACATCGCATTCTCACAGCACCATATAGCCATGAACCGTCGTTCGTCATTCCAGCTTCAGAATCTATTAATGAATTAATTGGTAAATGGATCATTTTTAGATAGAAATCTGAATTTCAAATCTATTCACATTTGCAAACATTTATAGACTTTCAAGCTTTTCATGAATTGCCATCTTTTGAGAGAGCGAACTTTCATAGACTTCTGTAAAAGTCAATCAAAGATTTCTTCATCTCTCCATTATCTGTTACTAACAGTGATCAATAATTGCAATATTCATAGATTTCTCAAGAATTACATACAATAGCATTATATCTTAATCACATGCCGAGATCCCCGGAAGGAAAAAATTCAAGAAGTGAGAACAAGATCTGACTTAAATCATTTCGGGAACTACAAACGTTTCTGGCTTATCTGCCGTCATCAGTGTGGTATACCCTAATGTAGAGAATCAGTAAATCAGATGCCGATAAATCGTCATCCGACCTCCAGACATCTACAATTAATGAAATAATTCAAATCTAATAATTCAATCTCAGAGATCGGGTACAAAAATTTGAACTTGCAAACACGAATGCAATATTGAACTGCGGCCAATAATTCTTTTATTCTAAAGATAACAATCTGTCAGGCATACATTTGAGAGAATCAGGAAAATTCAAGCTTCCTGTGAATATCGCTAGCCTTGAAAAGTGATAAAGAACTCAATGCAAACGTCGAGTAACAATTTTCTGCATGCTGATACCGGATTAATCATTCAATTGAAGAAGTTTCATTCGTGTGAAGAATTCGTGTTTGCAAGTTTAAATTTTTGAACTCTAGCTCTGAGAACAAGATTTGAATTATTTCATTAATTGTAGATCTGCCGTCCAATGGTAAAGTGCGTAACTGACATTTTGGCAATTTTCAGTTTTTTGTATTTTTAGATAGAAAGTCAACTTGTACACCTATATTCAATGCAATGAATTCGTATTTGACTCCCAGCCATCAATAGAATCATTTATGTAAACGTAACTACAAATGAAGGTGCTATGTTCAACTCAGAACATAGCATATCTGACATCTTCAATGCAAGAATAGCGTATCTGCAGCAGATACGTTTGAGTGTGTTGAAACATAGTATGGAGCAGATGCGTATCTGACCACTTGCGTCATTTTTGCAATTAAAATGCTCTCGATATCTCCGCTCATACTTTACTTTTCACTTCAGAACGCGCTAGAAAGCTTCTTAACTCGTGTGGATTTTATTGCTGTTGAGTCGACTATAGTTGGTGACGCGTGCTAATCAGAACAAAGCAAGTAATATACACGCACCGCGTCTCATAGCGAAGTATGCGCTGGTATGATATATGCTGCAAATGTAATTTGCAAGGTGATGAAGAGGACAATATCGAGCTTCTGTCGTTATAGTAACCGGCCCAACCTTTGTCAGGATGTATAACGTCTGGAAAAGTCACGAAAAATGGAATTCGGCTTCATGTAGATAATCATTCTCCTCATTTTCAGAAAACATTTTGACGCACAGATCTGCTTCTTCGTCGATTGAGATGATGAAAACTGTGATTCTTCCTGATGAGTCCCTTGTAATCTTTGCAGCTAGGCGAAGACAAATATGGAATAAGCTGCGCTATCACGCTTGGCATTGCCCCTTACCTGAAAGGACTTTTGCTTAAGGATCTCTCTAAGTCACCATTCTTTGTGTGTTTATTTGATGAATAATTGAATGAAGTGTCACATCAAGGTCAGATCGATTTACATGCATGGTGCTGGATGGGGGATAAAGTCATCACAATGAACTTGACATCACAGTTTCTTGGATTTGCACTGCGTCCGAATTACACAAAGCTCTTCAGGAAGCACTTAATCCCTTTGATGCTTCAAAACTCTTGCAAATTTCCATGGACGGTCCTAATGTTAACCATTCTTTCTTCCGATTGATGAAATAATCACGCAACTTCTTGAAATCGGAACGCGTTCTCTTTGCATTGCCGATGGTGCACTTTGAAAAGTTGACAAGTCCAATAACATTATGAAGTTTCTTCGGACCTGTTGGGAAGTGTTCAAAAGTTCTTCAAAATTCCTTCGAGACGAAAGACGCGAAAGTTCCTCCGAAGTAATGAGCGACTCGATTGGTAGAGAATGTTCCAGTTGCAAAAATAATTATTGCTCAAATTCCTAATTTGGAGACCTATGTCGAACATGTGATTGTGACACGTATTAAAATAGAACCAGAGTCAAAATCTTACAAGCATATGAAGGAGACATTGAAAGATCCTCTGCTGAAAGCAATACTGTATTTTTGTGATTGTAGCTCTTGAATTGGAGGTTTTTTGAATAAACTTTCAGAGTGATAAGCCGATATTGCTATTTTTTTCGAATCATGCGAAACCATGATGGATTCTCTTACGGCGTTTCGTTAAACCGACTGCTACCCGTTATCTCTCTACAATCCAATGATTAAACGTTCCCTTGATGTCAAAAAATTTGCTTGATTGAAAATACATCGATGTTGGCTTTGTTGCTAGGTCGGCACTCAGACTCGTTTCATAGAACCAGACCAGCGATCGATCTCTTTGCAGAACGTAGAAATTTCCTGCAAGACATATTGAAAAAATTTCTGATGCGATGCCCCATCAAATATAAGTTGAAGGCTCTGGTTGCCTTGATCCTCTGAACATGGTATCTGATGGGAAACGGAAGTTCACCTTGCTGAATCTAGCGTTGGAGGAGATGACAGCACGAAAATGGATGTCTGGATTGGAAGCTGATCGTGCAGAAGCTCAGCATATTTCACTGACAATCAATCAATCAAATATTTCGTACATCAGTCTATTCAACGTAGAATCCGATCGTCTTGTGAGTGAATCCGTCAAATTCGGAATTATTGAACTTTGCTCTTATTGCTCTGTCTGAGTCACGGCCAGGTTCTCAAAAAAAAAGATTTAGCAATGAAAAATATGAAAGATCGCTCACTTATATTTCAGAGAATAATTAAGGACCACATACCAGCTATCTATCATGGTTAAGCCAAGCAATTTAAATTAACAAAAAAATATATTTTATCGTCGAGAAGCGCATCAGCTTGATTTAAAGAAACCAGAAAGGCGACGGGTATTCACTACCTTTTCTATAATTCATCATAATTTACGTTGTCATCATATGTGTGTTACTTGCCTCGTATTCCCTGCTTTCGCTCGTTGCGCTTCTTCATCACCAACAAAAAACAAAGCTATTTTCGAGTTACTTACGTCAGTTTTGTCCGATCCCCATTCAATTGAAAAATAGCGTATGTGCTGACCAATCACTTACGCTTTGAAACTGCGGAAATTTTGTTATAACATTTAAAATGCAAAACAACGGATTCATTATTATCGATTAATTATTGATTTTATAATTTTCCTTCCCATGGTCAAAGACTTTTACATATCTGCTCTATAAGTAGACGGTAGAAGTTTTGGATTACAATCAAACAGGAAATCACAGTATGCAAAAAGACAAAATTGGCTCTACTGAAAATCGTCAAAATGTCAGTTACGCACTTTTACCTTTGGACGGCAGGTCTGGAGGTCGGATAACGATTTATCGGCATCTGGTTTACTGATTCTCTACAATAGGGTATACTACACTGATGACGGCAAATAAGCCAGAAACGCTTGTAGTTCCCATAATGATTTAAGTCAGATCTTGTTCTCACCTCTTGAATAGCATTATATCATGGATTTTGCGGGCACAAATATTAGACATTCGTAGCCTCGTCCATGTGTGATATTTCTGCCCTTAAAATCCATGATATAATACTACATTCTAACCCAATGAAGTTGAAAGTCGATTTCTATGTCAATCAGCGGACACCAATGCTGAAGTTGGTATTATTGTCCGCTGAATTACATTGAATTAAATAGAGTTGAAACTGCATTATTGTCAAGAAGAAGCACTCTGTGTAAAATCTCCATAGCAATAATTGAATTGTGAGACTTGTGGCGTAGAACTCCTTAGATTATTGTTTGTAGACATCGTCATAAATTTCATCTTCATTGGGTTAGAATACCGCCTACGGCAATATTTTTTTTCAGTTATTATTTGAATTGATACCACATAAACATATAAAATACATAACATATAAAATATATAAAAATACCACATCGGACATAAATGTATTTGTCTGAAATGTAAACATTATTCTCTCTCTCTCTCTTCTCATTCATCTATGCATTTACGTCCTCCAAAAGTGGATACTATTCCTATGTTCATGCCTGAGCAATTATGGATTAAAAACATTTTCGTGGAAATGATCACGTTTAAATATCGTAGACATGTGAAAGCGGAGGGCACAAATGGGAAGCTGCAGCTCAATTGAAAATGAATAAGGAGATTGATAAGCCGAGCTGCTATTTAATTTTCTTTAATACTTTCAATATTTCGTGGTTAAAACCACATCATCAGGAATACAAAGAATACAAAATGATTTATACTAGGCAGAAGATATAAAATTTAACATGACATCAGTATGACAATAGTAAAATATCTGTGGACATCTTAGATAAAGATCATGATATTATTAACCTTAGATTCCGTGAGGCAATGATCATCGATATCTTACATCTTTCTATCAACAACAAAGATGAATGTAATGATTACCGCCATCTGATTTTTTCTACTAACATTTAAATTTTATATCTTTTGCCTAGTATAAATCATTTTGTATTCTATGTATTCCTGATGATGTGGTTTTAACCACGAAATATTGAAAGTATTAAAGAAAATTAAATAGCAGCTCGGCTTATCAATCTCCTTATTCATATCATTTAATTACCATCAGAATGCTGCTTAAGGAAAATTACAATTTATTAATCAATTGAAAATACATTGAAATTGGCGGGCACAAACAGGAAATTTCCCATTTATACCCGCCAATCGTGATTCAATGCTGTGATGTGAAGGCATGAATATCTGTTATCATACATACTAGTTCAATGAGAGATATCCGATAGCTTATCAGCCTGAAAACTACTAATTAACATTTTTCCACTTATCTGCCTAGATCATAGTCTTTATAAGCAAACAGCACCTGGTATACAGATTGTGACCAATAGCCATAGAATACATCTAATACATTCGCGAGCTCTGTGGAATGGAAATGCACGGAAGTAGATCCATTTCTATGAAAATCTATATTTATACGTAAAGAAAGCCACAAAGTGGGTAAATTCATTTTCAGAAAATCAAAACTTACTTTGCACAATGGAATTCGTCCACTCTTATTCAAGTGCCAACATTGGACTGAAAACAAACTTTAAAATCTTTAATTAACTTTTAAATCTTTAAAAACTTTAAAATGCATTGTGCAAAGTAATAGTTTTGATTTTCTTAAAATGAATTTAGTGGCTTTATTTACAGTCCCTAACAAAAGTTTAAGACCATGCACAAATTTCTATGCTATTCGGCATTTGTGATGTTTTTATGTATGCAATTTCTTTCTCGTACTTACTGATGAGTCATGTGACGAATGCGCTTACGAAGTTCCCTAATTGAACAATCAAAATTTCATTTCGAGTTGATGTCTATGTTTTAAAATTTGAATTTTTGAATATGCAACGTACAACAAATCATAGCTTTTCACGTCACTTACTCACGAATCTTCATCACGATGGGTCGTGCGAAGACACTGACACCGGAATTGCGAGCACAAATCATTGCATATAAGAACTGTGGGAAAACTGACCGCCTCATTGCAAGTATCTTGAACATTTCAAAGACTGCTGTTCATAACGCCATTGTCAAATATTCGTCAACAAAATCTTTCGTGGATAAGAAGCTCACCGGACGACCCAGGAAGACTTCAAGGCATGACGACCGAATAATTCGTCGAATGGCCGTCCAGAACCCTGAGTGCACAACCGGCGATATCTCTACTGAACTTGCGTCGAGGGGAATCCATGTAAGCAAAATGCTTGTTTCACGTCGCTTGACCAAAGACTTTGGTTTGAGATCATTTCGTCCCGCCAGAAAACCGTTTTTGACTACACGAATGAGAATGAAGTGGTTATCCTTCGCTCAACGGCATATCAACTGGACAACAGACATGTGGAGGAGGGTGTCATGGTCCGATGAGAGTGCAATACAATCGTTTGGAAGCAGAGTTCTTAGAATTCGACGTCCTTCTAGCCAAAGGTACAATCCCCGTTATGTTGTCTCCACCATGAAACACCCTCAATCCGTGATGGCGTGGAGTTGTCTGTCGTCTCAAGGTAGGAGCGCACTGTCATTTGTTCCTCCAAAAGTGACACTTAATGGTGAGAGGTACCTGAACATCTTGAAAGAGAAGCTTACGACTCACATGAACATCTCCGGTTGTACGACATTCATGCAAGATGGAGCCCCGTGCCATCGGAGCCGGATGGTCACCAAGTGGTTGCAAAACATAAGGATTCAACTTCTTGAATGGCCTGGTAACAGCCCGGACTTAAATCCGTTGGAGAATGCATGGTGCATACTGAAAAACAAAGTGTCTGTGCGGCGTCCCTCAAGCCTTGAAAGCCTCAAAGCAACCATTCGAGAGGTCTGGTGCACTGAAATACGCCCAGACATGTGCAAACGGCTTGTGGACTCTATGCCTGAAAGACTGCGGGCAGTTATTCAAAACCATGGTGGCTCGACTAAATTTTGATGTGATTGACAACATTTCATGTATTCATGACATTTTTATAGATGATACGAACATTTGTTCATGATAAATACACGAGATGGAAGAAACAATAGTTTTAACTTCGACTTTGTAAAAAAATGATGGGTGGTCTTAAACTTTTGTTAGGGACTGTATATATAAATTGAGTAAAGGAAAATCATTTTTAAAGATTTGCAAATCTATATGTTCTATAAGTTTGAATAGTTTGTCACATACATATCGCAGAGCGAACCACGTAAATTCCGTTCAATAAATCACCTAAATTCTCATGTATGTTACATCAACGTGCCATGCATCATTCGTGAGCTTGCTTTCTCAGCTTTAAAAGGAACTATGGTAGACTTGCACCCGTTATTGTATTTGCTGAACAGTGCTCAAAATATGAAAATCACTTAATTTTTAAATTTGTTCGGGCAACAATGTAGGATAATTTCAGGCGCCCAGATGTCCTACATTATTGTACTCAAAGATCCACGTCAATGTTATATTGTGGTATCGGCTGTACGACTCATTTATTCCTTCAAAATCTAGACATGATTACCATTGTAGTGAATGTGTGCAATGGTTCACGTGCATGTAGATGTCTGTGAAAGTTTCTGGCTACAATAATTATTCTGGCCATTATTTATTTCGGCGGAAATCCTTAAGCCTGATGTTGGCAAACAAAAACTGATCTTAATTTTCCTTCAGAGATTTCCATCCAATCAAATAATGGCTATCTATTATTGTAGCCAGAAACTTTCACAGACATCTACATGCACATGAATCATCGCACTTATTCACTACAAAGGTAATCATGTTTAGATTTTTCCTTCAGGAAAATTAAAATTAGTATTGTTTGACAACATCGGGCTCGGATATTTCCGAACAAATAATGACTATGACCAATCCCTTATTTTCAACAATGATAGATAGCGGCCTTTAATTCAGAAGCCGGCAGCAATCGTCGTTGTTGCCGGCTTCTGAATTAAAGACCGCTATCTATGTATGCAGTCTAAAATTTCATTCTACGACAGTAATCATGCCTAGCTTTTCCAAGCATCTATATAGAAACACCGTCCTTGTTCAAAGCGGGCAGCTAATGGCGTAGCTTCAGATTCCCAACTATTTTGGAGAAATATCTGTTCTGTTTTTACTCAGATCATCAAGTCAGATATTCAATTTCAAAAGTCATAGCGATGATCATAGATACTTGACTATACAAAACTTGCACGTAACATTCATTGATGCATTAGCATACAAGCATTACAGTTCGCTTTAATCAAGGCTGAGATTGCATTTTTAATTCTATGCCAATGGTCAACAATAGACATCAAACAGGGAATCCGATAATAATGATCCCAGACTCAGGTGCATTGAGCCCGACTCATTGACGCTTTCAAAATCTAGGCATGATTAATGTATTATAGCTATGAAGTTCAAATCAATATGTTCGATTAAAGTTTATTAATGAAAAGGCATCTCGCAATCGCAATAATGAAGTCTTTGTCATTCGAAAGCCTACTTATTGAAATTGTTGAGTTCACACGTGTTTTCAAATGCTTGCATATTAACGAATTTTGGTTTGTCACATGTTTTTGACAGCTCATATGAAGCTTTTTGATTGACTTCCAATATAAAAATTGATGAATTTATAACATAAGATTTGATAAATTACATCTTGCCGGTGACAGATCACTTCGTTTGTGATTAGAAAGTTGTGAATGATGTGTACGAGCATTTAATGAAGTTCCACTCTTTCTCGTTGTTCTTGCGCAAATGTTTTCAAGATTGCAGATTTTCTTGATTTCACTATCAATTCTGTCAGAGATGGAAAAAAGATGTGATGAATTCTCTAAAGCTGTGACAGAAAAATGCTGATAGTTCATCGGCAGGAGTGAGATGGCAGATGAAGAGAGCTAACACGGAGGTAGCAGGGAAGTGTCGAACAGTGGACCTTGCTGAAGAGATCATGCAGAGAAGACTTCGGCCATGTTAATAGAATGGAAGAAGGTTGCCTTGTGAACGAAATGGAAGGCATGGAAGTGGATGGAAGGAGACAGAGAGGAAGACCGAAGATGTGAAATAGGTGCGTGAAGGAGGATAAAGCTGGAAATCAGGGAAGAGCTAACTCAAAACAGAAGCAGTTGTAGAAGAGCCATTGTCGCACGTCCAACTACAAGATAATGGGAAAATATGGACTCTAAACGATGATGATAAGCGAAGGTAAAGGATATACAGTCATTGTTTCTTTTGTCAATGGAAATCGTGCAGTCTGGCAAAGGAGACAAATTATGCATTAAACTTGAACGTGGCGCCACTGTAGAGACACTTACCAATTTATTAAAACAAAGACAAACAACCACACGATACTACTTGTAGTTAATGATTACAATGATTACAAAAACATTCTGCTTTCTTATCTTGGAGTTCAGGTGATGGAACGACTCCAATGTGTAGTAATATTCATACACAGCATTAGCAGCTGCCAAAAAATACTTTGCTTCGACAAGAATGAAGTCGCCGAATACAACATTCGCTTAATTCAACCATTTGCCACCGTCTTTGACGTCCACACAGGGTTCGCAATAAGCCACAGGAAAAAACGGAATATCCGGAATATTCCGAATACGCAAATTGTTTGAATACGCAAATTTGAAATATTTACATTAGACTAATTTCGTAAAAAACTGAAAATTGCTATCCCTGCGTCCACACAATTGAAGACTGCGCCAAGCTGTGTAAAGTTGAGTCCAAATGTGCAGCATTTTACTACAAGGAACACTGTGACTTGTTATTTGCAGCTAGTCTGTCTCATATTGAGTTCACTGATACGTCAGTGCCGAAAGCCGCTATTTGGATTCTTTCACAGCGTTTGACCAGTCAATGTCCTTCTGACTATACAGGAAAATGGAAATCTTCTCGATATAAGTTCTACAAATTGTCAGTGGTAGGCTCGTGGAATGAAGTAGAATCGACTTGCAGTCGTGACGGTGGAAAATTAGCAGAATTGACCACAAATGAAGAAAAGAGATCTGTGTCAGATTTTCTGCCTTCATTATCGCCTAAAAAGGCAGTTTTGGTTGGAGGTTTACAAGATGAAGGAAAGAGTCCACGAGAAGGATGGCGTTGGTACAAGTCTGGCATCGACATTCCGTCCTCTGTATTGACATGGGCGAAAACCCAGCCGAACGATCATGGCGGGAATAATGAAAGGTATTTGGGTTGGTCGAAGTGGAAGGAATTCATTGACTTCCGAACAACAAAGCAATTTCTGTGTGAATGTTTGGAAATTAACACAGTTTGGAGCTTTCGTTGAACTGGTGAGTCGACTTGTTTCTCTGAAACTTTCAAACTTTTCTGTATTACTTTGTCAACGATGTTTCAATTGCGGGAATTATTTCGGCAACGCACTACTCATTCTGATGTATTAAGTATGAAAATTATGGACATTAGCATTGTTGATTAGCATAAAAACTGCTAACTTAATCATGACGAAGTCTCATCAGCTGGACCTCTGGTGTAGATGAATTATTTTGAGGATTTCGCAGCAAGAAGTTTTTGTTGTTTGATGTAATTCAATATTCTGTCGTTCACCAAAATGTAGGGACCTGCGAAGCTTCGGAGTTCGATTCGAAATTGCGATTCGAGAAAAATTCGGATCGGTTCGCTTCGACAGTTCAAAAATTATTTCAACTGTTCTTTTGATTTATAGCTTTCTTCCGTTCGCTAATGCTTGAAAGTGACATTGCAATATGTTTGAGATGCTGGATTCTCATTTATGGTGGCTGAAAGTGTATATTTCTGAACTGCGTCATTAATAGTTGCTCGTGCTGCATGTTGCTCAGATCAGGGCTTCGGACTCCACCGATCTTTCTGACCGAATCTGATATACTCCACAATTAACTAACTGATCTAGAGCAGAATTGTAAATGGCCCATTAGCAGGTTCGTGAGCTTCTATCTTACAGGACTATAAGATATGGTCTTTCGTCACACTAAAACAGTCTTACTAAAACAGTGAATTATACATATCCTAAAACACGAATTCTTGCTAAAAGTGGATATCTAATGAATAAGAAAAGGTTGCTTTATGCCATCCGATCTTTTGACAGTGATCCTGAGACTTCCCGTACAGAAATAAGTCCGTATGAATCATAGTATGAAAAGGTATGAAAAATAGTATGACAACGCATACGTATGTAATAACATACTATGAAACATATTATGCATAAATATGAATAGCGCATACGTATGTCTTGACATTCTATAAAACATACTATGAATAAAAATACATTACGCATATGTATGCATTATCATAGTATGAAACATAGTATGCATAAGTATGAACTTCGCAGACGTATGTATTAACATACTGTGAAACATAGTCATAATTGATTATTTAAATTTATACCGTATACACACATACTACATGTTATTGTGTAGGAGTAATCTATGTTGGGTAGCGACAATTTTTTCTACTATGATGTTTGATGCGTAACCCGAATTTTGTACCCATGCTGAATGATGCTGGTGATTATCAGTCATCTATACAGAATTAATGAGTGATATCAAATATAACTTTCGTTGAATATGTTTCATAATGTTCATAATGTTGCTGTTCAACTTCCTGATGAATGACGTACCCATTTTTATCTCAGGTCATTGGAAATAATTATTTTTCATTTAATTATCTTTGTCTAGTATTATATAACTATTTTGTTAGCATATAATGACATTATTTGCAGATGACGACTTCGTTAATAGTTCTGATTCTTGTGATAATGAAATTCTTTCATATATATGTATATATTGTTCATGCTTTTCAGATACTTCATGCAAAAAGTCGTTGCTGCAAGCTGAAAATTTCATCTGAGACGATTTCATCAAACACGTATGGTACTTAATGCATGTAATTCTGAAATATTACTCATTGTTTTCCTATGATTATTAATGCAATAATGATATTCATGGAGCTTCCACAGTATCTCCACAATATTTCAACGTGTTTTGAAAATGATTGAAACCCACTGATAATGCCCAACACATCGATTTTGTTTTATTTTTAATGCATAAATGATTCATTTATGTATATTTAGTCTAACCAAGAATTCATCGAGTTGGATCCTTCTCATCTCATAATTGCATGACCTACATGCATTTTTTTTACATAACATGATGATATCATAAGAATTTGATTAACGATTACCATGCATATAAGAGCAGGTATTTTTCTTGTTTAAACGAAATAATAGCGTGTCTTGTAGCTTTCTTTTGCTCAAAGAATTAGTAATTCAACGAGTTTAGTTTTGAAAAGTCTCATGTGTATTGTGGATCTCTACAATGTCAGTAAAAATTTGAAAGTCCATTTTTGAGTAATCTAAAAGTTAAATATGAAAGTGTTACTAATATAATTTCCTTGAGTTGCCATTGATTAAGCGCTATTTTGAGCACCAACACATTTTAGATAATAAATTCTATCAAACATGATTCATGAAAGCAATAAAAACTAATTCAATTAGTTTCGAAAAATATTGTTGATATTTATTTTGAAAGCGGGGGACCAGGTGTGTGGATGGACAAGAGCACCCAAAAGACATAGGGAGACCTGGTGGTGGAACAAAGAAGTTGAAGAGATGATAAACTACAAGAGAGCAAAGTTCAAGGCTTGGTGTCAGGCGAAAGGCACGACTGATGAAGAATCAATGCATCTTGCGTACGTGGCTGCAAAGAAGGAAGCAAAAAGATACGTGGCGCGCGCACAACATCAAGAGAGAAGCAACATCACAGAACAGCTGCATACAACCGAAGGACAACGACAGGTATTCAGGATTGCAAAGCAGTTAGTGAAAGAGAGCAGAGATGTCACTGGAGTGAACTGTCTGAAAGACGAAGGTGGAAATGTTGTCGTAGATCCTGCTATGGTGATGAAGAGGTGGAAGCTGTACATGGAGAGTTTGCTGAACGAGGAGAATGTCTGGGATGGGATGGTGACTGCTGATCTGGTCGAAGGCCCAATGGAGTATATCACAGAAGTGGAGGTTGAGAAGGCGATCGAAGAAATGAAAGTGAGGAAAGCAGCTGGTCCGACGGGGGTTGTCAGTGAGATGTTACGCGCCGCTGGAAAGAAAGGAGTAAGAATGATGACGGACATCTGTAACCTTGTCGCGAGCTCGGGAAGAATCCCAAACGACTGGACCCTGAGCAGTAATGGGAAAAAGACCGTTCCAGGACACCATAAAATCAAAAAAATTAGTACTTTTAAAAACGACATAAATTCATGAATTTAGACCCTTTTTCAGGTTTTTAAGACCTAAATTCATGAATTTGGTTCATTCAAAAAGTACCATTTTTTTCAAAAATGGTACTTTTAAAAACGACATAAATTCATGAATTTAGGTCTTAAAAACCTGAAAAAGGGTCTAAATTCATGAATCGGCTAAAGCCAGAGGAGCTTCGCTCCGATTTATGTCGTTTTTAAAAATACCCAATTTTCAAATTTTTCAAAATCTCAAAATTTGAGAATTACAATCGGGCGAAGCCCTAGAACCTTCGGTTCGATTTTCATTGCTTAAATCATGACCGTTCAAGGACACCGAAAAAATCATAAAAGTTAAGAATCTCAAATTTGTGAATTACAATTTTCATTGCTCAAATCATGACCGTTCCAGGACACCGAAAAAATCAGAAAAGTTAAGAATCTCAAAATTTGAGAATTACAATCGGGCGAAGCCCTAGAACCTTCGGTTCGATTTTCATTGCTCAAATCATGACCGTTCAAGGACACCGAAAACCCGGACACCGAAAAAATCATAAAAGTTAAGAATTTCAAATTTATGAATTTTATCCATCTTTCAGGTTTTTAAAATATATCATGTGACTAATAATATTTCTTTAAAAGTGGAAGAAACAAAAGTGGAAGAAGCCGCAAGAATATATCCTTCAATATCATATGAACGTAGTTCTACTACCCCCTCCCTTCTAACTTCTAGGGGTCCCTTCTGACTTCAAGGGGTCCCTTAAGAAATTTTT
This sequence comes from Prostheceraeus crozeri, assembly GCA_907163375.1. Taxonomy (NCBI): domain Eukaryota; kingdom Metazoa; phylum Platyhelminthes; order Polycladida; family Euryleptidae; genus Prostheceraeus; species Prostheceraeus crozeri. The sequence continues at coordinate 233,693 of CAJQUW010000119.1, read as the reverse complement.
TTATTATAAAATGAGCAACATAAATAAGTTTTTTAAATTATATGGAACGCAAACTACAACGAATTTCGACCTAAAGAAAATCGCAAATGAATTAGGAATAAAGAATTTTCATGTTCTAATGAGAAACGAATTACAATTCCTAAAAAATAGGCCAACAGGAACCTTCAGTTCCCGGAACAAAGTTCCATCAATAATTGTAAATTTCATAACGAATCTTCACACTTCAGACCAAAACGGCGTACATTGGTCAGCAGGTATCTTTAGTAAAAACGGAGATAATTATTATTTTGACCGCCCGGAGGCTGAGAACTATTGGTTCGACTCATACGGGCTTCCACCTACAAATGAAGTAAAAGAATTACTTGGAACGGGAACATACAATACGTTTCAAATTCAAAAACCGGGAACAACTTATTGTGGACAATTATGTCTTTATGTTTTATTTAAATTACAAAAAGGAGTACCATTTCTAGATATTATGTTAGAGTTAAACAATCTATAACTCAAGCGAAGCTAGCTAGCTAAAGCGCCACCTAAAGGTTAAAGCGCCACCTAAAGGTTAAAGCTCTGTTTTCTGTAATTCATTTTGATAAAAACGGCCTCTGATATCCTCATTATCTAAATCTTTAATTTCATAAGTAATCGGATAACTTTGATTTATTTTAGAAACTTCAAATATTTCCTTAGTCCAATAGCCAACAAAGCCTTTTTCAAATTTATTCTTATATTTAAATATTCTAACTCTATCTCCAATTTTAAATTTCGGCTTAAGTTTCTGCAAATTCGGATTACTCTCATTCAAATTATTATTCTCGAATATTTTCTTTCGTACTAGATCAGGGTCGTCAGAAGCATTCTTTGGAGTTTCTTCAATACCAGAATGAACTTTATTATTGTACTCTTCCACAATTCCTGGTAATATTTTTAACCATTTCTGATTTCCTTGCTGAGTAAATTTCTTGAAAATTTTATTTTTTAACGTCCGATTGAATCTTTCTATCACTATAGCTTTTCCTGCGTTTTCAGTTGAATAAACAATTTCAAATAGTGGTTGAACATTTCTGTTATAAAATTCCGATCCTTTATCAACAAACAATTTTTTTGGCTTTCTATTACTTTCTTTAAAGATTTCTTCAAACGCATATTTAACTGATAGACCACTTTTATTTTTTAAAGGTTTTACCCAAGCGTATCGTGTATATAAATCTATAACGGTCAATGCGTATTTATAATCTTTTTCATTCGGCATATGAATAAGATCAGCACTCCAAATATCATCTTTATTAAATACTTTTACTTTTAATAAATATTTCGGCTTTCTGTATTCCTTATGAATTTCAGATGCATAAACGTCTGAATTATGATTTTCATTTAAACCCTGACCGAATAATATTTTAGCTTGTAAAGCTTTCTTAACAAACATTCTTTCAATTTTTTCTCTAAATGTAGGATTTTGAATACTATCTAATTCTTGAATCATCTTCTTATCAGCTGCATGACGAGAACTTAGATCATGATTTCGATAAGCTAAATCATGCCTGTAAGCGGCGGCATCTACTCTATTTATTGGTTCTTCACCTGGTTTCGGATTATTATTCTCATCTAGTCTTATATCTAATCGAGTTCCTGGCCCAGTATATGAATGACCAGGAAGATGTTTTTCTTTCGAATATTTACTCCAAATAAATCCAGGAAAGTTTTCTAATGTTTTTTGTATATCACCACCGAAGTGGTGTGGAACTTTGTTCTTGTCACCTCCAATATGCTGACAGTTTGAGTTTTTATTTTTGTTTAATAGATAATTTAATAAATCTAAATTAGCAATTTTTAATTTAATTAAATTTTCGGAATTTGTAGAATTCATTTTAAAAGATAAAAAAAAATTAAAAGATAAAACAAAAAAAATTGTTTTACCGAAAAGAACCAAAGGTTCTGAGGTTATTACCTTATCATACTAGGACTTAGATATATTCCAGAACCATCTTTAGTTTCTTTAATTTCAATTAAATCATCAACATTGTGGAGAATATTTTTAAGAACTCGTTTTCCTTCATCAACTAATTTTAATTTACTAATAAAATTATCTACTATTCCTTCTCCTTCGGGCGAAGCCCTGGAAGACATCTCCGATGTCCCTTCTCCCCTAGCAACTTTCTCTAACTCTCTATTATGACGTTTTTGTTCTTCTAATGCTGCCTTCTCTGATTTATTTTTATTTACTGCTTGGACAATACCAGCTGTCCCACCTGCAACACTTCCTGCTGCTGCTATGCCTCCTATTATTAGTGGAATTAATGGAAGAATCCCACCATTCTTTTCTTCTTGTAATTGAATATTCTCTATCATTGGTTTACTTATGTAATACTTTTTTTTATTAATCGTAATAGTTTTAGGGGTATTTTTGTCAACAATATTACGTAATTTTAATTCAACAGTTTTATTATTAATATTACTTTTCGCTTGCGACATTTTTAATAAAAAATTTTAAGTTAAGAATTTAAAGTTAACAAAAAATTTAAATCTATTCTAGTTATGAAAAATTTTTAGTTAAGAATTTTTAAGTTAACAAAAATTTTAATCTATTCTAGTTATGAAAAAAATTTTAATTAAACTATCCTAACCATCTTTCCATTAAGAATTTCAATAGAATATTTTGCATCTTCTAGCAATAAACCATAAGCCATCAATGAAGTTGTGGAATCTTTTTTTTCAATATTAATTGTTACATCACAACCATTTTTAATAATATCTTCAGATTGTGCACTTAAATCGAAACAGAAAATTGGATATAAATGTCTCCAATCTCCAGGAGTTAATTGTGGTTCAACTCCAAATTCTATACAAAGATTTCTATAAGAATCATATCCTTCCATAAATTGATTATTGGTATCATCGAATCTTAATGGATCAATTGGATATCGAGTTTGATTTAATGAAACTTGTAAACTTCGAATTGTATTAATATGAAAAATATTATTGTTCTTATCAAAACTTGGAGAATTATTTCTTTGAAATGTTAGTAATAAATATCTTGGGGTATTCGCAGTTCTAGTAAAATGCCAGTTAAATCTTTGTTCGGAAAAAGTTACTGAACTAGCAGTACGCTTTAGAAAATTTACTGGAATTGGTTTGTTAGTATTTAATCTTTTTGCAATAGCTGTTTCAACCTCTAAACTAGGAGTAATATGCTTAATCCACCATTCAAGTCTATCAATTTTTAAATATGCTTTTTTTCCAGTCTTACCAAAAAAGATTAATTCATTATTTGCTGTACGATGAATTATTAATTTAAATTTTAATTGATATGATATTTTATCATAATCTAAATATCCGAATAATGGAGACAATGACCAATTTACTGTCTGTTTACTTTTTTTGTTAAATTCACGTCTTTCTTTATATGCATCATTATTTGTTTTATTTAAATGTTTTGCAATATTTTCTACATCTTTCGCAATTCCTGCTGCATCTGTTCCAGCGTGAGTTAAATCATCAACAATTATACCATCATTAGTATCAGGAAACCAACCTTCGATTTCATGCTTTTTATTATTTTCACCAATTGTTACAAATCTAAGCATTGTATCAATTACACCTGGAGAATCACTTATTGTTTCTATATTTTGAGTTGCAACATCTAAACGCATTTGTGTAAATAATCTTGGAAAGAAATTATTCTCTAGTGTAATATTATCGGTATCTGGTAATGGTGTTGTAAAATTAGCATCACTATATAAAGAATATTCACAGTGTAAAAATGAATCAGGTAAATATAAATAACTCTGCTGATTATCAACTTCAAAAATTAAATCACCTCCAGTGTTTACTCTACTGGAAGATCCGGGATTCATAGCAATTCTTATATAGTCATTCTTTTTTTGATTGTAACTGACGAACGGAGGATCGTCTAATCTAAATTTATTTTCGATAAGCGAAGACATTTTTATAAAAAATAATTTGACTTTTTGTTTTTCTCACAGACAGAAAAAAATTTTACTAAAAAAATTTTACTAAAATATAATTTTAGAATTTTGCTAGACCAGCTCCGCTACAGCTTTGCTGGTTAGACCGAAGGTTGCTGCTCACGCCATTACCTCTTATTTCTTCAATTGTTTTTTCATTTTGTTTACTATTAGACGGAGCTCCGCTCCTCAAGGTTTCACCCTCTACAGCTATGTTAGCAATTTTGTTTTTTGTTTCATCTGAAAGTTTTTTTAATTTTTTTAGTTCTTCAGAATCATTCCTAAGTTTACGAATAGCTTCTAGTTGTTTTAATTCGTTTTGTGATTTAACAGCATTTGATATTGCACTAGCTGTACTACCTATAGCAGCTGCTCCTTTTACAGCAGATGTAATCAAATCTTTATTATTTTTAATTAAGTTAACGATACTACCAATACCAGAAAAGATGCCATCCCCTTCTGTTCCGACTGTTTCTCTATTATCATAATGGTAAACCGGATTCATACGTGGTTCATGAGCAATTTTTTGATTTGAAGCAAATTGTTTAAGATTGTGTTTATAAATTATAGGCATTTTTTAGTAATAAATTTGACTTTTGGGAAAAATATAAATTATAAAAAAATGTTTATTTTTTGTTCTTAACTTTTACAGATTGCGTTTTTGGTTTAACTTTATCAGGAACCAAACCTGCATCAATCATTCTTTTTATTCTATGATTTTCTTTCATAATAATTCTTTGTTTTATTAACTCTTCTAATTGTTTTATTCTTTTAAAATTATTAGCTCTAATTTTATCCATTTTTAAAATTATATATTTTTATATTTTTAAATTTTTTTTAAAAATTATATTTATACTTTTATATTTTTAAAATTATATTTATATTTTTTAAATTATATTTATATTTTTTAAATTATATTTATATTTTTATGATTTTTTATTTTTTGTAGGTAAAAAATATTTAAGTTAATATTTACACTAAGATTTACGTTTATGAATATCTAACAACTTCGAGATAACTTTATTAATTGCTTGTTGCACTTTATCTATTGCATCAAGAAGCGTGTGATGTACTTTAATTTCTTTTTCAGTCATTTCTAATTTTTTCTCACTTTTCTTTAATTCTGTTTTTAAAGCATTTAATTGAACTTTAAGACCATCTACTTTTCTTTTAACGGAATCTAACTGTTCTTTATTTTCTTTAGAGTTTTCTTGTAAATTTTTCTTTAATTCATTTTCTAAATTGATTTTCAGAGTTTTCATTTTATCAACTTTTTCATTAAGTGATTTAACTTCAATTTTTAATTGATTTATTTTTTTAATTTGTTGAGCAATTTTAGAACTCAATTCATTCACACTTTTTTGGAATGTAGTTTGTAACTTCTTTAAATTTTTTTTAATTCTTTCAGGTAGTTTTTCTATTTCATCTTCTAATTGTTCTTTTAACATTTTTATCTGATGTTTATTTTTAATTACAGCAGATTTTAAATTTATAGAAAGTAATATTAAAATTTTTGATTGTTCTGAAATCTTTTTAAAAAGTTTTGCTATATCTGCTTCTAGCTCTCTATCCTTTTCATCAAGTTTTAATAATTTTTCGTTTAATGATTTGTCATTAAGTTTTAGCAACTTTAATTCATTCATCAGTGGAACCAAAACATCGTTTATATATTTTTCTTTTAAGTCATTGATTTGTGTATCAACATATTGTTTATTTGTTAACTCTGTATTTTGTTGTGGAAGAATAGAAAGATGTAATGGACCAGATAAAGCGTCTCCAGTTTTCATTATATAATTTTCTAGTTGTATTTCTGATTCACGATTATTCGGGATATATGCATTTGGTAACATCATTTTTAAACAATAAAAATAAAATTTTTTCTGATTATAAAAATACATAAATTATAAAAATAAAATTTTTTCTAATAAAAATAAAAAAATGGAAATGACTCAAATTTGTCAAGTTTGCAATATGCGTTTTTTAAATCAAACACTATTATATTCTCATATGAAAAACACACCATGTGGTATGCATATGAATCAATTACAACCTAATAATAGTATTCAACCTAATAATAGTATTCAGAATAATATTCAACCTAATAATAGTATTCAGTATAATAATATTCAATCAGAGCAACCATTACAAAGATTAAAGCATTTATTTATTTCAGATAAAGAACAAAATCTTTATACTGCTAGAATAAATACACCTAGGCAAAATACACCTAGGCAAAATAATAATAATCCTTTTGTTCAAAATAATCCTTTTGTTCAAAATAATCCTTTTGTTCAAAATAATAATGTAGCTCAAAATAATAATGTAGCTCAAAATAATTATATTGATAAAAATAATTATATTGATAAAAATCAATTTGTTGAAAGTAATAACAAAAAAATATGTTCCGGATGTAATAAAAATATAACATCAAAAAATTTTGCACGTCATTTAAAATTATGCGAACAACCAGAAGAGGTTAAAAAAAATAAAAAAGATAAATTAAAAGATCAGTTATGTCGTAATTGTAATAAATATTTTACAATTCAAGGAATTACTAATCATTATAATTCTTGTATAAGTTCTACAAGACAATGTACAAGTTGTCAAATTACTAAACCTAAGACAGAGTTTTATGATAGTAAATATCAGTGTAAGGATTGTTTAAAAGAAAAAGTTAAATGTAGAGGTTGTCAAAAAATTATATTAAAGAAAAATTTTTAGCGACATGTAACACTATGTCCAAAACTTAATCAATATAATAATCAACATATTAATAATTTATATCAAAATAATAATTTATATTAGTATTTCTATTAAAATAGACTTATATATTTAAATAGTTGTATTTCAACTAAAATAGTTGTATTTCAACTAAAATAGTTGTATTTCAACTAAAATAGTTGTATTTCAACTAAAATAGTTGTATTTCAACTAAAATAGTTGTATTTCAACTAAAATAATCTTATATATATTAAAATATTATTTTTTTATAAAGAATAAAATAATATTTTATTAAAATATTCTTAAGCATTCCGGAAGAGAGGAGAGGACTAAAAATACTTCTTTTGAGTATAGGAACAAAAAGTCCGACACATTCCGGAGGTTCTACAGAGGTTAAAAACACTCATAAGAGTGTAAGAATGCGAGTCCGGAATTAAAAAATAATAATTCCTAAATTTTTATTTTAAAAATATTAAATGAATAAAAACGAAAATTTGGAAGATTTATATTCACCGGTTATAATTAAAAGTAATAAAAGTAATAAAAGTAATCTAAGTCGTCATAAATCTCTTAATGCAATAAACGAAATAATAAATAATTATATGAATAACACTGAGTTTCAAGATACACTAACCCCTCAAGATCCGAATCTCAAAGATATTAATAATATTGTAGAAAATCCTATATATAATACTAAATATAATAATAATATAGATAAAAATATATATAATAATATAGATAAAAATATATATAATAATATAGATAAAAAATATTTAGAGACACTACCCCCTAATTCATCTCTTAATAAAAAAATACCACAATCAGATCTTACACGTCTTTGGAATTTTTTAAAATTTCATTGTATAAAAATATTGTTAGCATGTATTTTAATATTTTTTATTTATCATCTTGTTATATGTATTGGAAATCAATGGGGTTACTTTCTAACAGAGGAACAAAAGAGGATAAATTTTTATAAACAAGAAATAAAAACTTTTAAAGGATGGAAGACTGAGGAGGATAAGATTAAGGATAAAACTAATAATAAAAATATTAAACAAGGTAAAATGTATCAAGAAAATTTACATTTCATTGTTTACGGTAAAACTGGAAGTGGTAAGACTACGTTTATTAAAAAATATATAAACCAATATTATAAGGACGAAACAAAAGTACATATTTTTTGTATGCATACTTCTGAATGGCCAACTTTTACAAACGTCTATAATGATAAACAATTAGATGAGTTACAAGATATGGAAAGTTTTGCTGGTACACCTGAAAATAAATCTTTATTAATTTTAGATGATGTTGCAAGTTTATCAAAACAAAAAAATATGTCAGAAATATTTACAAAGGGAAGACATCAAAATATTCAAATAGTTGTATTAGCTCATAAAGCTTGTGATGTAGATAATAAGATTAGAGAAAACATTCAAACATTTTTTACAACTACACAAAATAATGCAGCATTCTTTAATGATATTAATAAAAATTATAAAATGAATATGCCTTTATCATATTATACACATCATAAATATGGAATAATACGTGTTGACACCATAAGTGAACATATGCAAGTATATGATAAAGATTTAAATATATTAGTAGATACCGAACATGAAATCTATAATAACTCTCAAGATTTTGATATTAGAATATATGCAAATACAAAACATTTATCAAATCAAGTTATAGAACAAATAATTATCTTTTTAGAGTCTGAAGCAAAAGTACCACTAAAAATTATTCCTGATACATTTTATTTTTATTTTGATCATTATTTAAATGCAAAATTTGGTATACCAATACCTAACAGATTACAAGATAATGAAACATTAAACTATTTAAAAATTGCAATAAATGATGTTAGAAACGGTTTAAGAAAAGCAACACCAATAATAACTGATGTTAAATCTACATTTTCTGATGCCAAATCTACATTTGATGAAGCAAAAAAAACATATAATGATATAAAACCATTAATAAATGGTGTAAGTGAAATACTTAATAATTAAACAAATTATACAAGTTTTTTTTTAATTATACATTTTTTGTAATTATACATTTTTTTTTAAATTATCCAAATATTTTAAATATATGGAGGAATGTTTAATTTTTGTAATGTTTTTAAATCATATACTGTTAAGTTATCTTTATTGATCAACCACCACAAATTATTAAAAGCCAAGAATACTCTAAAACTTCTTAAACAGAGTGGAAAATCATTTGTTTTAGCATATTTAGGTATACCATTTTTTATTTTATAGTCTTTTACAAATTGCATATATTTATGGTGATAATAGAATTTAACTTCTTGTTTAGGTGTGAGTGGATTAGTGGGATGTCTATAATTTTTTAAAACTGGTACATGTTCTATTTTATACTCTTCAAACATTTTATTTTTTATACAAAAAAAGATATTAAATATAACTTTTTTTATAAATAAATATAATTATTTTAATTTTTATATTTTATAAATATTTTGCTTTGTAATTAAATATAATTTTTTTAAAAATTTTCTCAAATTTTCTCTAAAAAAATAAAAAAATAAAAAATGGAAAAATTTTATTGCAACTTATGTAAAAAAAAGTTGCAAACAAAAAGAAGTTATCAATCTCATCTACAAAGTAAAATGCATTTACAAAATGTAGAACGAGTTGATGATGGAAATATATTAAAATTAAATAGTTATAAAAACTATATAGAAACATTACCTACTGATATAAAAGTTAAAAAAATGTTTGATGATTATTCACATTCGGAATATAAAAAATTTTTTAATAGTGAAGATGAAGCCGTAACAGATATAAGATATTTATTTAGCGATACTGATGAATTTAACGAAATAGATGAATTTGATGAAGCTGAACGAACCGATGAAGCCGTAACAGATATAAAATATTTATTTAATCAGTCTTTTGAATATAATGAAACCGATAAAACTTTTTCTGATATTCTAACCAACTTTTATAATATATTTAAGAAATCTTTCAAATGTTATATGAATGTAGAAGTACTTTATACAAAAAATGGACCTGATGGAATTCCTGAAGAAATAATACAAGGACATTTTACAAATTCACAAGAAATTCATAATGTAAATGATATACAACCCATATTTGAATCGATGATACTTAAATTAGAAAATTGTATAATTGAAGCCCAGTTACGTGAATCTGGTTGGAGATTTGTTAAAATACTATCTAAGAAAATAGTAATTGATAAATATAAAAATAATACTGGTGGTAGTTATGTTCCTTTACCTTTCAGTTCACCACAATTAATCAACATAAAAAATGAAGATGATTATTGTTTTCTGTGGAGTATTATAGCACATTTACATCCTGCAGAATATCATAAAGAAAGACTAAGTCATTATAATAAAAAAGAATACATAAAGGAATTTGATCTTTCTGATGGCTTAGATGAATTTCCATATGATTATAATAGGTTACTAAAGTTTCATAAAAAGAATAAAAATTTAATAGAAGTAAATGTTTTTGAATTAAATGTGAATTATGTTTCTATTGGTAAAATTATTCCACTTTACTCAGATTCAAAAGAATTTTATTTGAATAATAAAAATTTATGTCAATCAGAAATAGTATATAATGATAGAGGAAATTACATGCATCATAATATTTTTTACCAAGGAAATATAATATGTACTGAAAAATTTGAACTTGTTAAAACACTATCACCAATAATGATTAATCACAATAATTATAAAGGACGTATTGATGATTATAATTACAAATATTCATCTTTATCTTCAGAATATCAACAAAAATTAGAAAATTTAAATGAAATTTTACAAAAATGTAAAATAGATTATCAACAACAATTAAAAATGTTACTACAAGAATATCACCATAAATATCAAAATAAGATAGAAACAATTCAAAAATTAAATGAAGAAAATAATAAAAAATTAAATAATGAAACCAAACAAAAAATAAATGAATCTTTAAAAAAATGTCTACAACAATATAAAGAACAATATGATAAAGAATATATTTATCAGCTACAAATATTAAATCAAAATTATTATCAAAATACATTTAATATTACAAAAGAAATTAATGAAACACATGAAATATATAAAGATAAATTTGTAAAATTAGAACAGTCAAAACAACCAGCACAAGCGAATATATTATATTATCAGGGTCATTTTATATTGTGTAAAGATGTTTCTATATTTACAAAAACTTCAGATAATAAAAATTTTCCTTGTCTTCAATGTATGACAAGTTTTAGAACTTTAGAAGAAATGAATAGACATTTGGAGAATTGTCAACAAAATGAAGCAGTCAGAAACACATTTCCAAAAGATGATTATTTAGAATATAATAAATGGTATTTTAAAAATAAAGTACCCTTTACTATTTATTGTGATTTTGAAGCATATAATGTTAATATGACACAAAATCAAACGGAAAGTTCCAAGGCTTCACCCGATTCTGAAAATTATAATTCTGAAAATTATAATTCTGAAAATTGTACGGGCCAAGCCCTAGAACCTTCGGTTTTTAATTCTAAAAAAAGTGCACCTGGAAAAAGTTCAACTGAACAAAGTAAAGAAAAATATTTATTTGAACAAAAACCATTATGTTGGGGAATGTACATTCATTCGAATTATCCTGAATTATTTAAATCAGAATATTTACAATACTATGGTGAAGACAGTTCAGAAATGTTTACAAAGAAAGTAGAAGAATTACAAGGACTTTTTTCACAATTGCTTGAAACAAATAAACCAATGATACCATTAACGGATGAAGAAAGAAAAGAATTTTATGATGAAATAAATTGTTATTACTGTGGAAAATGTTTTATAAATAAATATAAAACTGGCAGAGGTAGATATATTAATAAAGTAAAAGATCATGATCATCTAAATGGATTATATAGAGGTGCAGCACATAATTCTTGTAATCTTAATGCTAACAAATTTAAATATAACTTTGTTCCTCTATATTTCTACAATGGTTCTAAATATGATTTCCATCTAGTAATGAAAGATTTATTTTCATCTGAAAAATTACATCAACAAAAAATAAATGTACTATGTAAACAAGAAGAAGAATATTTTTCAATGCAATTAGGTTGTATTAGAATTTTAGATGCATTTAGATTTTTTACTCCTTATTCATTAGATGTTATGGGAAAAACTTTGAAACCTGAACAATGTAAAATATTAAATAAATATAATTTAAAACCTTTAAAAGGAATATTTCCGTATGAGTATATAGCCTGTGGCTCACAGTCGGAGACTGATATAACTGGAGATAAAACCTGTGGTTCACAGTCGAAGACTGATTTTAATTCTGTGAATAAAATTATGGAAGAAAAACAACTTCCTCCAATAAATGAATTTAAATCAACATTAAAACAATCACAATTATCTGAAGAAGATTATGCAGAAGCTGAAAAAAATTGGAGAGAGTTAAATTGTAAAACAATGTATGATTATACAATGAAATATCTTCAGATAGATGTATTAATACTAGCTGATCTTTTTGAAAACTTTCGTGATATGTGTTTAGAATATTACGGAATAGATCCATGTTATTGTTATTCTACACCAGGTTTAACATGGTTAGCAGGATTAAAACATACAAATGTTAAACTTAAACATTATAAAGAAAATACATATGATAAATTATTATTTTTTGAATCTGGAATTAGAGGTGGAGTTTCATCCGTTTTAGGTAATAGATATGTTAAATGTTATAATAAGAAAGTAAATCCACAAGAATATGGAATAATGAAACCTTTATCTCCAGAAGAAAAAGAAAAAATATTAGAAATTTTTCGAACGAAACAAGAAGGAGTAGAACGTGAAAAAGCAATTGATGAATTCATGAGAGAAAACTATTTGTTATATTATGATTTTAATAGCTTATATTCTTCTTGCATGATACAAGAATTACCAACAGGTGAGATGACATGGTGTAATAATCGAACCGAAGGTTCTAGGGCTTCGCCCGATCTAGATTATCAAAAAACATATGATGGAAATCGTAATTCTGGTTATATATATGAAGTTGATTTAGTATACCCTGATTATATAAAAGATGCAACAAAATATTATCCTTTCTGCCCAGAAAACAAAATTCCCAATATAGAAGATTTTTCAGATTATCAAGAATCTTTAATTCCTAAGAAATATAGGCCAACAAAAAAACTTATGTTAACACAAAGCAATAAAGGAAAGTATGTTGTTGAAGGAAGAATGCTAGATTGGTATTTAGATCATGGAATGATTCTCACAAAAATTCACCGGAAACTAGTGTATAAAAAATCTAAATGGTTAAAAGATTATATTGAGTTCAATATTGAAAAACGCAAAATATCTAAAAGAAATAAAGATGATTTTGGAAACGTGTTCTTCAAATTAATGAATAATGCATTTTATGGTAAGACTTTAGAAAATGTGCGTAATAGACAAAATATTGAAATAGTTTATGATAAAGATAGGTTTCAAAATTTAACAAGGAAACCTACATATAAAAGAACTACTAGATTTAGTGATGAACTATGTGCTGTACATCTAAGAAGAAGCATTGTAAAACATGATAAGTTTAATTTCATTGGTTTCACTATATTAGAATTAGCTAAACTATTTATGTATAGATTTATATATGATTATTTAGCGTCTGCTTATGGCAAAAACTATAAATTACACTTTACAGATACCGATTCTGTTTTCTTAGAATTAACAATACCGTATAATTCTACACTTGATAAAGAAATTAATAAAATAAAAGATATTATTCATCCTTCTGATTTATGTAAAGTAAAAGATGAATTAGAAGGAAATGAAGATTTCATAACAGAAGCTATATTTTTAAAATCTAAATGTTACTGTTATAATACAACTAATAATATTAGGACATCGGAGATGTCTTCCAGGGCTTCGCCCGTTAAAACACATAAAACATTAAAAGGAATTTCAAAGGCATCAGTGGCTAATCAAATAACATTTCAAGATTATAAAAATGCATTATTTAATACTGAAATAAAAACAGCATGCAATTATAGACTTAATTCAAAAAAACATAAAATGTATTTAAAAGAAGAACATAAATTAGCATTAGATCCATTTGATGATAAAAGAAAAATTTTACCTGATGGAATAACTACTTTACCTTTTTAATTTTCTAATTTCTATTTTCTAAATATAACAATATAAAAATATAACAATATAAAAATATAAAATATTATAAAATAAAATAAAATAATAATATAAAATTATCATATAAAAATGGATAAAGTTAGAGCTGATAATTTTAAAAGAATAAAACAATTAGAAGAGTTAATAAAACAAAGAAATATTATGAAAGAAAATCATCTTCAACATAGAATGACAAAAGCTGGTATTCAATCTGATATGTTTGATAAATTAAAATTAACTGAAGAAGTAAAAACTGATTATGAAAAAACTATCGAACCATTTAAAACTCTTGAAAAAGAACTTAATGAAAAACGTGTTGATATAGCGGATCCTGTACTTAAAACACTATTAGATGACTATGGTTTATTAGAAGCAAACATAGATAAAAAATTACCAAAATCTATGTTATTCGAACATTCTACTTTCTTTTTAGATAAAAAATTATTTGCAAGATTTTATCTTGGTGGTAAAGAAATATTTCCACAACCTTTACGAGGATTAATTTTTACTCCAGATAAAAAACCTATTAGTTTAGATAGAAATTTTGTTGATCTTTTAAGAGGAGCAGATTTAAAAAATTATCCTGTAGAAGATCTAATAAAATATAAAACTATATTAGATAGAGTAGGTGTAGTAAAATCTCTAAGACGTTATAAACAATTAGAAAATTTATTATCAACGGGAGTTAAAGTAGGGAAAGGTTTATCTGAAAAACAGAAAACAGAAACAACTGTATTTTTACCAGATGATCCACAAGAATTACTAAATAGATTAAATATTTTAATATCGGCAATAAAAGAAGGACATAATTCTAGTTTTAATGAAATTCATGCTATATTGAAAAGACTGTTAGAAAAGAAGATTCTAAATGAAGAGGATTATAAAAGTGTAGCTGAAATATGTTGTTTCTAATTTTTTATAAAAATATTTATTTAATTTTTTAGTTTAAAAATGTGTTCAGCAGATTTAGACAAAATTAATAATCATTTAGAAAATTTGACAGAGATTTTGGGTTCATCAAAATTTAGTACGACGTTAAAAATTATAACAACTACTTCATCACACACTTGTAATTTAGAACCCATTCTACATTTGGAACAAAATCAAAATTATCAAATTGCATTGACTAGTTTCTCTACATTTAACACTATTCAAAACGTTATCAAAGATGTGAATGATCAATTTAGATATTCTACTGATAAAGGCAAAACATGGAAAATACTAACTTTTCTTCCTGGTTCTTACGAAGTTGAATCAATATCAAATGAAATTAAGAGACATTTAGGTATACCATTTAAAGATAAGAAACAATTACATTTTGCAGTTGAACCGGCAGTTAATAAATTTTCTCTTACTTTAGACGAAAATCATCAAGTTGATTTTAATCATGATAGATCATTGTCAAAGATATTAGGATTTAATAAACAAACCTATAGTCAAGGTTATCATTTAGGTGAGAAGATTCCAAAAATAACTGAAATAAATTCAATTGTTGTACATTGTGACATTATTGAAGGAGGATATATAAATGGTAAATTATCAAATTTAATATTCAGTTTTCCAGCTTTTACTGTACCCATTGGTTATAGATTAAATGTAATTCCACAAACATTAATATATTTTCCTATTACAAGAAAAACTATTAACAACATTGGTATTAGAATCACTGATGAAAAAGGACAAGAAATAAATTTTGGAGGTGAAGAGATTATGATAGATCTTTTGGTTCGAGAGGTATAAACTTTTACGCTACAATAGAGAAGTTTAATTTTTTTTTATCATTTTCATTATTAATCTTATTAATCTTATTAATCTTATTAATCTTATTATTAGAAACAAAAAATAAACTTAAATTAAAATTTTATTTTTATTTTTTTGTTTCTAAAAACACTAATTCAATAATGGATAAATTTATTACTTTAAAAATGAATGAAATGTCTTTAAATAAAAAAAAACTTAAATTTAATCATCATCCAAATTTATCTAATAAAGTTTTAGCAGTTATTTGCGGAAGATCAGGATGTGGAAAAACATATCTATTATTTAAAATTTTAACGACTCCAAATTTTTTGGATTATAACAATCTTATAATTTATACAACAACGGCAGAACAACCCGTCTATCAATTTTTAAAATATGGATTTGAAAATAATCTTACAAAAACAGCAATTGCTTCTCTATTCGAAGAATACGAAAAATCTGAATATGAAGAAGAAATAAATTTGTGGTGTGAAGAAGCAGCAAAAAATAAACAATTAGTTGAATCCAATAAAAATAAGCATATAAAGATACAATTAATAGATGATAGTGGTAATATGCAAGATCCTAGTAAACTAGATAAAACAATGAAACATTGTGTAATTTTTGATGATTGTGTTAATGATAGAAATCAGTCAGTTCAGAGAAATTATTTCACAAGAGGTAGACATAATAACTGTAGTGTATTTTATTTGACACAAAGTATGTATTCATTAGATGGAAGTGTTATTAGAAAGAATGCAAATATATTTATACTATTTGAAATAAATGCAAGAAACTTAAGTGATTTGTTAAGAGATTTATGTATAAGAGATAAAGATGAATTTAAACAATCGTGTAATAATGCTTGGTCAAAAGATTATGGATTTATCACAATTAATATTGATAAAAAAATTCATGAAAGAGTTATCGAACAATTGTTTACCGAGTAATAAAAATATACAAATATAATGTTTTAATATTTTATTTTTTTTATTATTATCAGCTTTAATTTTGTCTATTTTTTTAAAATATAATATTTGAATTTTGTGGTAACATTGGTATACAGCAAAAACATTTTACTGAACAAATTATTTTTTTATTGCTTTGTTGTTTGTAATCTTTTCGTTTAAAGTTTTCACGTTTAAAATTTTCTCGTTTAAAATTTTCTCGTTTAAAATTTTCTCGTTTAAAATTTTCTCGTATTAAGTTTTGTTTAATAAAGTTTTGTCTAATAAAGTTTTTAGCTCTTCTAAAAAAATTTTATCATTTTCTTCATTAAAAATTTTATCATCAATAAAAGTTTTACCATCACTAGAAATTTTACCATCCTTTTTATTTTTATCATTAACTTTTTCTGTCTGTGATTGAAATGATATTTGATTTACTTCATTAGCTATTTGATCAAATTTTTCAATCTCATCTAACGTAATAACATTATCATCACATACTCTTTGAAAGTAGTAGTGTAGTTTATCATAGACTTCTTTAATATGTAAATGCTTAGTTTTTAATGATTTTCGTTTCTTAGTTATTAAAGATTTTTCTAACATTGTAGCAAGTGAAGTTGCAAAAACACCCGTACCTGTTAAAGCTGTAGCAACTACTGGAATTACTAAAACACCTGAAGATATAACAATTGTTAAAGCACCTAAACTTATTGTTAAGAATATGCCAATTCCTTGTGTTACATTCTTAACTTTAGACCATCTCTTTCTTAATTTATTATAATGTTCTAATCTAAGTAATAATTGCGATTCCTTATCTTTCATATAACGTACTCTATCTTTGTGTTTTGCAATATCCATTTCATATGATAATGAAGGATATATTCTTGCGGTTCCTTCCACTTTTGTTTCTTCCATTTTTAAAGAAATATTTTTAACGGCAAAGCCCTGGAAGACATCTCCGATGTCCCGCTAGTCACATGATATATTTTAAAAACCTGAAAAACGTCTAAACTCATGAATTTGAGATTCTTAACTTTTCTGATTTTTTCGGTGTCCTGGAACGGTCATGATTTGAGCAATGAAAATTGTAATTCACAAATTTGAGATTCTTAACTTTTATGATTTTTTCGGTGTCCTGGAACGGTCATGATTTTAAGGGTGAAAATCGAACCGAAGGTTCTAGGGCTTCGCCCGATTGTAATTCTCAAATTTTGAGATTTTGAAAAATTTGAAAATTGGGTATTTTTAAAAACGACATAAATCGGAGCGAAGCTCCTCTGGCTTTAGCCGATTCATGAATTTAGACCCTTTTTCAGGTTTTTAAGACCTAAATTCATGAATTTATGTCGTTTTTAAAAGTACCATTTTTGAAAAAAATGGTACTTTTTGAATGAACCAAATTCATGAATTTAGGTCTTAAAAACCTGAAAAAGGGTCTAAATTCATGAATTTATGTCGTTTTTAAAGATACTATTTTTTTTGATTTTATGGTGTCCTGGAACGGTCTTTTTCCCATTCTATCAAACATGATTCATGAAAGCAATAAAAACTAATTCAATTAGTTTCGAAAAATATTGTTGATATTTATTTTGAAAGCGGGGGACCAGGTGTGTGGATGGACAAGAGCACCCAAAAGACATAGGGAGACCTGGTGGTGGAACAAAGAAGTTGAAGAGATGATAAACTACAAGAGAGCAAAGTTCAAGGCTTGGTGTCAGGCGAAAGGCACGACTGATGAAGAATCAATGCATCTTGCGTACGTGGCTGCAAAGAAGGAAGCAAAAAGATACGTGGCGCGCGCACAACATCAAGAGAGAAGCAACATCACAGAACAGCTGCATACAACCGAAGGACAACGACAGGTATTCAGGATTGCAAAGCAGTTAGTGAAAGAGAGCAGAGATGTCACTGGAGTGAACTGTCTGAAAGACGAAGGTGGAAATGTTGTCGTAGATCCTGCTATGGTGATGAAGAGGTGGAAGCTGTACATGGAGAGTTTGCAGAACGAGGAGAATGTCTGGGATGGGATGGTGACTGCTGATCTGGTCGAAGGCCCAATGGAGTATATCACAGAAGTGGAGGTTGAGAAGGCGATCGAAGAAATGAAAGTGAGGAAAGCAGCTGGTCCGACGGGGGTTGTCAGTGAGATGTTACGCGCCGCTGGAAAGAAAGGAGTAAGAATGATGACGGACATCTGTAACCTTGTCGCGAGCTCGGGAAGAATCCCAAACGACTGGACCCTGAGCACTATAATACCTATTTACAAAGGGAAAGGTGATCCACTTGAATGTGGGTCATATCGAGCGATCAAGTTGCTGGAACATGGAATGAAGGTGCTTGAGCGGGTATTGGAACGAAAACTGAGAGAAAGGGTGAACATCGACAGCATGCAAATGGGTTTCATGCCTGGCAAGGGTACGACTGATGCTATCTTCGTGGTTCGACAGCTGCAGGAAAAGTATATGGACAAGAAGAACGAACTGTTTTATGCCTTCGTAGATCTCGAAAAGGCTTTCGATCGTGTGCCGAGAGAGGTGGTTAGATGGGCTCTGAGGAAGCTGGCAGTCGAGGAGTGTCTTGTAAATGCGGTGATGTCAATGTATGAGAGAGCGAGAACAGTTGTGAAAACGAAGCACGGAGTTAGCGAAGAATTCGATGTTGGAGTGGGCGTGCATCAAGGTTCTGTGCTGAGTCCTTTCTTGTTTGTAGCCGTAATGGAAGTCTTGACAAGCGAAGTCAGAGAAGGTCTACCATGGGAGATGCTATACGCGGATGATTTGGTTTTGGTGGCTGAAAGCATTGATGGTTTAAGAGAGAAAGTATGCCGGTGGAAAGAATGCTTAGAGTCAAAGGGATTGAAAGTTAACATTGCAAAGACCAAAATGATGGCATCAGGCAGAAGCTGTAGCACAGAAGAAAGATCAGGAAAATGGCCATGTGCGATTTGTGGAAAAGGCGTAGGCACGAACTCGATCAAGTGCACTGAGTGTGAAGGCTGGATTCACGGCCGATGCTCTGGGTTGCACGTTCCCCTTCGGAGCTACCAGCATGCTGCAACATTCCGATGTAGCAAATGCGAAGCACAGGGTGGAGGAAACGCCAACCAACAACCAGAACTGAAGTTGTCAGATGGAGCCAGCATCGACAGAGTAAGATCGTTTTGCTATCTCGGAGATGTCATCGATGGAAACGGAGGTGCAAACACTGCATCGATTGCAAGGACCCGCTGTGCGTGGCGCAAATTCAGAGAGCTGTTGGGTCTGTTGGGAAAGAGGGACATACCGCTGCGTGTGAAAGGAAAGATCTATGCTGCCTGTGTTCGAAGTGTGATGGTTTATGGAAGTGAAACGTGGGGAATGACAGAAGAGCAGATGGTGAGACTAGAGCGGACTGAACGGAAGATGGTGCGATGGATGTGTGGAGCAAGCCTGAGAGACCGAGCACCGAGTGATGAGCTGTTGAGACGAATGGGTCTGGTTTCGGTGAGAGAAGTGGTACGAAGAGGTCGACTAAGATGGATGGGACATGTTTTACGGAAAGATGATGCTGATTGGGTGAAGAAGTGCATGGAGATCGAAGTTCCTGGGAGAAGAGAGAGAGGAAGGCCAAGAACAACATGGAGCCAAGTCGTGGAAAAGGACATGCGAGAAGTTGGATTGACGCGGGCGGATGCCAAAGATCGAGTTCGTTGGAGAAAGCAGCTGTCGACTGGAGTGACCGGCCAACCCCCGCGCAAGCGGGGAAAACGGCCGTAAAACGGGATGAGTGAGTGAGATTTATCTTTCCTATTATTGCTTGAGAAATTGCCACCTTATCATAAACGTGTATAATTCTTTTATTAGTGTGTCATTGTATCTGAAGTCTTCCATCATGCCCATCAGGGTTGTCCAGTCTAACTCAGAAGGCTCCTGGTTCCTTTCACTTCTCTAATAATAAGCATTAGTTTATTTCCATTGAAAGCATAAATGAACTTGTATGAACGTCAAAACAATTAACTTCACACTGTCTTGACGTGGGAGCATTATTATTAGCTGCTTGCATTACAGGTAACGGTAACGGATTATTTTAAGATTGTTTATGCTACTGAATGCTAACGAGTTGTTTCACTTTCTTTTTTTATCTTCTGCTTAAGGGTTTATGGTACCGTCCTCTTCACTTTGAACTTTGATTTTAAAAAATCATACAAAAATGTTTATCTTTGATCAAATGGGTACGTCGTTCGTGTGTTATAACAAATGAATGCCATATATGTGATTTTAACGTATGAGAAATTGTAATCATTATGATCTTAAAATGATGCTAATAGCTGTCTCCCTCATGATATGTTCTCTATCTAAATCAGTTGACTTGCTACATTTAACATGTTACCGGAGAGATAAGGTGCTTTTGACTTCGTTCCCTTTCAGATTAAAATACGACATATTGAATACAGAATGCATGTTATTATTCATATTATAAGTGGTGCATATAATAATGAATTCATGCTGCTATAGAATATATGTACAACATCAAAACATATGTGCTTATGTATGATATTCCTTCGTATGATATACTGCTGTATGTATATATGTTGCATTTTTATGTCAGGAACATACTCTGAAAACTCACGCGTGTTTAGGATGAGTATACGTACCTATTTTCATAGTATGTATCTTTGTATGATTCATGCGTATGGCACGACAACGCGTTACATGCTCTTAGTACGTCTCATACTATGTTTCGTATGTCTGTTCCATACTATGTTTCACATCATGTTTTCACAACGTGTGCTATATGAGTATGCATACTATTTTCATAATATGATTCATACTATGTAAAGTCATAGTATGAATCGTACGTATGTTAGGGTATGGTCCGACAGAGCGTTACATGTTCATAGTATGTTTCATAGTATGCTTCATACGTCTGTTCCATACTATGATTCATACTACGTTTTCACAGTGTGTGTGTCTGGTATGAATACGTATATGATTTTTCATGGTATGTTTCATAGTATGATCTTGCTCAGTATGATTTAGGGCATGCTTCATACTATGTTAAGTCATAGTATGAATCATACGTATGCCAGGGTATGGCCCGACAGAGCGTTACATGTCCATAGTATGTTTCATATTATGTTACATACTATGTTTCATACGAATGTTTCATAGTATGATTCATACCAATTTTTTCTGTACGGGTTCTTTTAACGAGATCCATCAATCACACTTAAAGAGGCTTTTCGCACTTAACTCGTATAACTTTTGAACCACCTGATTACATAGTCTTTGAGGTAAGCCTACAAAAATCTCACAAAAAGGCGAATATTTCATCTCGATTGAATAAGGCCAAATCTCAATCAGAAAAAAATCTAGTCAGCGCAACACATTTTGATCATCGTTTTCTAACAGCGAAATTCGTTCATGTTTAGTGATGGACTAATTTGGTGCGTTGACTAGATTCTCTATCCTGTTAAGATTTGGTCCATGGTTGATAGAGACGAAATGTTCCTCTTATTCTGAATCATCTGCATCTCAGAAATGAAATTAATCAGACGTATAGCAGAGAGTTTAAATGAGTACAAAACATGGTTTATTGTCGATTTATGAGGATCTTAGGAGACGGCTTGGCATCCATCCAGCTTTCAGAGTTCAGGATTCAAGTACAGGGACGATTGATGGAGGTTACATTTCCAGTCCCGCGTGAGCAAGGTTGGACCTTGGGTAAGTGATACAAAACTTTGGTTTTCTACTAACGCTGAATATATACAGATCAAGTTACAAAAATTAATATTTTGATTTGAATCTTAGGAGAGCTACAGGATAAGAGCATAAAGTTCCGATATTTAATCAAATTTCCACTGGATTCACAGAATATTTTAAAAATGAAATACTTGTGATTATTGGCTATTTCATTTTGAGCTTGACAATATCGCGCAATGAAAGTTCATACAAATTGTATCTACTGTAAGCTTGAATGTATTTTGTTGCATTTGTGCATATTGAATTTTTATATATTCTGTATATTTCATATCTTCGCACCCTTAACTTCCTGCGATAGTCGACATTCATCCAACAATAAGTTCATTCCATTTTCGTATTCTAAAAATGTTTAACTATGCACTCACTGCGAAGCTATAATATTTATCAAGTTTGTTTATATTTCTGAATGATCAAATGAAAACAATTGCTTTGTTATGAGCAATGTGTAACTCAATCATAAGTAAATCAAAGATCTTCAATTAGTCAGCATATCGGTGTAGGTTAAATTAAACGAAAACTTCATGACGTATTACATGTACTTAGGCTAATAATTGCAATTATTGCAATAATAAATCGTTTCCCACTAATACCACACTTCTCATGGGCCCAATAGAATTTTGGCCTATAGAGGAATCTTTATGTCAGCACAAAATACAAAGAATGCACTTCGTTTACTTGATTTTTTTCATTTATTAAAACTTGGGCTTGGGTTTGGCCCTGGATTCGAATACGTTTCAACTGCAAGTGGTAATATCAAACCTGTTCGACGTGTTCTGGGAGCACCTTGTGATTCTTCTTCAAGATGTGTTATGAGAAACTTTAAATGCGAAAACATTTCCGACGAGCAAAGGACTAATCTGTTAAATTGCTACTACGACCTCCCGTCTTTGGATGAGAAAAGAAAGTATTTACAACCGCACATCTTGCTGGAGATGCCTTCGAGTGTGAAAGGTAGGAGAACGAGAACCTTTACATATTTCTTGACGATCGACGGGGAAAGAATGCAGGTATGCAAAATTATGTTCCTCTCCTCACTAACTGACAATAACGGTGTCTTACAACCTGAGTTAAGAGGTGGACGAAAAGGTGAGCGACAAAGTTCTGATAAGCAATTGACTGAAGCAATTGAAAATCATATAAATTTATTTCCAAAAGTGGAATCGCATTACTGCCGGCGGGATACGTCCAGTATGTTTCTCTCCCCGTGTTTATCAGTTCCCATTATGTACGAAATGCTTTGATCTTGAGCAAGTTATCTACCTGCCGAAGAGTAGCAGATCAGAAAGTTTCTATAAAAGACGCCTATCAAACTTTAACTTCACAATATTTAATTTAAAGGACTCATCAGTTGACTGTTTTGTGTGGCATGAAGCAATTGCAGGAAGGCGCGCCAATGAAATTCCCTCTTGTATATATCAATTTCTAGTTGAGCAAGATAACAAAGGAATGAAAACTATTGATCTCTACTGTGATGGGTGTGCCGGTCAAAACAAAAATTCTATATTACCTGCAATGTTGCATCATGTCCTTTGTGAATCAAAGAACATCAAAGAAATAAGATTGACAATTCTTGTTCCAAACCACGGACACAATGAAAATGACTCAGTACACGCTTGTATCGAAAGGGCACTGAAGAGAAACACAGAAATTTTTGTCCCATCACAACTTGGAGTAATTATCAGTGAGGCCAGAAAAGCAGGCAAAAGGTACGCTGTTCACGAAGTCTGTACGGCAGATATCTTGGACTGGAAGACGCGGTCGCAACAAATAGGCTTTCTTAGGAATAGAACTTCTATCAAAGGCAATGCCATCAATTGGACAAAGATGGCACAGATGCATTTCGACAAAGATAGCCTTACACAGATGAACTTCAAAGAAAGCCATCTGGAAGAATTTGACGGCATGCTTCTATGCGAAAGAAGACGACAAATTACTCCCTCAAGCATCCCACAGTCTGCATACAACGGTCCATTAAAAATAAGCTCTAGCAAGTACGATGATTTGAAATCTCTGTGTGTGGGACCTATGCCCGTTGTCAGGCATTCTGACTGTCAAAAATTTTTTCTCGGTCTTCCCCACTAATGCAGTTTTCTTGTAGTAAAATATAACTATCAAGTGGAATTTGAAGCTTTTATATATTTTAATTTGTATGAATGGTTACAGCATAGATGATATCAAATAGTTAAGCAAGAGTAGGTCTAATAATAATTCTTTTATTCTGCTTCATATCGTACATAATTATTTAAAATATTGGGGATACTCAGTAGGCCTACATTCTGTTACAGCGATGCTATGATGCCTGGGCTATTCGACAATGTAACATACTAAAAATTATTCATTCAATTAATAAATAAACTATCTTGATATATTATTTGCTGTAAATATACATGTAGGGGCGTAGGCCTACAGAAAAATACTAAAGTAACTCAGTAGGCCTACATGTACTTGTTGTACATGTATACTACTGTTACAGTACAATATACATGTATCACATAACTGTAGGAGTAAGAAATAAAGTTATGTTATACATGCAGGTTATTATATTAGTTGCTGCTGATCTAAGGCAGACATAGATAACTGACTAGTTACTGAATAGAGGTTAGTGTAGGCATAGGCCTACTACTATTTTCTCTTTTCCCCCACTTTAGAAGTAGGTTTACACCATCGGGTTTCTTTGCTTCAACAATGGATACTCAAATATCTAAGCTACTTCAACAGCAGGATTGTAGATTGATTCAGTAAAAAAACATAATTTTATGTCATTGCTTCTTTTAGCTGTTAATGCACTCAGATAATCAGTAATTATCAACTGAAATAATCCACTCTAGATATCAAAGGTATGTCGTGAATTCATTAAAATAAAAATATACATACCTTTGTTCATATATTATTACACTTTCAGCAATTAAACATTTAGTAGGGAATCAAAGTAAATGACGTATCAGAAAAAAATTATCCAAAAATTTTTGTCAAACTGACGTATCACTAATGAGCTAATTAACCGTTAGAGTAATTAGTTGAAAATAAGTAATCCAAGCATTGACATATATTTGATGACATATCTGATAATATGGAAAAGTTTTGAATGGTCAATCCTTATTTTAATTGATGAAAATTCATTTTGAAGTTGATCAGTTCGTTTATTTGTCGCTATTGTAAAATGACAAAAATCATTTTTTACGTCAGTTTGACAAAAATGCATCGATATGTAGCTATAGCATACTATATGACTGAAGCTATAACATTTTTTCCATGCATGTAGATATTGGAGACCAACCGTCAAGGTCGAAGAATGTTCGGAGAAAACTATGAGGTTCATGATGTGATTAAAATGTGGGTTTTTATCGGATTGCCTCTGCTACGAGGAGTGTAGGTTATCGATCAGTCGGAGATGATCAGCTTTAGTATCCTTCTCTTGGCCGTCCTATCTTTCCGAAAACGATTCAAGCAAATCAGTGGAGTTCTTCGTTTTGACAATGTCGAAATCCGATCTTCTAGACTTGCAAGAGATAAAGTGGCGACGGTTCTTTTCAACACAGTCAAAGCACCTATGGTCCAGGCGCCTCGTAGATGAACAGCTATCCCTACTGCGGACGATGCTGTTATATGCCATCCAAGCCTACCAAATATGGACTAAAGTTTTGCCTTGTGTGTGATTCTGAAAATTACTACTGCTGAAATTTGCAATTTTACAGTACACGGGAGGAAACTCGTGAAGCACCCCATGGTGTACACCTGCTTTCTCTTACTGATTTACTCAGACAAACAGGAGGAAGTATCACATCTGATGATTTCTTTACTCGAATCAGTCGTGCGGGACAATTCTTTGAAAGATGCATGACTCTCGTTGGAGCTGTCAATGGAAAGCGTCGTGAGCTTCCCATCATCAAAGAAATCTTTAAAAACTAAAGTAAATTTTCTTCGGAAACACTGTCGCATACAGCATGCAGGACGACGTTTCGCGCATCTCGGCTTGATCACGCCCAAAAATTGCTTAGCAGACAGTGCGAATCAGAAGTTATTAAACTCAACAAAAATCAATAATTAAATGAAGTAAAAGAGATGGAAGAAAGTGTACGTATCATACTACTAATAGTCGAAATAACGTAAGTAGAGAGATCAAATGGAAATTAAGGAGAAGGAAATTCAAAACATCAAGTTTTGTAGGCAACAGTCCGCCTCGAGCAACCATTCATCAACATAGATGGAGAAATGTATAGTCCTTGCATCACTTTTCTGTTCTTGCAAGACTTCCGAAACTACATTTCCATTAGGCTCTATCCCTACATGTTCCCCTGCGAAATGTTCTTGAACGCATTCTTCGAATCTGAAGGAATCGTAGCAATCGGAGCATTTGAAGGAATTCATAGCAATCCGCAAGCGGCGCACGACTATTTTTCCTATCTCTGCAAGGTGTTAAAATTTCTTTTTGCCCACTTAGTAAGTTCCTGCATGTGCCATCGTTTTCAATCAGTTTGCACTTCTACTTGGGTGATACGGTTAAACAATCTAATTCTGTGGCTATAAGTCTCTCTGATTGGCTGTCGCTCAAGCAAATTAAAAAACACATTTAACCTCAGTAGAGGCTACCTAGTTATCACAATTATCAGAAATTCTGCCAACAACTTTTTTGACCTCTTAGCCAAATAATTAATTAATTTTTGGGCCAACTTAAGACATGGCGACACAATCTGATGAGGAAATTTCTGTGGCCTTAAGACTATGAAATAGAGATATGCATGGTTGGCCTAGGTCAGCCGACTAAATTTTGTCCTTAAGCAGAAGCCGTGAAGAGAAAAGTTAGCCAGCGATTCAGTTACGGAAGAAACTGGAAGATCATAAGCGCAGCTTAGGAAACAAATGTAATGAAAAAATATCATTAACAAGCTCTAAGATGAAAGCATCGACAGCCAAAAAATGCAGGCGAATAATAAAGCATTTACTTGCAAAACTTAGCCTATCTCAATTATGGCATGCACAGCTAATAGTTGATAAACAATCATATTTGAGGATTACAAAAAGTCGATTAGTTGATTATCATAAGGAACATCTGTCGTCACATTTAATCTGATTTTTAGACTTGAGACATATCCATAGCGGTTTCTGATTTATCCAGATGATATGTATGTTCTTATCTAACTGTTTAACTGTACGTCTGAAGCGTGTTGAGCATGAATCACTTATGAACGACAGTTTGATGTGCACTTGACTTTTATCATTTAAACCAATAGCTGATCTACGATGTTGAGGCGAGAATAAGATGGAGTAAACAGGTCATTTCAATTGTCTGTTGTGAAAAGTCTGGTCTTCATCTGATGTTGAATATCTCAAAGTTCTAAATTTTTCCTTTTTTATAACTGAGATTTTTTGGCTACGGGTCACGTAGCTTTTCAGACGAAGACAAAAGAAGACTTCGTCTGAAAAGCCAATCGTGACATCGCAAGGTTATCGCAGAATCGAGACTTTAATATGTAAAACTGCTAGTGTTGAAAATGAAATGTTATGAAACGGCAATTTTATGAAAACTGTTACTAGCAATGATCATGCGGAGAATTAAAGAAGATAGGTAACCGTATCTTAGGAAACAAAGGTAATAAAAAAAGATCATTAACAAGCTCTAATGTGAAACTATTGACAAAAAACATTGCTTTAACAATGCTTGTAATTAATGACAGCAACATTCTGCCTTTCATTCTCTTGTAGTTGAGGTGATGGAACGACTCCAATGTGTAGCAATATTCATACTCTTTGTCTGTGGCATTACCAGCTGCCAAGAAAGACTTTGCTTCAACAAGACTGAAGTCGCCGAATACAACATTCGTTCAATTCAACCATTTGCCACCGTCTTTGACGTCCACACAATTCACGACTGCGCCAAGCTGTGTAAAGTTGAGTCCAAATGTGCAGGCTTTTACCACAAGGAACACTGTGACTTGTTATTTGCAGCTAGTCTGTCTCATATTGAGTTCACTGATACTTCAGTGCCAAAAGCCGCTATTTGGATTCCTCCGCAGCGTTTGACCAGTCAATGTCCTTCTGACTATATAATAAAATGGAGATCTTCACGGTATAAAATCTATCGTACGGAACTTCACGGTGATAGAGCAGCACTGCATTGCAGCCGTGACGGTGGAAAATTGGCAGAATTGACTACCCAGGACGAAAGAATGTCTGTACATCGTCTTCTGAAGCCGCTATATCCAAAACACAGAAGGATTTTGATTGGAGGCGTGCAAGATGAAGGAAAGAGACCACGAGATGGATGGCGTTGGTACAAGTCTAACATCAAGATTCCGTCCTCTATACTGACATGGGCAACAGGTGAACCGAACGATTTTGCCAGGACAGATGAAAGGTATTTGGGTTTGGGAGAGGAGAACGCTTTCTATGACTTTAATCACGGACAATTTTTATGTGAATGTTCGGAGTTCCAAGGATAGAAAAGGGATGTGATTAATGCCTACATTGACAAAATTTCTTACCCATGCGTCTGATAGACAGCTTGATTGGAACCAGCTGGGTTCGCCAATATGATTGCATGTATATTCATTTTGATGGACAATTACACAATTTTTCACATTAATTTTCATGATTTTGTCTCTAATTATTGGCGTATCAGTTAGCAATATGCAATCCATAATTCCCAAGTCCTATTCTCCGTAAGGCTGACGAAGAGTCAAATCTCAGTCTGAAGTAGTCGATCTCCCGAATGCTTGCCAACACCATTCCCCCGCATATTAATTTCCAGGTGTGTTTATGGACAGTTAGACAGCTGGTGTTTAGCGTTGCCAAACCTAAATTTCATTTTCTTAGCGCAGCACGAAAAGCACACATTTTTCCGACATCGCTGATAAATTATCCTTTTTCTGCTTCAGAATTTATGTCAATTTTAAAGACGCTCGATTTCCCAATTCATGTTTGTATTACTTTCATCGCCTTTATTTAATTTTTCAGCTAGCATATTATTGTAGATACTACTCAGACAATGCTTTTACTCATTATTTAGTGCAAGAAATACATTCTTTAAAAAAAACAAAATCGCAGACTGAATATTTTCATTGAAAACGATGTATCTGTAGTAAAAGTGGGAAAGCCCATATCGCAAAATTTTGCATTTGAACTTTAACAATGTGCTTAATATAAAGCAGGGTCAGACGCACTGATAAATGAACACTAAACTTTCACTTTCATGCACTGTTCATGCAAATTATGAATACAATTACTTGACGAGAAATTATAAATGGTTCATAATGAGGGGACTGTGACAATAAACTAAGAGTAAAATGCACGCTTAGATTATAAAGCTAGACAAATCTCATAGAAAGGCGTATCCACTAAAAAATCTAGTTTTGCTGACTTAGTATAAAATGGCAGTCATAAATGTTGCTTGAATGATAATTCTCTAGAGCTCAATTCATCACGTTGTCCACGTCATGCATAGGCCCACCGGTAAAATCAAGTCACACAATACAAGTTCAGAAGAATTACACTTCGTGTAACTTGGGTTCGAGCTTCGAACACAAGTTAGCAAGAAAGCTAAGCAACTACTCGTTTCACAGTAATACGTCTGCTACAAAAGATGTTTCAATTCAATCCATTTTACTGGGAAAATATTATGAAGTTGCTCACAACTGCTGATCGGAAAAACAAATTTGGTAATACCAAATAACACACTTGCCTAGCTTTGTAGCTGACTTGTGCTCGAATCGTGGTCGGACAGGTAAGGCTCACAGTATCATCATGCATAAACCCAAAACAACTGTTTTCTGAAACACACTGATGTGTCTCTATTAGTGTTCTGAAAGTAGCCTGCACTAAATTTGAATATTCTATCTCAGCTGACGTTGTAGCCGGCTTTAAAATAGTTGTGCATGAAGAAATAAATCAAGATCCATTCCGCTGTCTAAACCGGACATCGGAGGGATTAATCATGCCAAAAAACAAAATATGTAAAAACATTGATTTGACTAGAAATCTCTTGTCTTGATTTCACGTCAGCTGACTTCACATTGACTCAGTCAGTAAATGGCATAATAATTGCTGTCTCTAGAACTTTTTAGCACGTTGTTGTGAAAGGTCACCGAAAACTTAAGCGATGTAAGCAACAAGAAGCCTGACAAGTCTAGACATCGGGTGAAAAAGAGTGATAGGAGTAGTAGGCACAGTTCGCATTTGCAGAGGGCTGCGCTTACAGTATATTATCTCGCGTGATTACTTGGATTGCTATGTCAAATTGTAATGTTGTCAACAGTGTTTTTGATCGGATCGAAATTCCGCTTTCGCTCGCTCATCGCTCATTTGTTCAAAATCATCCTTTCGCTCGCTCACCGCTCAAAATCATCAAAAAATGCCGCTCGCTCGCTCATTTCTCGATAATGCCCTCCTTAACCCTTTCGCGCCGGCGGACGACATGTTGTCGTTTCCCCTACTGCGCGGAGACGACAACTTATCGTCCTTGACGTCAAGTTGCTTTTTAGGTATGAGAAACGGCTGTTATCCATCAATGAATTAAGTCAGCTGTTTATGATAGACATCAAGTGTCTTGAGGACATTATTGAATCAATTTGATTGGCTATCGAAAACAATAGCACCGTTTACACGCAGTCATTTTACCTCATTGTTTGTCAAATCAACATGACCTAGAAATGGAACGTACTTGATAAAGTGAATTCGAGCTGTTTCGTCATTCATTCACCGAAGTTGCATGATGGCTACTCCACTACGACCGACGCGAGCTCGTTTGCCTGTAAGACGTTATGGATTCGACAACAGCAGTGATGAAGAGTCTGACAATGACATCAACCCATCAAACATTTCTGGAGTGACAGCTGACTACGACGACGATAACGTCGATTTCAGTGATGAAAACATTAGTGATGATGATGATGTTAACATGGAAGATGGTGACTCAGAGTGGATTACTGTCGAACCGAACGATCCCGACGATTTAAATACCGTGGTGTTCCTATCAAATGAACATTGGATTTATTCTCCAGATGACATGGATTTGAATGACTATATTTGTAAATTTCTGCCGGACGCGTTATTTGAATTACTCTCCCTTTGGACGAACAGACGAGCCAATATCTATAATGCTACATTATCGATAGAAGGCCAAGATGAAATGAAATGGAAACCTGTGGATCTTATCGAAATGAAGAAATTTATTGGCTTCACGCTTCTAATGGGAATTATCAGGAAACCCACTATTCGTTCCTACTGGAATACTGAGGACATGTTGTCTACTCCTTATTTTTTTTAAGCCAGGTGCTATCAGCAGAGACAGATATTTACAAATATTGCGATTCATTCGCTTCAGTGACCCTTACACTTCAGTGCCCGAAGACAAAGACAGTCGACTTCGCGATTTCTTCGAAAAACTTCACGAAATTTGCTCTCGTGAAATTGAAGACAGAAGGAAAACGTCCATGTCCACGAACGAATTCCAGCAACCGGAAAGAAAAAGTATCCTATGAAGAAATGCAGAGTCTGTCACATTCGGAAAGAATCACGCTACCATTGCACAACTTGTGCGGACAAACCGGGACTTTGCCTCGGAGAATGCTTCCGAGTTTATCACGATCAGTGAGACGAAAACATGTACATTTTTCGCCATGACAGTTGCACATGTAACATTTTTGTAATTCACTTTTTATCGTAAATTATTGTTTTAAACTTAAATTAACATCTCTTTGGTTCATATTACATTATCGTAAGACATATAAAAGCAAAAGAAAGTGATAGACAACGATTTTGAAATTTATGAAATTTACCGATTTTAATCAGGTTCCTGGGTGTCATGTTTTAGCATGAAATAGGCGCGAAAGGGTAAATTCTACAAACCTTTATGTTCAAAGCTAATTCCATGCTTTTATTTTAATAAACACCTTTTATGCGTTAAAGGGAAATTCATCATTTCATTTTAGGTGAAATTTGAACCACAATGAAATAATGTAGACCATCATACCAATGTATTAAGAAGGTAGCTATTGCAGAAAATTAGCTGGAACAATATATTTTGATGTACATAACCGCAGAATTTTTTTAATATGTATAGAAATGGGCAATAATCTAAACTTAATCTTACATGCTGATCACATGAATCAGTATGTATAATTCTTAGCGCAAAACTTGGAGAAAATTCGCAAGGTGTGTCAAGAAACCATGTAATGCGTTGACAATTGAAAATGAACTTAAATGAAATCGTGACAAAATAATAGATAATTCCTAAAGTAGCTAAAGAGAAAATACATGACTTATGAGCAACTGAGTACTGAGTAATCAACTCAGTAGTAATCAATTACTGAGTGTCGGAAATCTGCTATAAAAAGAATCGCTTGATAAACGAAATTGTTGAATTATGTGAAGCAGAAAATGCTGCACCCAAATCGACCTGACACATTGGCCGTCACTGAGATTTCGGCACACTAAGTTAAGTACCTGTCAAGATGATCGGTCCGCAGCAGCTCGTTGCGCCCAGGTCCTACCGTCTTCCACTTCTGCACTCAACTTCTTCATGGTGGTGTTTAGACTCAAGCACTCGCTTTAACAAGAAATTTCCTCACCGATGGAGAAACGAAATAGCGGCATCCCACACTCAGAAGGCATGAGCTCATATTTCCACCCTTGATTTTGAATCCTTTTGGCCAGTTCTTTATATTTCTCAGTTTTCTCTTCATGGGCTTCCATAACGCTCTCTTCCCAGGGAACAGTTATTTCGCCCATAATCATTTTCTTCCTTATAGCGTCGATCAACGCTAGATGAGGTCGTTGGTCAGATAGGGATAATTCATCTGGCAGCTGTGATCCACTCAAGTGGATCACTTCCGATCACTTCCTACTTCTGCGGTACAGATCACACGATGAGTCTTTCGTCTCTTTGTTTGACCACTCGGTACAAAGTCAATTCCCGTTGTTATTTACCTGTAGGGGAGACTTTTGTAAAGTTGGCGGAACTGCCGAGCAGAATCATTATTTAGCACAGCGAGATCCTGTTCGAAACAACTTCTACTTTATCAACTTCAGCCCCTGATCAGATTCCACAAATCCGCAGTCGCTATAGAGAAATTCAAATTTAAAGATAGTAGTGGTTCCTTTGGGTGGTTCCGCTAACTTCACAAACGTGGGGGGGAGAGAGACTGCTTCCACAATCGCTTGCAGGACCAAGCCACACCGGTGCGTGTAGCATGCTCTCTATAGTGCCACATGATAGCCAGAGGGGGCACGACGAGGATTGGCATGTCACACAGATAACATTGTGGGTCGGTCCGGATTCCTCAACGTGTCAGATTAGCAGGGGCATGGAATACATCATATGTCCATTGATGCTTCCGCTTCACTGCCAGTAGCCCATGTTCCACCAATCGTTCCATGAGAGGTTGCAAACTTCAACTCCTCAGTCGAGCCATCTGCCAATGTCCAACATTTGGACATCTTTCCAGACTCCCATACTCTTGCGACTACTTTCCATAAGCACTATGTTTATTTCTTACTGCATATCGTAATAAGTTTGTTTGTAGCCTATACACCGCACGTAAATAGTACAGTAGACTGCATGCTAAGATAGAGTAAATTAACTGCAAATGTTGTGTAAACTTCCAGGAGGCAGGAAAAATATCGCTCCTTTAAATTAAGGACGATTTTGATTTTTTTTGCGAAGTAAAATTCACTGAAAGTGAAGAGCCTTTAGACTGATCATGGAGACGAAGCGCATCGAGGAATTTTACTTCGAAAAAAATCGTAATAAACTTGAAAGATCGATATTTTACTTACCTCCTAGAAACCTGCATGATGAATAACCTTGCGCATAAGACAACGAAAGATATAATTGCAAGTACAATATCCTAAATTGAACTCGATGTATTTCAACTGTATGGTACAGTTGAAATGCATGGTTCGATTTTCAATAGCTTAGTTGCAATCAACTCTCAGCACTTTATATTTTATCTACAAAGAAATCATCGTAGCTGTATAATCGAGACAGTAATATTGCGAAAGCTGTTTAAAATGTGAGAATATAAACTTTGACACCTTGATTAATGGTTTTTTGGAAAAATCAACCTTCAAATTGTCTAACTATTATTTATTGATCTCCAACATGTTCTTCTTTGTCCAACATGTTGATCTCAAGTGAAGAAAGAAGAATTACATGTAAGTGAGCATATAAATCACAGTTGAAAGAGATGTCTTTGCAATGACACTCACCGTGGCAAGAAATAGACAGAAGGGTGCAGCAGAGCGGAGTCGGCATGGCCACCCAAGATTTATCACTCCGTCTGATAACTACTCATTATTTTAAATGCTGGACACCATTAAGTGCTGTATTCCTTTTCACTTAATAATGGTTCTGGTATATTGTCCAAATGAGCTGTCAAAGATCAATAACTACCAAGAAGACATTTCAAAGATTATTCTAACTTAAGGAGGCTATCAGAAAAAGGATGTAAGCAAATTAAACTCAACAATGCTACAATTAGAAGATTTTCAACGACTTAATAATTATCCATACCGGAGAGGGACGATTCGGTCTCCCGATTTTTTTATGTGATCCTCGTAAAACTAAGTCGCCCGATCTACAATTTTGTGACCTAAAGTTCAGCGTATTTTATACATGCATGTACTAGGAACCATCTTTAAAAAGACTTTTCAAATATTTCGCCTTTTTGATTATGATCTTTTTTCAGTTTTTTCTAAAAATGGCTCGCTCACGACAAAAAATCATCGCTCGCTCGCTCAATTTTCGCTCACAGAATATTTTTTCGGCTCGCTCATCCGTTCATCAAAAACTTGAAAAAATACCGCTCGCTCAAAAACACTGGTTGTCAATCAATAAGTTGATCCATATCAGTTTTTTATAGCATATATGCGTCTAGTGAGGTTGCAAACTAATGCTCAAAATTTGGGGTAGATAACCAGCTAAAACGATCCATGATTGGATTTCCATCAGTTTGCTGACCAAATTTGGAATTAATCAATCGATCAGTGTTAATTTGCACCTCTCACGCTGAATATTCTCAGTCACAGCTTTGATTAGCATGCCTTCGCATAGCGAGAAGGCCCACAGAATTAGATTGTTTAAGCGTATCAATCTGTCAGAAGTGACAAACTGATTCAAAACGATGGCACATTCAGGAACTTACTAGGTGGCAAAAACAAATCTTTAATACCTAGAAGAGATAAGAAATAGTCGTGCGTCGCTTTCGAGTTGCTGTGAGTTCCTTCAAAATCCCCCGATCGCTACCATTCCTTCAGATTCGAAGAATTCAGATCAATGTGCAAAAGTTTTCTCGATAATGTTTGTCCCTCCGATCATTTTAAAAAAGTTAGCAGGCGCACGAAAAAATGTTCACAAACTTCTCTCTAGAACTTGATATCGGTTGTGTCTCTTTGCTGTGTGATCCAGTTGATAACAGTCACTGTAATTTCGCACAATTTGGCGTGTTTGATGTTGAACTGGCTGCTAAGTAGTCATTGTTCGATTGCTATGGTATTATGTCAGCAGATTGTGCCATTTCATCGACGTTACGTGTCTCAATCTTTCCATTCTACACCATTTCCACTTTAATTACAGAACTCTGCAGTTATATTCAAGAATCCAGCAGATTTATTTCAGCATTTCAAGTTTATATTTCAGATTGAAGCATTTATATTTTTGACAACAACATTTTAATTTCAGATAATTTTTGTGCGTGTGTTTAAATCGTTTATATTTGAGAATGCAACACTTGAGAATTGAGAATATTCAGAATGAATCACTAAACAGATGCAGAATCATGCCCAAAACTATGGTAATATTTCACCAACTGAGAAAATATGACATGATTCAATTTTCAAATTTTTATACTTAAAATTCATAGAAGTCTGTAGGATGTGACATCATACAAAACCCCAAGTCTTAACGAACAAAATGGCATTAAAATTAATGTCGAGTACCCCGTTCAGTAATCACAGGACATCACCAAAGTTTTGCGCACATTATGACTCACCCTGTATTTCAGAATTCCAGAAAAGACGATATATATTTAAGAAAGTGTCATTTATATTTCAGATTTGCAGTTTATATTTCAGAAATGATCATTTCAATTTGAGATATCTGCACTTATAATTCAGACGCTAGAAGTAATTCAGAATACGTCATTTATATTTCAGAAATCCCCATTTCACTTTCAGAATTGGTCACTTGCAATTCAGATGTCAAGTTTTAATTTCAGAAACGGTGAAATATATTTCAGAATGCATCAATTAAATTTGAGAATGTCGAATTTTCAGAATTTGTTTCTTTAAATCAGAAGTGGCATTTTCAATAAAATAGAAGATTCTATCACTTTGTGAGATATTCAATATTCTTTAATTTGATTTTGTAAGATGAAAGATGCGTTTTTTCATCCAGAGATTTTATGTTTAATATCGTTCGTGAAGCTTAAATGTTGTGTATAAATAGACGTACAGTTATGAAGATAGTTTAAGTCACTGACCAACTTGAAGATCCCTCAATTCAAGGACATCACATGGAAAGTTGTGGAATGCTGGCAGCAACGAACGCACATTTGGTCACTGAGGCTGTTGATTCCATCCTGGACCATGTTCTCCAAATACTGAAGTCGCTGCTCGCCCACTCCTAAGCCATGAACGTCGGGAATGCGTAAATGCCTTTTGACATATGCTTTGAGAGATGACCACATGGACTCAATCGGGTTCACAGGTGGAGAATATGGTACCAGACGTAGCAGGATATTTCCAGTCCCGGCAAGGGCTTCGTCTATTCGTGAGTGGCACGGAGCATTGTCACAAACAATTATCAAATTGTTTAATTGCTTTCCTGATTGCTCCCAGGTTTGAAGCAGCTCCTGTATCCATTCATTGCAAGAGTCATCACTCCTAAAGGCAGCCCGACGCTTGATCATCGCAACTATCCCTTCCGAGGATATTGCTCCAATTACGTGAATATTCGGACCACGTGATGGTGGACGATCTTGAATGGCCCTTGTTCCTTGTTCCAATAATGTTGCTTTTGACATTGGTCTCAAACAAATTCCACAATTATCGGACACTTGCATTGTCACCAACAGTAATTTTATCAATCATCTGTGTTGGCCAATTTATACCTTAGCCTCCTGCACACTATTCGGATCTTTGCAAGCATTTTTTGACAACTGAGAAGTGCTTAAATTAAACTGATGCATTCTGAAATATATTTCACCGTTTCTGAAATTAAAACTTGACATCTGAATTGCAAGTGACCAATTCTGAAAGTGAAATGGGGATTTCTGAAATATAAATGACGTATTCTGAATTACTTCTAGCGTCTGAATTATAAGTGCAGATATCTCAAATTGAAATGATCATTTCTGAAATATAAACTGCAAATCTGAAATATAAATGACACTTTCTTAAATATATATCGTCTTTTCTGGAATTCTGAAATATAAATGACTAAAAATGAATTATAAATGATCATTTCTGAAATATAAACTGCAAATCTGAAATATAAATGACACTTTCTTAAATATATATCGTCTTTTCTGGAATTCTGAAATATAAATGACTAAAAATGAATTATAAATGATCATTTCTGAAATATAAACTGCAAATCTGAAATATAAATGACACTTTCTTAAATATATATCGTCTTTTCTGGAATTCTGAAATATAAATGACTAAAAATGAATTATAAATGATCATTTCTGAAATATAAAGTCTATTTCTGAATTAGAAATGACAAAGTCTGAAATAGAAGTGTTGCATTCTCAAATATAAACGATTTAAACACACGCACAAAAATTATCTGAAATTAAAATGTTGTTGTCAAAAATATAAATGCTTCAATCTGAAATATAAACTTGAAATGCTGAAATAAATCTGCTGGATTCTTGAATATAACTGCAGAGTTCTGTAATTAAAGTGGAAATGGTGTAGTCAAACAGAAGGAGAGACCAATCTAGAGACTGTCTAATTCTGTGTGAAGGCCTTATTATTCATCTAAATTTAAGACATGCCAGATAAACACATATCTAAACCGTTGACCTGTCAATCAAATAATTTCATTTCTCTTATGTGTGGGGAGCATCTCAAATTTGAATGTTGTGGAACATTATTCAAATAATGTCGCATTTGTATAAATATGGGGTGGACCACAAAACCACAACAGGTAGCCCATAACACCCCGAATTTTTGAAAATGCCAAATTCGTCTGTATTCAGGAAATCTCCTCAACAACAAAGTGAAACGGGTTTTGTGGGAAAATAGCATACGGAACCTTGTGTCTGTGTCCATGACTAGTGATTAGGCAAAACATTTGATCATAGAGCGGTCTCTATCACCCCTTTAACTCAGGTGGCCCATAACACTCTGCTCTCCCTTATCTTCCTCTGTCTTTCACCATATTATATCAAATTTTTAAGAAGCACTCTAAGTTGGTTGGTAAAGGCACGCGCTTTTGTCGCAAAGTGGAAAGGCTATATTGTTGCATCTGACTGACGTCATATATATATTTATAAATAGATATATATATTTATATAAATAGATACATTTAGCGCAAAGAATCGGAGGACACACCACAGAAGCATTTCATCCCAATATGACGTGGGTTAACGATGCACTATTTTACGCCGAAAAATTGGACTCTGTACGAACTGTTATTGATTCATTATTGAAACTATGAGGTGCAGCATCGATCAGGCAACACAATGTCTGAAAAGCCACGTCACCCGTAGCCAAAAAATTTGTTATAAAAATGGAAAAATTAGGAGCTTTAAGATATTCAACATCAGATTAAGACAAAAGACTTTCGTTACAATTGATGGCTAACAGATTCCTTGCGTATGGGTATCCGAAAAGACTGATTGATTTCAAGTTATTTTCGCCTCAACATCGTAGAACATGCAGATGTCTCAAGCCTAAAAATCAGATTAAATGTGACGACAGATGCATTTGCGACAAACCGACAAACAAATTAGACAATGAAATTCTGCTCACCGAGAGTTTCGAAGCGCTTTCAGAAATCATTGATCACGCGGTCCAATATCTATGATTCATACAGTTCATACATCGAGAAGATGATGTCAGTTTGGCAGAAGACTGTGGCGACTATTCGGTCGCACCACTCTCAATTAAACTCGCAATTCGCGCTCGTGCAATCGCTGGTAGTGTAACCTTTAATTGTATTTGCCGGACAGTAGTCAAAATATGAAAATCGCCCAATTTACACATCGTAATTTTTCAATAAGAAGACATGTGAGGATAATGATGAGTCAGGCACGAGGAGAACGAGCATTTTCTAGACTTTCTTTTCATATATTGCACATCGAAATCGGTGGACTACGGAAGAAATAGTGACATCGAAAGGTTATCGCAGAATCGAGACTTTTATATGAAAAGATTTTTTAGTGTTGAAAATGAAATGTTATGAAACGGCAACTTTATCAAAACCCTTACTAGCAATAATTATGCGTAGGATCCAACAAGATAGGTAACTGTATCTTAGGAAACAAATGTGATGAAGAAAGATCATTGACAAGTTCTAAGATGAAACCATTGACAACCAGACATTCCATCAACAATACTTTAATTGTTGAGTATAATGACATCCTTCTTTCATTATCTTGGAGTTGAGGTGATGGGACGACTCCAATGTGTAGGAATATTCATACTCTTTGTCTGTGGCATTACCAGCTGCCAAGAAAGACGTTGCTTCAACAAGACTGAAGTCGCCGAATACAACATTCGTTCAATTCAACCATTTGCCACTGTCTTTGACGTCCACACAATTCACGATTGCGCCAAGCTGTGTAAAGTTGAGTCCAAATGTGCAGGCTTTTACTACAAGGAACACTGTGACTTGTTATTTGCAGCTAGTCTGTCTCATATTGAGTTCACTGATACTTCACTGCCAAAAGTCGCTATTTGGATTCTTCCACAGCGTTTGACCAGTCAATGTCCTTCTGACTATACAATCAAATGGAGATCTTCTCGTTATCTACTCTACCCTCAATCACTTTCGTGGGATGAAGCAGAATCGACTTGCAGTCGTGACGGTGGAAAATTAGCAGAATTGACCACAAATGAAGAAAAGGAATCTGTATATGAAGGGCTTAATTTGCAGGTGATTGCAACATTGAGAGGAGTAATGGTTGGAGGTTTACAAGATAAAGGAAAGAGCGCAGGAGAAGGATGGCGTTGGTACAAGTCTGGCATTGAAATTCCGTCCTCCATACTGATATGGGCAGCAGGTGAACCGGATGATCAAAACAGTCTCCGCGAGGAGAGGTATATAGCATGGACGAAGGAAAACAAGTTCATTGATTTCTCTACCCCACGGCAATTTCTATGTGAATGCTCAATGATCCAAGACGATTAGGAGTTCAAGAACTGGAAGCGTGACCAGGGTCCACCGACCTGTCGGCAGAGGCATTTAAGTTATGCCAATAATACAGTGTTGTTGATGCTGTACATCGATCGCCTTTTTTTTCTTCATTGTGTGCGCAAATCTTTGGATCTTTGTATTGGAGAGTGTGCAATACTGCGATTTGAATGTATTATCTAGCATCACGTGTAAAAAACAGACGTCAATGTTACATCACATAGCACCGGCATCCACAAATTAAATGAAACATTTAATCCAGCTCCGAACAGATTTGGAATTCAGTACAACTATCCATGAACCTAAACAACTGCGGGATAATCGAAGCATGACATGTGGAAGCCACCTTGCGAAGCAAAAAAGATGCTTGATAAAAAAACATTCTCTTCAATAAATGTCCCAGAAAAATTAAGCATCTACATCAGTGTTTCTCAAGGTGGGCCCTGTGGTCCAAAAGTGGGCACAGGCTTTTGGAAGTGTACTGGGTGAGTGACGGAAAAATGAAAGCCAGTATTTGAA
Organism: Prostheceraeus crozeri; assembly: GCA_907163375.1. Lineage (NCBI taxonomy): Eukaryota > Metazoa > Platyhelminthes > Polycladida > Euryleptidae > Prostheceraeus > Prostheceraeus crozeri. The sequence goes on along the minus strand of CAJQUW010000119.1, from coordinate 192,522 downwards.
AAGAACGACGATAATTTTTCTTGTTTGTGCTTAACGAAATAGTTTTATAAATCTTTTTATTGCATATGTCTAATATTACTTTTATAGATATAAATAGTATTATAATCATTTCGGTTTACGAATTGCTATATTTACGAATGCAATATTGAACTGCGGCCAATAATTCTTTTATTCTAAAGATAACAATCTGTCAGGCATACATTTGAGAGAATCAGGAAAATTCAAGCTTCCTGTGAATATCGCTAGCCTTGAAATGTGATAAAGAACTCAATGCAAACGTCGAGTAACAATTTTCTGCATGCTGATACCGGATTAATCATTCAATTGAAGAAGTTTCATTCGTGTGAAGAATTCGTGTTTGCAAGTTCAAATTTTTGAACTCTAGCTCTGAGAACAAGATTTGAATTATTTCATTAATTGTAGATCTGCCGTCCAATGGTAAAGTGCGTAACTGACATTTTGGCAATTTTCAGTTTTTTGTATTTTTAGATAGAAAGTCAACTTGTACACCTATATTCAATGCAATGAATTCGTATTTGACTCCCAGCCATCAATAGAATCATTTATGTAAACGTAACTACAAATGAAGGTGCTATGTTCAACTCAGAACATAGCGTATCTGACATCTTCAATGCAAGAATAGCGTATCTGCAGCAGATACGTTTGAGTGTGTTGAAACATAGTATGGAGCAGATGCGTATCTGACCACTTGCGTCATTTTTGCAATTAAAATGCTCTCGATATCTCCGCTCATACTTTACTTTTCACTTCAGAACGCGCTAGAAAGCTTCTTAACTCGTGTGGATTTTATTGCTGTTGAGTCGACTATAGTTGGTGACGCGTGCTAATCAGAACAAAGCAAGTAATATACACGCACCGCGTCTCATAGCGAAGTATGCGCTGGTATGATATATGCTGCAAATGTAATTTGCAAGGTGATGAAGAGGACAATATCGAGCTTCTGTCGTTATAGTAACCGACCCAACCTTTGTCAGGATGTATAACGTCTGGAAAAGTCACGGGAAATGGAATTCGGCTGCATATAGATAATCATTCTCTTCAATTTCAGGAAACATTTTGACGCACAGATCTGCTTCTTCGTCGATTGAGATGATGAAAACTGTGATTCTTCCTAATGAGTCCCTTGTAGTCTTTGCAGCTAGGCGAAGACAAATATGGAATAAGCTGCGCTATCACGCTTGGCATTGCCCCTTACCTGAAAGGACTTTTGCTTAAGGATCTCTCTAAGTCACCATTCTTTGTGTGTTTATTTGATGAATAATTGAATGAAGTGTCACATCAAGGTCAGATTGATTTACATGCATGGTGCTGGATGGGGGATAAAGTCATCACAATGAACTTGACATCACAGTTTCTTGGATTTGCACTGCGTCCGAATTACACAAAGCTCTTCAGGAAGCACTTAATCCCTTTGATGCTTCAAAACTGTTGCAAATTTCCATGGACGGTCCTAATGTTAACCATTCTTTCTTCCGATTGATGAAATAATCACGCAACTTCTTGAAATCGGAACGCGTTCTCTTTGCATTGCCGATGGTGCACTTTGAACAGTTGACAAGTCCAATAACATTATGAAGTTTCTTCGGACCTGTTGGGAAGTGTTCAAAAGTTCTTCAAAATTCCTTCGAGACGAAAGACGCGAAAGTTCCTCCGAAGTAATGAGCGACTCGATTGGTAGAGAATGTTCCAGTTGCAAAAATAATTATTGCTCAAATTCCTAATTTGGAGACCTATGTCGAACATGTGATTGTGACACGTATTAAAATAGAACCAGAGTCAAAATCTTACAAGCATATGAAGAAGACATTGAAAGATCCTCTGCTGAAAGCAATACTGTATTTTTGTGATTGTAGCTCTTGAATTGGAGGTTTTTTGAATAAAATTTCAGAGTGACAAGCCAATATTGCTATTTTTTTCGAATCATGCGAAACCATGATGGATTCTCTTACGGCGTTTCGTTAAACCGACTGCTACCCGTCATCTCTCTACAATCCAATGATTAAACGTTCCCTTGATGTCAGAGAATTTGCTTGATTGAAAATACATCGATGTTGGCTTTGTTGCTAGGTCGGCACTCAGACTCGTTTCATAGAACCAGAGATCGATCTCTTTGCAGAACGTAGAAATTTCCTGCAAGACATATTGAAAAAATTTCTGATGCGATGCCCCATCAAATATAAGTTGAAGGCTCTGGTTGCCTTGATCCTCTGAACATGGTATCTGATGGGAAACGGAAGTTCACCTTGCTGAATCTAGCGTTGGAGGAGATGGCAGGACGAAAATGGATGTCTGGATTGGAAGCTGATCGTGCAGAAGCTCAGAATATTTCACTGACAATCAATCAATCAACTATTTCGTACATCAGTCCATTCAACGTAGAATCCGATCGACTAGATGATTACTTGATTCCTTTTCTTGTGAGTGAATCCGTCAAATTCGGAATTATTGAACTTTGCTCTTATTGCTCTCTCTGAGTCACGGCCAGGTTCTCAAAAAAAAAGATTTAGCAATGAAAAATATGAAAGATCGCTCACTTATATTTCAGAGAATAATTAAGGACCACATACCAGCTATCTATCATGGTTAAGCCAAGCAATTTAAATTAACAAAAAAATATATTTTATCGTCGAGAAGCGCATCAGCTTGAGTTAAAGAAACCAGAAAGGCGACGGGTATTCACTACCTTTTCTATAATTCATCATAATTTACGTTGTCATCATATGTGTGTTACTTGCCTCGTATTCCCTGCTTTCGCTCGTTGCGCTTCTACATCACCAACAAAAAACAAAGCTATTTTCGAGTTACTTACGTCAGTTTTGTCCGATCCCCATTCAATTGAAAAATAGCGTATGTGCTGACCAATCACTTACGCTTTGAAACTGCGGAAATATTGTTATAACATTTAAAATGCAAAACAACGGATTCATTATTATCGATTAATTATTGATTTTATAATTTTCCTTCCCATGGTCAAAGACTTTTACATATCTGCTCTATAAGTAGACGGTTTTAGAAGTTTTGGATTACAATCAATCAGGAAATCACAGTATGCAAAAAGACAAAATTGGCTCTACTGAAAATCGTCAAAATGTCAGTTACGCACTTTTACCTTTGGACGGCAGGTCTGGAGGTCGGATAACGATTTATCGGCATCTGGTTTACTGATTCTCTACAATAGGGTATACTACACTGATGACGGCAAATAAGCCAGAAACGCTTGTAGTTCCCATAATGATTTAAGTCAGATCTTGTTCTCACCTCTTGAATAGCATTATATCATGGATTTTGCGGGCACAAATATTAGACATTCGTAGCCTCGTCCATGTGTGATATTTCTGCCCTTAAAATCCATGATATAATACTACATTCTAACCCAATGAAGTTGAAAGTCGATTTCTATGTCAATCAGCGGACACCAATGCTGAAGTTGGTATTATTGTCCGCTGAATTACATTGAATTAAATAGAGTTGAAACTGCATTATTGTCAAGAAGAAGCACTCTGTGTAAAATCTCCATAGCAATAATTGAATTGTGAGACTTGTGGAGTAGAACTCCTTAGATATCCATATTAAGAATATAGTGAACGAATTATTGTTTGTAGACATCGTCATAAATTTCATCTTCATTGGGTTAGAATACCGCCTACGGCAATATTTTTTTCAGTTATTATTTGAATTGATACCACATAAACATATAAAATACATAACATATAAAATATATAAAAATACCACATCGGACATAAATGTATTTGTCTGAAATGTAAACATTATTCTCTCTCTCTTCTCATTTATCTATGCATTTACGTCCTCCAAAAGTGGATACTATTCCTATGTTCATGCCTGAGCAATTATGGATTAAAAACATTTTCGTGGAAATGATCACGTTTAAATATCGTAGACATGTGAAAGCGGAGGGCACAAATGGGAAGCTGCAGCTCAATTGAAAATGAATAAGGAGATTGGGGGGGAAGAGGATAAGCCGAGCTGCTATTTAATTTTCTTTAATACTTTCAATATTTCGTGGTTAAAACCACATCATCAGGAATACAAAGAATACAAAATGATTTATACTAGGCAGAAGATATAAAATTTAACATGACATCAGTGTGACAATAGTAAAATATCTGTCGACATCTTAGATAAAGATCATGATATTGTTAACCTTAGATTCCGTGAGGCAATGATCATCGATATCTTACATCTTTCTATCAACAACAAAGATGAATGTAATGATTACCGCCATCTGATTTATTTCTACTAACATTTAAATTTTATATCTTTATGCCTAGTATAAAATTCATTTTGTGTTCTTTGTATTCCTGATGATGGGGGTTTTAAAAACCACGAAATATTGAAAGTATATAAAGAAAATTAAATAGCAAGCTCGGCTTATATCAATCTCCTTATTCATATCATTTTTAATTACCATCAGAATGCTGTTTAAGGAAAATTACAATTTATTAATCAATTAGAAAATTACATTGAAATTGGCGGGCCACAAAACAGGAAATTTCCCTTTATACCCGCCAATCGTGATTCAATGCAGTGTTGTGAAGGCATGAACTGATCTGTATATCATACATACTAGTTCAATGAGAGATATCCGATAGCTTATCAAGCCTGAAACTGAAAACTACTAATTAACATTTTTCCACTATCTTGGCTGCCTAGATCATCAAAGTCTTTATAAAAAGCAAACAGCACCTGGTTTTTAAATAAAAAAAAAAAAACAGATTGTGACCAATAGCCATAGAATACATTCTAATACATTCGCGAGCTCTGTGGAATGGAAATGCATGGAAGTAGATCCATTTCTCCTATGAAAATCTATATTTATACGTAAAGAAAGCCACAAAGTGGGTAAATTCATTTTCAGAAAATCAAAACTTACTTTGCACAATGGAATTCGTCCCACTCTTATTCAAGTGCGCAACATTGGACTGAAAACAAACTTTAAAATCTTTTAATTAACTTTTAAATCTTTAAAAACTTTAAAATGCATTGTGCAAAGTAATAGTTTTGATTTTCTTAAAATGAATTTAGTGGCTTTATTTACAGTCCCTAACAAAAAGTTTAAGACTCATGCACAAATTTCTATGCTATTCGGCATTTGTGATGTTTTTATGTATGCAATTTCTTTCTCTCTCTCTAGGTGCTTACTGGATGAGTCATGTGACGAATGCGCTTACGAAGGTTCCCTAATTGAACAATCAAAATTTCATTTCGAGTTAGTTTGGATGTCTATGTTTTAAAATTTGAATATGCAACGTACAACAAATCATAGCTTTTCAAACGTCCCTACTTACTCACGAGATCTTCATCACGATGGGTCGTGCGAAGACACTGACACCGGAATTTGCGAGCACAAATCATTGCAATAATAAAACTGTGGGAAAACTGACCGCCTCATTGCAAGTATCTTGAACATTTCAAAGACTGCTGTTTATAACGCCCCGCCATTGTCACAATATTCGTCAACAAAATCTTTCGTGGATAAGGAAAGCTCACCGGTACGACCCAGGAAGACTTCAAGGCATTTGACGACCGAAATAATTCGTCGAATGGCCGTCCAGAACCCTGAGTGCACAACCGGCGATATCTCTACAGAACTTGCGTCGGAGGGGAATCCAGTAAGCAAAATGCTTGTTTCACGGTCGCTTGACAAAGACTTTGGTTTGAGATCATTTCGTCCCGCCAGGAAAACCGTTTTTGACGTACACGAATGAGAATGAAGTGGTTATCCTTCGCTCAACGGCATATCAACTGGACAACAGACCATGTGGAGGAGGGATGTCATGGTCCCGATGAGAGTGCAATACAATCGTTTGGAAGCAGAGTTTCTTAGAATTCGCCGTCCTTCTAGCAAAAGGTACAATCCCCGTTATGTTTGGTCTCCACCATGAAACACCCTCAATCCGTGATGGCGTGGAGTTGATCTGTCGTCCCCTCAAGGTAGGAGCGCACTGTCATTTGTTCCTCCCAAAAGTGACACTTAATGGTGTGAGAGGTACCTGAACATCTTGAAAGAGGAAGCTTGCGATTCACATGAACATCTCCGGTTGTACGACCATCATGGCTAAAGATGGAGCCACCGTGCCATCGGAGCCGGATGGTCACCAAGTGGTTGCAAAACATGAAGGATTCAACTTCTTGAATGGCCTGGTAACAGCCCGGGACTTAAATCCGTTGGAGAATGCATGGTGCACTACTGAAAAAAACAAAGTGTCTGTGCGGGCGTCCCTCAAGCCTTGAAAGCCTCAAAGCACCCATTCGAGAGGTCCTGGTGCACTGAAATACGCCCAAGACATGTGCAAACGGCTTGTGGCACTCTATGCCTGAAAAGACTGCGGGCAGTTATTCCCCCCCCCCCAAAACCCATGGTGGCTCGACTAAATTTTGATGTGATTGGACAACATTTCATGTATTCATGGACATTTTTAATAGATGATACGAACAGTTTGTTTCATGATAAATACACGAGATGGAAGAAACAATAGTTTTAACTTCGACTTGTAAAAAAATGATGGGTGGTCTTAAACTTTTTGTTAGGGGGACTGTAATATATGAAATTGAGTAAAGGAAAATCATTTATTTTTAAAAAGGATTTGCAAATCTATATGTTCTATACAGTTTGAATAGTTTGTCACATACATATCGCAGAGCGAACCACGTAAATTTTTCTTCCGTTCTAGATAAATCACCTAAAACTCCTCATGTATGTTACATCAACGTGCCATGCATCATTCCGTCGAGCATTGCTTTTTATCCCCTCACCCCCCCCTCCTTTCCTTTCCATTCCACCGCCCCACCCCCACCAACCCCCTCCCACCCCCCCTTCCCCCCCCGTCCTTTCCCCCCCCCCCCCTCGTTTCCCTATCTTCCCCTCTCACCCTCTCCGCCCTTCCTCCCCCCCCCCCCCCCCCCCTCTGTTCCTCCTCCCCTCCCCTCCTACCCCCCTTCACCCCCCCCCCAACACCCCTCACCCCCCCCCCCCCCCCCCCTTCCTCCCCCTTCCCCCCCCCCCCCACTTCACCTCCCCCCCTTCCCCCCCCCCCCCCCCCCCCCCCCCTCCCCCCCCCCCCCTCCCCCCTTCCCCCCCCCCCTTCCCTCCCCGCCTCACCCCCCCCTCTTCCCTTCCCCCTCCCCCTCCCTCCCCCCCCCCCCCCCTCCACCCCCCCCCCCCCCCTCTTCCCCTCCCCCCCCCTCCTCCCCCCCCCCCCCCACCCCCCCCCCCCCTTCCCCCCACCCCCCTCCCCCCCCCCCCCCCCTTCTCTCCCCCCCCCCTCCTCCCCTCTCCCCCCCTCCCTCCCCCCCCCCTTCCCCCCCCCCCCCCCCCCCCCCTCTCCCCCCCCCCCCCCCCTTCCCCCCCCTTCCCCCCCACCTCCCCCCCCCTTCCCCCTCCCCCCTCCTCCTCCCCCCCACCTCCCCTCCCCCTCCCCCCCCCCCCCCCCCCCCCCCCCCCCCACCCCCCCACCCTCCCCCCCCCCCCTCCACCTCCCCTTCCCCCCCCCCCCCACCACCCTCTCTCCCCCCCCTCTCCCACCCCCTCCTCCCCCTCCTCCACCCCTCCTACCCCCCCCCCTCCCCCCCCCCCCCCCCCCCTTCCCCCCCCCCCCCCCCTTCACCCCCCCCCCCCCTCCTTCCCCTCATCCCCTTCTCCCCCTCCCCCCTCTCCCACCCCCCCCCCCTTCCCCACCACCCCCCCCACCCTTCCCCCCCTCCTCCTCCCCCCCCCCCCCTTCCTCCCCCCCCCCCCCCCCTCCCCTTCCACCCCCCTCTCCCCACACCCCCTCCCCCCCTCTTCCCCCCCGCCCCCTCCCCCCCCCCTTCTCCCCCCGCCCCCCCCCCCCCCCCCCCTTCCCCCCCCCCTCTCCACCCCCCCCTTCCCCCCCCCCCCCCCCCCCCCCTCCCCCTCCCCCCCCCACCCCCCCCCCCCTCCCTCCCCTCCTTCCCCTTCCCCCCCCCCTCTCCCCCCCCTCCTCCCCCTCCCGTCCCCCCCCCCCCTTCCCTTCCCTTCTCCTCCCCCCCCCTCACCCCTCTTCCCCCCCCCCCTCCCCCCCCTCTTCCCCCCCCTCCCCCCCTCCCCCCCCTCCTTCCCCCTTCTTTCCCCCTTCCTCCCCCCCCCCCCCTTCCCCTCCCTATTTCCCCTCCCACCACCCCCCCTCCCCCCGCCCCCCCCCCCCCCCTCCTTCCCTCTCATTCCCCCCCCTCCCTCAGCTTTAAAAGGAACTATGGTAGACTTGCACCCCGTTATTGTATTTGCTGAACAGTGCTCAAAATATGAAAATCACTTAATTTTTAAATTTGTTCGGGCAACAATGTAGGATAAATTTCAGGCGCCCAGATGTCCTACATTATTGTACTCAAAGATCCACGTCAATGTTATATTGTGGTATCGGCTGTACGACTCATTTATTCCTTCAAAATCTAGACATGATTACCATTGTAGTGAATGTGTGCAATGGTTCACGTGCATGTAGATGTCTGTGAAAGTTTCTGGCTACAATAATTATTCTGGCCATTATTTATTTCGGAGGAAATCCTTAAGCCTGATGTGGCAAACAAAAACTGATCTTAATTTTGCTTCAGAGATTTCCTTCCAATCAAATAATGGCTATCTATTATTGTAGCCAGAAACTTTCACAGACATCTACATGCACATGAATCATCGCACTTATTCACTACAAAGGTAATCATGTTTAGATTTTTCCTTCAGGAAAATTAAAATTAGTATTGTTTGACAACATCGGGCTCGGATATTTCCGAACAAATAATGACTATGACCAATCCCTTATTTTCAACAATGATAGATAGCGGTCTTTAATTCAGAAGCCGGCAGCAATCGTCGTTGTTGCCGGCTTCTGAATTAAAGACCGCTATCTATGTATGCAGTCTAAAATTTCATTCTACGACAGTAATCATGCCTAGCTTTTCCAAGCATCTATATAGAAACACCGTCCTTGTTCAAAGCGGGCAGCTAATGGCGTAGCTTCAGATTCCCAACTATTTTGGAGAAATATCTGTGCTGTTTTTACTCAGATCATCAAGTCAGATATTCAATTTCAAAAGTCATAGCGATGATCATAGATACTTGACTATACAAAACTTTCATGTAGCATTCATTGATGCATTAGCATACAAGCATTACAGTTCGCTTTAATCAAGGCTGAGATTGCATTTTTAATTCTATGCCAATGGTCAACAATAGACATCAAACAGGGAATCCGATTACAATGATCCCAGACTCAGGTGCATTGAGCCCGACTCATTGACGCTTTCAAAATCTAGGCATGATTAATGTATTATAGCTATGAAGTTCAAATCTATATTTTCGATTAAAGTTTATTAATGAAAAGGTATCTTGCAATCGCAATAATGGAGTCTTTGTCATTCGAAAGCCTACTTATTGAAATTGTTGAGTTCACACGTGTTTGCAAATGCTTGCATATTAACGAATTTTGGTTTGTCACATGTTTTTGACAGCTCATATGAAGCTTTTTGATTGACTTCCAATATAAAAATTGATAAATTTATAACATAAGATTTGATAAATTACATCTTGCCGGTGACAGATCACTTCGTTTGTGATTAGAAAGTTGTGAATGATGTGTACGAGCATTTAATGAAGTTCCACTCTTTCTCGCTGTTCTTGCGCAAATGTTTTCAAGATTGAAGATTTTCTTGATTTCACTATCAATTCTGTCAGAGATGGAAGGAAAAGGATGGTGAATATTCTACGAAGCTGTGACAGAAAAATGCTGATAGTCATCGCAGGAGTGAGATGGCAGGATGAAGAGACTAACACGGAGGTAGCAGGGAAGTGTCGAACAGTGGACCTTGCTGAAGAGATCATGCAGAGAAGACTTCGGCCATGTTAATAGAATGGAAGAAGGTTGCCTTGTGAACGAAATGAAAGTGGATGGAAGTGGATGGAAGGAGACAGAGAGGAAGACCGAAGATGTGAAATAGGTGCGTGAAGGAGGATAAAGCTGGAAATCAGGGAAGAGCTAACTCAAAACAGAAGCAGTTGTAGAAGAGCCATTGTCGCACGTCCAACTACATGATAATGGGAAAATATGGACTATAAACGATGATGATAAGCGAAGGCAAAGGATATACAGTCATTGTTTCTTTTGTCAATGGAAATCGTGCAGTCTGTCAAAGGAGACAAATTATGCATTAAACTTGAACGTGGCGCCACTGTAGAGACACTTACCAATTTATTAAAACAAAGACAAACAACCACACAATAATGCTTGTAGTTAATGATTACAATGATTACAAAAACATTCTGCTTTCTTATCTTGGAGTTCAGGTGATGGAACGATTCCAATGTGTAGTAATATTCATACACAGCATTAGCAGCTGCCAAAAAATACTTTGCTTCGACAAGAATGAAGTCGCCGAATACAACATTCGCTCAATTCAACCATTTGCCACCGTCTTTGACGTCCACACAGGGTTCGCAATAAGCCACAGGAAAAAACGGAATATCCGGAATATTCCGAATACGCAAATTTGAAATATTTACATTAGACTAATTTCGTAAAAAACTGAAAATTGCTATCCCTGCGTCCACACAATTGAAGACTGCGCCAAGCTGTGTAAAGTTGAGTCCAACTGTGCAGCATTTTACCACAAGGAACACTGTGACTTGTTATTTGCAGCTAGTCTGTCTCATATTGAGTTCACTGATACTTCAGTGCCAAAAGCCGCTATTTGGATTCTTCCACAGCGTTTGACCAGTCAATGTCCTTCTGACTATACAATGAAATGGAGATCTTCTCGATATAAGTTCTACCATTTGTCAGCTTCGTGGAATAAATTTGAATCGACTTGCAGTCGTAAAGGTGGAAAATTAGCAGAATTGACCACAAATGAAGAAAAGAGATCTGTGCTAGATCTTCTGCGGCCTTTATTACCGCCTAAAAAGGCAGTTTTGGTTGGAGGTTTACAAGATGAAGGAAAGAGACCACGAGAAGGATGGCGTTGGTACAAGTCTGGCATCGACATTCCGTCCTCTGTATTGACATGGGCAGTAGGTGAACCGAACGATCATTTAAGAGATGAAAGGTATTTGGGTTTGATGACGTCGAACCAATTCATTGACTATTCAAGACCAGGGCAATTTCTGTGTGAATGTTTGGAAATTAAGACAGTTTGGAACTTTCGTTGAACTGTCGAGTCATGACTTGCTTCTCTGAAACTTTCAAACTTTTCTGTATTACTTTGTCGACGATGTTTCAATTTCGGGAATTATTTCGGCAACGCACTACTCATTCTGATGTATTAAGTATGAAAATTATGGACATTAGCATTGTTGATTAGCATAAAAACTGCTAACTTAATCATGACGAAGTCTCATCATGTAGATGAATTATTTTGAGGATTTCGCAGCAAAAAGATTTTGTTGCTTTGATGTAATTCAATATTCTGTCGTTCACCAAAATGTAGGGACCTGCGAAGCTTCGGAGTTCGATTCGAAATTGCGATTCGAAAAAAATTCGGATCGGTTCGCTTCGACAGTTCAAAAATCATTTCAACTGTTTTCTTTTGATTTATAGCTTTCTTCCGTTCGCTAATGCTTGAAAGTGACATTGCAATATGTTTGAGATACTGGATTCTCATTTATGGTGGCTGAAAGTGTATATTTCTGAACTGCGTCATTAATAGTTGCTCGTGCTGCATGTTGCTCAGATCAGGGCTTCGGACTCCACCGATCTTTCTGACCGAGTCTGATATACTCCACAATTAACTAACTGATCTAGAGCAGAATTGTAAATGGCCCATTAGCAGGTTCGTGAGCTTCTATCTTACAGGACTATAAGATATGGTCTTTCGTCACAATTCTTGAGTCTAACCCGTGTCTTACTAAAACAGTGAATTATACATATCCTAAAACACGAATTCTTGCTAAAAGTGGACCATGACGCAATAAAGTTAAGTTCAAAAAGGATATCTAATGAATAAGAAAAGGTTGCTTTATGCCATCCGATCTTTTGACAGTGATCATGAGACTTCTTTTAACGAGATCCATCAATCACACTTAAAGAGGCTTTTCGCACTTAACTCGTATAACTTTTGAACCACCTGATTACATAGTCTTTGAGGTAAGCCTACAAAAATCTCACAAAAAGGCGAATATTTCATCTCGATTGAATAAGGCCAAATCTCAACCAGAAAAAAATCTAGTCAGCGCAACACATTTTGATCATCGTTTTCTAACAGCGAAATTCGTTCATGTTTAGTGATGGACTAATTTGGTGCGTTGACTAGATTCTCTATCCTGTTAAGATTTGGTCCATGGTTGATAGAGACGAAATGTTCCTCTTATTCTGAATCATCTGCATCTCAGAAATGAAATTAATCAGACGTATAGCAGAGAGTTTAAATGAGTACAAAACATGGTTTATTGTCGATTTATGAGGATCTTAGGAGACGGCTTGGCATCCATCCATTGGAAGCTGTTATTTGGTGGGGAAGACAAAGGATGCAAGAGAGAATCTGGAAGTGGAAGGACGCAAGCAAAGGGGGCGACTGAAGAAGAAGTGGTGCGACAACGTGCGAGCTGACTTCAAGGCGTTAAACCTTGGGCGTATTGACGTTCAAGATCGGAACGCGTGGAGAGCCGGCGTTAGACCGGACAGACGTTTGTCGACGTCTAACACGCGAAACACGGGGGGAAATGGACGATAAATCCTGGAGTGAGTGAGTTATGGTCTTTGATTATAAATTTTCCCATAGGTTACGGTTAGCTGCTAGATTTCCTTGCTTCCATGATTTTCTATTAGCAAGCTGGCAGGTCCAAGGCTACAATAATTAGTTACACATCAAAGTGCTCGAAGTCTTCTGTCTATCATTTGCTTGTATGAACTTGAGTGAAAATTTACGTCTACATAGGTTATTCGAGAATTCATTTTGAGTTGAATGTGAAGTTGTACGTATCAATCGGAATAAGTAGCCAAAAGGTTATTATTGCTATCTAATCTGAAAATTTGCGGTAAATGTTATCGAACCTACTGATTGCTTGTTCATGAAAATTGGTGCTTTCAGAGTTCAGGATTCAAGTACAGGGACGATTGATGGAGGTTACATTTCCAGTCCCGCGTGAGCAAGGTTGGACCTTGGGTAAGTGATACAAAACTTTGGTTTTCTACTAACGCTGAATATATACAGATCAAGTTACAAAAATTAATATTTTGATTTGAATCTTAGGAGACAAGTCACATGCATGTCACATGTCGTGAATACAATACAATACTATCGAAGATGGAGAGCTACAGGATAAGAGCATAAAGTTCCGATATTTAATCAAATTTCCACTGGATTCACAGAATATTTTAAAAATGAAATACTTGTGATTATTGGCTATTTCATTTTGAGCTTGACAATATCGCGCAATGAAAGTTCATACAAATTGTATCTACTGTAAGCTTGAATGTATTTTGTTGCATTTGTGCATATTGAATTTTTATATATTCTGTATATTTCATATCTTCGCACCCTCAACTTCCTGCGATAGTCGACATTCATCCAACAATAAGTTCATTCCATTTTCGTATTCTAAAAATGTTTAACTATGCACTCACTGCGCAGCTATAATATTTATCAAGTTTGTTTATATTTCTGAATGATCAAATGGAAACAGTTGCTTTGTTATGAGCAATGTGTAACTCAATCATAAGTAAATCAAAGATCTTCAATTAGTCAGCATATCGGTGTAGGTTAGATTAAACGAAAACTTTATGACGTATTACATGTACTTAGGCTACTAATTGCAATTACTGCAATAATAAATCGTTTCCCACTAATACCACACTTCTCATGGGCCCACTAGAATTTTGGCCTATAGAGGAATCTTTATGTCAGCACAAAATACAAAGAATGCACTTCGTTTACTTGATTTTTTTCATTTATTAAAACTTGGGCTTGGGCTTGGCCCTGGATTCGAATACGTTTCAACTGCAAGTGGTAATATCAAACCTGTTCGACGTGTTCTGGGAGCACCTTGTGATTCTTCTTCAAGATGTGTTATGAGAAACTTTAAATGCGAAAACATTTCCGACGAGCAAAGGACTAATCTGTTAAATTGCTACTACGACCTCCCGTCTTTGGATGAGAAAAGAAAGTATTTACAACCGTACATCTTGCTGGAGATGCCTTCGAGTGTGAAAGGTAGGAGAACGAGAACCTTTACATATTTCTTGACGATCGACGGGGAAAGAATGCAGGTATGCAAAATTATGTTCCTCTCCTCACTAACTGACAATAACGGTGTCTTACAACCTGAGTTAAGAGGTGGACGAAAAGGTGAGCGACAAAGTTCTGATAAGCAATTGACTGAAACAATTGAAAATCATATAAATTTATTCCCAAAAGTGGAATCGCATTACTGCCGGCGGGATACGTCCAGTATGTTTCTCTCCCCGTGTTTATCAGTTCCCATTATGTACGAAATGCTTTGATCTTGAGCAAGTTATCTACCTGCCGAAGAGTAGCAGATCAGAAAGTTTCTATAAAAGACGCCTATCAAACTTTAACTTCACAATATTTAATTTGAAGGACTCATCAGTTGACTGTTTTGTGTGGCATGAAGCAATTGCAGGAAGGGGCGCCAATGAAATTCCCTCTTGTATATATCAATTTCTAGTTGAGCAAGATAACAAAGGAATGAAAACTATTGATCTCTACTGTGATGGGTGTGCCGGTCAAAACAAAAATTCTATATTACCTGCAATGTTGCATCATGTCCTTTGTGAATCAAAGAACATCAAAGAAATAAGATTGACAATTCTTGTTCCAAACCACGGACACAATGAAAATGACTCAGTACACGCTTGTATCGAAAGGGCACTGAAGAGAAACACAGAAATTTTTGTCCCATCACAACTTGGAGTAATTATCAGTGAGGCCAGAAAAGCAGGCAAAAGGTACGCTGTTCACGAAGTCTGTACGGCAGATATCTTGGACTGGAAGACGCGGTCGCAACAAATAGGCTTTCTTAGGAATAGAACTTCTATCAAAGGCAATGCCATCAATTGGACAAAGATGGCACAGATGCATTTCGACAAAGATAGCCTTACACAGATGAACTTCAAAGAAAGCCATCTGGAAGAATTTGACGGCATGCTTCTATGCGAAAGAAGACGACAAATTACTCCCTCAAGCATCCCACAGTCTGCATACAACGGTCCATTAAAAATAAGCTCTAGCAAGTACGATGATTTGAAATCTCTGTGTGTGGGACCTATGCCCGTTGTCAGGCATTCTGACTGTCAAAAATTTTTTCTCGGTCTTCCCCACTAATGCAGTTTTCTTGTAGTAAAATATAACTATCAAGTGGAATTTGAAGCTTTTATATTTTAATTTGTATGAATGGTTACAGCATAGATGATATCAAATAGTTAAGCAAGAGTAGGTCTAATAATAATTCTTTTATTCTGCTTCATATCGTACATAATTATTTAAAATATTGGGGATACTCAGTAGGCCTACATTCTGTTACAGCGATGCTATGATGCCTGGGCTATTCGACAATGTAACATACTAAAAATTATTCATTCAATTAATAAATAAACTATCTTGATATATTATTTGCTGTAAATATACATGTAGGGGCGTAGGCCTACAGAAAAATACTAAAGTAACTCAGTAGGCCTACATGTACTTGTTGTACATGTATACTACTGTTACAGTACAATATACATGTATCACATAACTGTAGGTGTAAGAAATAAAGTTATGTTATACATGCAGGTTATTATATTAGTTGCTGCTGATCTAAGGCAGACATAGATAACTGACTAGTTACTGAATAGAGGTTAGTGTAGGCATAGGCCTACTACTATTTTCTCTTTTCCCCCACTTTAGAAGTAGGTTTACACCATCGGGTTTCTTTGCTTCAACAATGGATACTCAAATATCTAAGCTACTTCAACAGCAGGATTGTAGATTGATTCAGTAAAAAAACATAATTTTATGTCATTGCTTCTTTTAGCTGTTAATGCACTCAGATAATCAGTAATTATCAACTGAAATAATCCACTCTAGATATCAAAGGTATGTCGTGAATTCATTAAAATAAAAATATACATACCTTTGTACATATATTATTACACTTTCAGCAATTAAACATTTAGTAGGGAATCAAAGTAAATGACGTATCAGAAAAAATTATCCAAAAATTTTTGTCAAACTGACGTATCACTAATGAGCTAATTAACCGTTAGAGTAATTAGTTGAAAATAAGTAATCCAAGCATTGACATATATTTGATGACATATCTGATAATATGGAAAAGTTTTGAATGGTCAATCCTTATTTTAATTGATGAAAATTCATTTTGAAGTTGATCAGTTCGTTTATTTGTCGCTATTGTAAAATGACAAAAATCATTTTTTACGTCAGTTTGACAAAAATGCATCGATATGTAGCTATAGCATACTATATGACTGAAGCTATAACATTTTTTCCATGCATGTAGATATTGGAGACCAACCGTCAAGGTCGAAGAATGTTCGGAGAAAACTATGAGGTTCATGATGTGATTAAAATGTGGGTTTTTATCGGATTGCCTCTGCTACGAGGAGTGTAGGCTATCGATCAGTCGGAGATGATCAGCTTTAGTATCCTTCTCTTGGCCGTCCTATCTTTCCGAAAACGATTCAAGCAAATCAGTGGAGTTCTTCGTTTTGACAATGTCGAAATCCGATCTTCTAGACTTGCAAGAGATAAAGTGGCGACGGTTCTTTTCAACACAGTCAAAGCACCTATGGTCCAGGCGCCTCGTAGATGAACAGCTATCCCTACTGCGGACGATGCTGTTATATGCCATCCAAGCCTACCAAATATGGACTAAAGTTTTGCCTTGTGTGTGATTCTGAAAATTACTACTGCTGAAATTTGCAATTTTACAGTACACGGGAGGAAACTCGTGAAGCACCCCATGGTGTACACCTGCTTTCTCTTACTGATTTACTCAGACAAACAGGAGGAAGTATCACATCTGATGATTTCTTTACTCGAATCAGTCGTGCGGGACAATTCTTTGAAAGATGCATGACTCTCGTTGGAGCTGTCAATGGAAAGCGTCGTGAGCTTCCCATCATCAAAGAAATCTTTAAAAACTAAAGTAAATTTTCTTCGGAAACACTGTCGCATACAGCATGCAGGACGTTTCGCGCATCTCGGCTTGATCACGCCCAAAAATTGCTTAGCAGACAGTGCGAATCAGAAGTTATTAAACTCAACAAAAATCAATAATTAAATGAAGTAAAAGAGATGGAAGAAAGTGTACGTATCATACTACTAATAGTCGAAATAACGTAAGTAGAGAGATCAAATGGAAATTAAGGAGAAGGAAATTCAAAACATCAAGTTTTGTAGGCAACAGTCCGCCTCGAGCAACCATTCATCAACATAGATGGAGAAATGTATAGTCCTTGCATCACTTTTCTGTTCTTGCAAGACTTCCGAAACTACATTTCCATTAGGCTCTATCCCTACATGTTCCCCTGCGAAATGTTCTTGAACGCATTCTTCGAATCTGAAGGAATCGTAGCAATCGGAGCATTTGAAGGAATTCATAGCAATCCGCAAGCGGCACACGACTATTTTTCCTATCTCTGGAAGGTGTTAAAATTTCTTTTTGCCCACTTAGTAAGTTCCTGCATGTGCCATCGTTTTTAATCAGTTTGCACTTCTACTTAGGTGATACGGTTAAACAATCTAATTCTGTGGCTATAAGTCTCTCTGATTGGCTGTCGCTCAAGCAAATTAAAAAACACATTTAACCTCAGTAGAGGCTACCTAGTTATCACAATTATCAAAAATTCTGCCAATAACTTTTTTGACCTCTTAGCCAAATAATTAATTAATTTTTGGGCCAACTTAAGACATGGCGACACAATCTGATGAGGAAATTTCTGTGGCCTTAAGACTATGAAATAGAGATATGCATGGTTGGCCTAGGTCAGCCGACTAAATTTTGTCCTTAAGCAGAAGCCGTGAAGAGAAAAGTTAGCCAGCGATTCAGTTACGGAAGAAACTGGAAGATCATAAGCGCAGCTTAGGAAACAAATGTAATGAAAAAATATCATTAACAAGCTCTAAGATGAAAGCATCGACAGCCAAAAAATGCAGGCGAATAATAAAGCATTTACTTGCAAAACTTAGCCTATCTCAATTATGGCATGCACAGCTAATAGTTGATAAACAATCATATTTGAGGATTACAAAAAGTCGATTAGTTGATTATCATAAGGAACATCTGTCGTCACATTTAATCTGATTTTTAGACTTGAGACATCTCCATAGCGGTTTCTGATTTATCCAGATGATATGTATGTTCTTATCTAACTGTTTAACTGTACGTCTGAAGCGTGTTGAGCATGAATCACTTATGAACGACAGTTTGATGTGCACTTGACTTTTATCATTTAAACCAATAGCTGATCTACGATGTTGAGGCGAGAATAAGATGGAATAAACAGGTCATTTCAATTGTCTGTTGTGAAAAGTCTGGTCTTCATCTGATGTTGAATATCTCAAAGTTCTAAATTTTTCCTTTTTTATAACTGAGATTTTTTGGCTACGGGTCACGTAGCTTTTCAGACGAAGACAAAAGAAGACTTCGTCTGAAAAGCCAATCGTGACATCGCAAGGTTATCGCAGAATCGAGACTTTAATATGTAAAACTGCTAGTGTTGAAAATGAAATGTTATGAAACGGCAATTTTATCAAAACTGTTACTAGCAATGATCATGCGGAGAATCAAAGAAGATAGGTAACCGTATCTTAGGAAACAAATGTAATAAAAAAAGATCATTAACAAGCTCTAATGTGAAACTATTGACAAAAAACATTGCTTTAACAATGCTTGTAATTAATGACAGCAACATTCTGCCTTTCATTCTCTTGTAGTTGAGGTGATGGAACGACTCCAATGTGTAGCAATATTCATACTCTTTGTCTGTGGCATTACCAGCTGCCAAGAAAGACTTTGCTTCAACAAGACTGAAGTCGCCGAATACAACATTCGTTCAATTCAACCATTTGCCACCGTCTTTGACGTCCACACAATTCACGATTGCGCCAAGCTGTGTAAAGTTGAGTCCAAATGTGCAGCCTTTTACTACAAGGAACACTGTGACTTGTTATTTGCAGCTAGTCTGTCTCATATTGAGTTCACTGATACTTCAGTGCCAAAAGCCGCTATTTGGATTCCTCCGCAGCGTTTGACCAGTCAATGTCCTTCTGACTATACAATAAAATGGAGATCTTCACTGTATAAAGTCTATCGTACGGAACTTCACGGTGATAGAGCAGCACTGCATTGCAGCCGTGACGGTGGAAAATTGGCAGAATTGACTACCCAGGACGAAAGAATGTCTGTACATCGTCTTCTGAAGCCGCTATATCCAAAACACAGAAGGATTTTGATTGGAGGCGTGCAAGATCAAGGAAAGAGCGCAGGAGAAGGATGGCGTTGGTACAAGTCTAACATCAAGATTCCGTCCTCTATACTGACATGGGCAGCAGGTGAACCGAATGATTTTGCCAGGACAGATGAAAGGTATTTGGGTTGGGGAGAGGAGAACGCTTTCTATGACTTTAATCTCGGACAATTTTTATGTGAATGTTCGGAGTTCCACGGATAGAAAAGGGATGTGATTAATGCCTACATTGACAAAATTTCTTACCCATGCGTCTGATAGACAGCTTGATTGGAACCAGCTGGGTTCGCCAATGTGATTGCATGTATATTCATTTTGATGGACAATTACACAATTTTTCACATTAATTTTCATGATTTTGTCTCTAATTATTGGCGTATCAGTTAGCAATATGCAATCCATAATTCCCAAGTCCTATTCTCCGTAAGGCTGACGAAGAGTCAAATCTCAGTCTGAAGTAGTCGATCTCCCGAATGCTTGCCAACACCATTCCCCCGCATATTAATTTCCAGGTGTGTTTATGGACAGTTAGACAGCTGGTATTTAGCGTTGCCAAACCTAAATTTCATTTTCTTAGCGCAGCACGAAAAGCACACATTTTTCCGACATCGCTGATAAATTATCCCTTTTTCTGCTTCAGAATTTATGTCAATTTTAAAGACGCTCGATTTCCCAATTCATGTTTGTATTACTTTCATCGCCTTTATTTAATTTTTCAGCTAGCATATTATTGTAGATACTACTCAGACAATGCTTTTACTCATTATTTAGTGCAAGAAATACATTCTTTAAAAAAAACAAAATCGCAGACTGAATATTTTCATTGAAAACGATGTATCTGTTGTAAAAGTGGGAAAGCCCATATCGCAAAATTTTGCATTTGAACTTTAACAATGTGCTTAATATAAAGCAGGGTCAGACGCACTGATAAATGAACACTAAACTTTCACTTTCATGCACTGTTCATGCAAATTATGAATACAATTACTTGACGACAAATTATAAATGGTTCATAATGAGGGGACTGTGATAATAAACTAAGAGTAAAATGCACGATTAGATTATAAAGCTAGACAAATCTCATAGAAAGGCGTATCCACTAAAAAATCTAGTTTTGCTGACTTAGTATAAAATGGCAGTCATAAATGTTGCTTGAATGATAATTCTCTAGAGCTCAATTCATCACGTTGTCCACGTCATGCATAGGCCCACCGGTAAAATCAAGTCACACAATACAAGTTCAGAAGAACTACACTTCGTGTAACTTGGGTTCGAGCTTCGAACACAAGTTAGCAAGAAAGCTAAGCAACTACTCGTTTCACAGTAATACGTCTGCTACAGAAGATGTTTCAATTCAATCCATTTTACTGGGAAAATATTATGAAGTTGCTCACAACTGTTGATCGGAAAAACAAATTTGGTAATACCAAACAACACACTTGCCTAGCTTTGTAGCTGACTTGTGCTCGAATCGTGGTCGGACAGGTAAGGCTCACAGTATCATCATGCATAAACCCAAAACAACTGTTTTCTGAAACACACTGATGTGTCTCTATTAGTGTTCTGAAAGTAGCCTGCACTAAATTTGAATATTCTATCTCAGCTGACGTTGTAGCCGGCTTTAAAATAGTTGTGCATGAAGAAATAAATCAAGATCCATTCCGCTGTCTAAACCGGACATCGGAGCCCGATTAATCATGCCAAAAAACAAAATATGTACAAAACATTGATTTGACTGGAAATCTCTTGTCTTGATTTCACGTCAGCTGACTTCACATTGACTCAGTCAGTAAATGGCATAATAATTGCTGTCTCTAGAACTTTTTAGCACGTTGTTGTGAAAGGTCACCGAAAACTTAAGCGATGTAAGCAACAAGAAGCCTGACAAGTCTAGACATCGGGTGAAAAAGAGTGATAGGAGTAGTAGGCACAGTTCGCATTTGCAGAGGGCTGCGCCTACAGTATATTATCTCGCGTGATTACTTGGATTGCTATGTCAAGTTGTAATGTTGTCAACAGTGTTTTTGAGCGGATCGAAATTCCGCTTTCGCTCGCTCATCGCTCATTTGTTCAAAATCATCCTTTCGCTCGCTCACCGCTCAAAATCATCAAAAAATGCCGCTCGCTCGCTCATTTCTCGATAATGCCCTCCTTAACCCTTTCGCGCCGGCGGACGACATCTTGTCGTTTCCCCTACTGCGCGAAGACGACAACTTATCGTCCTTGACGTCAAGTTGCTTTTTAGGTATGAGAAACGGCTGTTATCCATCAATGAATTAAGTCAGCTGTTTATGACAGACATCAAGTGTCTTGAGGACATTATTGAATCAATTTGATTGGCTATCGAAAACAATAGCGCCGTTTACACGCAGTCATTTAACCTCATTGTTTGTCAAATCAACATGACCTAGAAATGGAACGTACTTGATAAAGTGAATTCGAGCTGTTTCGTCATTCTTTCACCGAAGTTGCATGATGGCTACTCCACTACGACCGACGCGAGCTCGTTTGCCTGTAAGACGTTATGGATTCGACAACAGCAGTGATGAAGAGTCTGACAATGACATCAACCCATCAAACATTTCTGGAGTGACAGCTGACTACGACGACGATAACGTCGATTCCAGTGATGAAAACATTAGTGATGATGATGATGTTAACATGGAAGATGGTGACTCAGAGTGGATTACTGTCGAACCGAACGATCCCGACGATTTAAATACCGTGGTGTTCCTATCAAATGAACATTGGATTTATTCTCCAGATGACATGGATTTGAATGACTATATTTGTAAATTTCTGCCGGACGCGTTATTTGAATTACTCTCCCTTTGGACGAACAGACGAGCCAATATCTATAATGCTACATTATCGATAGAAGGCCAAGATGAAATGAAATGGAAACCTGTGGATCTTATCGAAATGAAGAAATTTATTGGCTTCACGCTTCTAATGGGAATTATCAGGAAACCCACTATTCGTTCCTACTGGAATACTGAGGACATGTCTACTCCTTATTTTTTTAAGCCAGGTGTTATCAGCAGAGACAGATATTTACAAATATTGCGATTCATTCGCTTCAGTGACCCTTACACTTCAGTGCCCGAAGACAAAGACAGTCGACTTCGCGATTTCTTCGAAAAACTTCACGAAATTTGCTCTCGTGAAATTGAAGACAGAAGGAAAACGTCCATGTCCACGAACGAATTCCAGCAACCGGAAAGAAAAAGTATCCTATGAAGAAATGCAGAGTCTGTCACATTCGGAAACTTGTGCGGACAAACCGGGACTTTGCCTCGGAGAATGCTTCCGAGTTTATCACGATCAGTGAGACAAAAACATGTACATTTTTCGCCATGACAGTTGCACATGTAACATTTTTGTAATTCACTTTTTATCGTAAATTATTGTTTTAAACTTAAATTAACATCTCTTTGGTTCATATTACATTATCGTAAGACATATAAAAGCAAAAGAAAGTGATAGACAACGATTTTGAAATTTATGAAATTTACCGATTTTAATCAGGTTCCTGGGTGTCATGTTTTAGCATGAAATAGGCGCGAAAGGGTAAATTCTACAAACCTTTATGTTCAAAGCTAATTCCATGCTTTTATTTTAATAAACACCTTTTATGCGTTAAAGGGAAATTCATCATTTCATTTTAGGTGAAATTTGAACCACAATGAAATAATGTAGACCATCATACCAATGTATTAAGAAGGTAGCTATTGCAGAAAATTAGCTGGAACAATATATTTTGATGTACATAACCGCAGAATTTTTTTAATATGTATAGAAATGGGCAATAATCTAAACTTAATCTTACATGCTGATCACATGAATCAGTATGTACAATTCTTAGCGCAAAACTTGGAGAAAATTCGCAAGGTGTGTCAAGAAACCATGTAATGCGTTGACAATTGAAAATGAACTTATATGAAATATTGACAAATTAATAGATAATTCCTAAAGTAGCTAAAGAGAAAATACATGACTTATGAGTACTGAGCAATCAACTCAGTAGTAATCAATTACTGAGTGTTGGAAATCTGCTATAAAAAGAATCGCTTGATAAACGAAATTGTTGAATTATGTGAAGCAGAAAATGCTGCACCCAAATCGACCTGACACATTGGCCGTCACTGAGATTTCGGCACACTAAGTTAAGTACCTGTCAAGATGGTCGGTCCGCAGCAGCTCGTTGCGCCCAGGTCCTACCGTCTTCCACTTCTGCACTCAACTTCTTCATGGTGGTGTTTAGACTCAAGCACTCGCTTTAACAAGAAATTTCCTCACCGATGGAGAAACGAAATAGCGGCATCCCACACTCAGAAGGCATGAGCTCATATTTCCCCCTTGATTTTGAATCCTTTTGGCCAGTTCTTTATATTTCTCAGTTTTCTCTTCATGGGCTTCCATAACGCTCTCTTCCCAGGGAACAGTTATTTCGCCCATAATCATTTTCTTCCTTATAGCGTCGATCAACGCTAGATGAGGTCGTTGGTCAGATAGGGATAATTCATCTGGCAGCTGTGATCCACTCAAGTGGATCACTTCCGATCACTTCCTACTTCTGCGGTACAGATCACACGATGAGTCTTTCGTCTCTTTGTTTGACCACTCGGTACAAAGTCAATTCCCGTTGTTATTTACCTGTAGGGGAGACTTTTGTAAAGTTGGCGGAACTGCCGAGCAGAATCATTATTTAGCACAGCGAGATCCTGTTCGAAACAACTTCTACTTTATCAATTTCAGCCCCTGATCAGATTCCACAAATTCGCAGTCGCTATAGAGAAATTCAAATTTAAAGATAGTAGTGGTTCCTTTGGGTGGTTCCGCTAACTTCACAAACGTGGGGGGGGGAGAGAGACTGCTTCCACAATCGCTTGCAGGACCAAGCCACACCGGTGCGTGTAGCATGCTCTCTATAGTGCCACATGATAGCCAGAGGGGGCACGACGAGGATTGGCATGTCACACAGATAACATTGTGGGTCGGTCCGGATTCCTCAACGTGTCAGATTAGCAGGGGCATGGAATACATCATATGTCCATTGATGCTTCCGCTTCACTGCCAGTAGCCCATGTTCCACCAATCGTTCCATGAGAGGTTGCAAACTTCAACTCCTCAGTCGAGCCATCTGCCAATGTCCAACATTTGGACATCTTTCCAGACTCCCATACTCTTGCGACTACTTTCCATAAGCACTATGTTTATTTCTTACTGCATATCGTAATAAGTTTGTTTGTAGCCTATACACCGCAAGTAAATAGTACAGTAGACTGCATGCTAAGATAGAGTAAATTAACTGCAAATGTTGTGTAAACTTCCAGGAGGCAGGAAAAATATCGCTCCTTTAAATTAAGGACGATTTTGATTTTTTTTTGCGAAGTAAAATTCACTGAAAGTGAAGAGCCTTTAGACTGACCATGGAGACGAAGCGCATCGAGGAATTTTACTTCGAAAAAAATCGTAATAAACTTGAAAGATTGATATTTTACTTACCTCCTAGAAAGCTGCATGATGAATAACCTTGCGCATAAGACAACGAAAGATCTAATTGCAAGTACAATATCCTAAATTGAACTCGATGTATTTCAACTGTATGGTACAGTTGAACATTCACAGAATTGATTCTGAAGTTCAGTTGATGAAGAAAAACCTATCCGAGTCTCCATATCAAAAACAAATGACGGAAAATATCCTCCATGAAGTAAAAGAATGGTGGGTTTGGTTCTAATAAGAAAGAAAAATGTCATAATTTCTGGTATCCTTGAGAAAGAAGATGGGTCATTACAAGAAAGAATAGAACATGATGCAGAAAAGTGTGAAGAGTTATTTGACGTATTAAACATTGGTGACTATGAAATTAAAACTACTCGCCGTATTGGTAAGCTAAGACCTGATGGTAAACGTTTGTTGAAAGTGGAATTGGGAAAAACCACAACAAAGCAACAGATAGTGAAGGCTGCGAAATCATTAAGAAATTCTCGGTTTAAGGGAATTTTCATAAACCCTGATTTAATACCACTGCAGCAATTGAAATTTAAAGAATTGCGAGATGAGCTGAAGAGGCGTCGAAACCTGGGAGAGGACGTTGTGATATACCGAGAAAGTGTTGTTGCCAAATCTACTTTAAAAAATTTTCACTGAATGTTTTAAATGTTTATCCCAACAAAGACACTTGCAGAAACTTTATTTGCCCTGCGATCTTACTAACTAATGCTCGCTCTCTTTTCCACAAATTTGACGATTTGTGTGTTCATGTTGCTAAGTTGAGACCTAATATCATTGTTATCACTGAATCATGGCTAAACTCAGATTATGATGATTTTCTGTTTAACATCCCTAACTACTCCATTATGCAAGATGATCGTCAAGACCGACGTGGTGGCGGAGTTATTATTTGGGTGAATGACATGTATGTCGTAAGATGTCTACAAAGTGAGGATCCAAAACCTACTCTGTTGAATAGCATACAAGTTTTTGTCAATAACAATATTTTTCTTTGTGCGTGTTATGTTCCCCCAAGTTTGAATGTTGAGCAAACGCATAAAGTAATTGATTATTTGTCTGAGTCAATTGATCAAGCTAAATCCATCAATGCAAATTGTAATATCATACTTTGCGGTGATTTCAACCGAATTAATTTGAATGAAATTGTAACATTTCATAGTCTTTCTAATGTTGTGAACTCACCAACCAGACACGACAGTATTCTGGATTTAATTCTAGTTGATGAGACGTTATATGACAAATATTCTGAGTGTATAATTTTTCCACCGCTGTCAACATCCGACCACAATGTCATTTTTGTACCCGGCAACCAGTCACCTCATCATGTCATAAAGAATGTAACTCTTTTTGATTACAGAGAAGAAAATTTGATAACGTTTTGTAATCTGTTGAAATCTGTTAAATGGGAAGAATTGTATAATTCATGTGATAATGTTGATGCAAAAACTAATTTTTTTCTATGAACATTTCAATGCTGCATTTGATGTTATTCCAAGAAAAATTATTCAATTGACGGAGAGAGATAAAGTGTGGATCACGCCCGTAATAAAAGATTTGATTCAAAAACGTTGGAATGCTTTTAGAGCCGGCAATTTCGAATTATACAATCACTTTAAACAAAAAGTTAAAATTGAAATTCAACGTGCCAAAACTTCATGGTGTGAGAGAATAAAGGACAAGCGTGAGAACATATGGACGGTTGTAAAGGAATTCCGAAGTGGACAAAATTCGATAAATCACATGAACATCGAGGCGGAAAAGTTAAATGAATATTTTACAAGTATATTTCAAAATGTTTCCCCCTTACCATCTGTAACCGCTATACCTAATCATGAACCATGGTGCAGTCTTTTTGATATAGATGAGGTTGAGAATGCCTTATTGAAACTTCGTTCGAAAAGTACCGGAAGTGACAATATTCCTGTTCGTCTTTTGAAAATTGCTGCTCCCATCATTAGCAGACCATTAACTCATATATTTAATTCGTCTATTCTGTGTGAGTCATTCCCACATGTTTGGAAAATTGCGAAAGTCATACCAATCCAGAAATGCAAGAATCCCAAAATCTACGATTTTAGGCCCATTTCACTCTTGCCGATTGTGGCCAAGGTATTTGAGCGACTAATCTTCCGCAGAATTTCAAATATTCTTTTAGAAAACTACGGTCTTAACCAATTTGGCTTTCGAAGAACTAGTAGCCCCACATGCTACACAATTTCCTTGTTGGACAACGTATTGCAAAAATTGGATCTTACTGACACTCAGGCGATTTCCTTGATCAGTTTAGATGCCACCAAGGCTTTTGAGAGTATTTCACATGAACTTCTGGTTGACAGTCTGAATTCTACGAATCTGCCCCAGGGATTCATTGGTTGGTACAGAGATTACTTGTATAACAGACAGCAATATGTATATTTCAATGATCAATCTAGCTCAAAGCGAACCGTTACGTCCGGGATACCACAAGGTGCGGTGTTATCACCATCTCTATTCTGCATTTTTGTTTCGCCATTGACAGCTCTATATCCTACGAATACTATCTATAAATACGCAGATGATATCTTACTCATGGTATGCCACTCGAACAATGAATCTTCGAACAATGCTCGTGCGGAGGAGGAATGGAAAAACATAAGCTCATGGTGTAACAGTCGTGGTTTGGTTCTAAATATGAAGAAATCTTCCCATCTGCTCATTACAAAAAGTACTGACTGTTCTCCATGTAGCTTTTTTCATTCAGTATTACCGGAAAACGACTTTATTGATGTTCTTGGCTTCAGATTGAATAAGTCGCTATCATGGTCGTCGCACATCAGCCAACGACTGCGAAAAGCTGCAAAGTTAACTCACTTGTTACGAGTATTAAAGCCGATTCTACCGAAGAAAGACTTGATTCACATTTATCAATCGGCTATTCTGTCGACGATGAATTATGGCAGTGTTCTATACATTGGCAGTATCTTTTCCAAGGACAAAGCTATCATCGAAAAATTTGAAAAGCGTTGCCACAAAATCATCTGCAATAAGAACTGTAAAAAGAAATGTTCACCTGATTTTTTCGACTCCCAAAATCGACATGCTATGAAACTGTTTCAATCGGCCTTGAACACTGATCATATATTGCATTCAAATATTCCAAGACGTCTTCCAAGTGGTCGCCTATCACAGCCGTATTGCAAATCCGCTCGTCGTCAAAAATCGTTTGTGCCACATATGACAGCCTTGTACAATTCATTTTTCCGTTGACATTATTTTTTCGATCATGCTTTTTATGTGTATTTATGATTTCCATTCATTTGAAAATATACGCTTTTTATTATTTATTATTATTATTATTATTTTCAATATCTTAGTTGCAATCAACTCTCAGCACTTTATATTTTATCTACAAAGAAATCATCGCAGCTGTATAATCGAGACAGTAATATTGCGAAAGCTGTTTAAAATGTGAGAATATAAACTTTGACACCTTGATTAATGGTTTTTTGGAAAAATCAACCTTCAAATTGTCTAACTATTATTTATTGATCTCCAACATGTTCTTCTTTGTCCAACATGTTGATCTCAAGTGAAGAAAGAAGAATTACATGTAAGTGAGCATATAAATCACAGTTGAAAGAGATGTCTTTGCAATGACACTAACCGTGGCAAGAAATAGACAGAAGGGTGCAGCAGAGCGGAGTCGGCATGGTCACCCAAGATTTATCACTCCGTCTGATAACTACTCATTATTTTAAATGCTGGACACCATTAAGTGCTGTATTCCTTTTCACTTAATAATGGTTCTGGTATATTGTCCAAATGAGCTGTCAAAGATCAATAACTAACAAGAAGACATTTCAAAGATTATTCTAACTTAAGGAGGCTATCAGAAAAAGGATGTAAGCAAAACAAACTCAACAATGCTACAATTAGAAGATTTTCAACGACTTAATAATTATCCATACCGGAGAGGGACGATTCGGTCTCCCGATTTTTTGATGTGATCCTTCTAAAACTAAGTCGCCCGACCTACAATTTTGTGACCTAAAGTTCAGCGTATTTTATACATGCATGTACTAGGAACCATCTTTAAAAAGACTTTTCAAATATTTCGCCTTTTTGATTATTTGACCTTTTTTCAGTTTTTTCTAAAAATGGCTCGCTCAACCGCTCGCTCACGACAAAAAATCATCGCTCGCTCGCTCAATTTTCGCTCACAGAATATTTTTTCGGCTCGCTCATCCGTTCATCAAAAACTTGAAAAAATACCGCTCGCTCAAAAACACTGGTTATCAATCAATAAGATGATCCATATCAGTTTTTTATAGCATATATGCGTCTAGTGAGGTTGCAAACTAATGCTCAAAATTTGGGGTAGATAACCAGCTAAAACGATCCATGATTGGATTTCCATCAGTTTGCTGACCAAATTTGGAATTAATCAATCGATCAGTGTTAATTTGCAGCTCTCACGCTGAATATTCTCAGTCACAGCTTTGATTAGCATGCCTTCGCATAGCGAGAAGGATCACAGAATTAGATTGTTTAAGCGTATCAATCTGTCAGAAGTGACAAACTGATTCAAAACGATGGCACATTCAGGAACTTACTAGGTGGCAAAAACAAATCTTTAATACCTAGAAGAGATAAGAAATAGTCGTGCGTCGCTTTCGAATTGCTGTGAGTTCCTTCAAAATCCCCCGATCGCTACCATTCCTTCAGATTCGAAGAATTCAGATCAATGTGCAAAAGTTTTCTCGATAATGTTTGTCCCTCCAATTATTATTAAAAAAGATAGCAGGCGCACGAAAAAATGTTCACAAACTTATCTCCAGAACTTGACATCGATTGTGTCTCTTTGTTGTGTGATCCAGTTGATAACAGTCACTGTAATTTCGCACAATTTGGCGTGTTTGATGTTGAACTGGCTGCTCAGTAGTCATTGTTCGATTGCTATGATATTATGTCAGCAGATTGTGCCATTTCATCGACGTTACCCGTACAGAAATAAGTCCGTATGAATCATAGTATGAAAAGGTATGAAAAATGGTATGACAACGCATATGCATGTATTAACATACTATGAAACATAGTATGCATAAGTATGAAAGATGCATACGTATGTATTAACATACTATGAAACATAGTGTGCATAATTATGAGCGATGCATACGTATGTATTAACATGCTATGAAACATTGTATGCATAAGTATGAAAGATGCATACGTATGTATTAACATACTATGAAACATAGTGTGCATAATTATGAGCGATGCATACGTATGTATTAACATGCTATGAAACATTGTATGCATAAGTATGAAAGATGCATACGTATGTATTAACATACTATGAAACATAGTATGCATAATTATGAGCGATGCATACGTATGTCTTGACATTCTATGAAACATACTATGAATAAAAATGTGATGCGCATATGTATGCATTATCATAGTATGAAACATAGTATGCATAAGTATGAACTTCGCAGACGTATGTATTAACGTACTGTAAAACATAGTCATAATTATTTAAATTCATACCGTATACAAATATACTACATGTTATCGTGCAGGAGTAATCTATGGTGGGCAGCGGCAATTTTTTCTACTATGATGTATGATGCGTAACCCGAATTTTGTACCCATGCTGAATGATGCTGGTCATTATCAGTCATCTATACAGAATTAATGGGTGATATCAAATATAACTTGCGTTGAATATACGCATTTCATGATGTTGTTGTTCAACTTCCTGATGAACGACGTACCCATTTTTATCTCAGGTCATTGGAAATAATTATTTTTTATTTGATTATCTTTGTCTAGTATTATATAACTATTTTGTTAGCATATAATGACATTATTTGCAGATGACGACTTCGTTAATAGTTCTGATTCTTGTGATAATGAAATTCTTTCATATATATGTATATATTGTTCATGTTTTTTAGATACTTCATGCAAAAAGTCGTTGCTGCAAGCTGAAAATTTCATCTGAGACGATTTCATCAAACACGTATGGTACTTAATGAATGCAATTCTGAAATATTACTCAATGTTTTCCTTATGATTATTAATGCAATAATGATATTTATGGAGGTTCCACAGTATCTCCACAATATTTCAACGTGTTTTGAAAATGATAGTGAAAACCCGCTGATGTTGCCCAACACATCGATTTTGTTTTATTTTTGATGCTTAGATGATTCATTTATGTACATTTAGTCTAACCAAAAATTCATCGAGGTGGATCCTTTTCATCTCATAATTGCATGACCTATATGCATTTTTGTTTACATAACATGATGATATCATAATAATTTGATTATCGAATACCTTATAAGAGCAGATATTATTCTTGTTTAAACGAAATAATGACGTGTCTTGTAGCTTTCCTTTGCTCAAAGAATTTGTAATTCAGCGAGTTTACTTTTTAAAAGTCTCATGTGTATTGTGGATCTCTACAATGTCAGTAAAAATTTGAAAGTCCATTTTTGAGTAATCTAAAAGTTAAATATGAAAGTGTTAGTAATATAATTTCCTTGAGTTGCCATTCATTAAGCGCTATTTTGAGCACCACCACATTTTAGATAAGTAATTCTATCAAACATGATTCATGAAAGTAATAAAAACTAATTCAATTAGTTACGAAAAATATTGTTGATATTTATTTTGATTATTTATCTTTCCTATTATTGCTTGAGAAATTGCCACCATATCATACACGTATATAATTCTTTTATTAGTGTGTCATTGTATCTGAAGCTTTCCATCATGCCCATCAGGGTTGTCCAGTCTAACTCAGAAGGCTCCTGGTTCCTTTCACTTCCCGGCATTAGTTTATTTCCATTGAAAGCATAAATTAACATCTATGATCTTCGAAACAATTAACTTCACACTGTCATGACGTGGGAGCATTATCATTAGCTGCTTGCATTACAGATAACGGTGACCATGGAAAAAAGAGAACGTCAACGCTTTCTGACAAAGGAAAGGGTACGTCGTTATCGACAAAGACGAAAATGGCAGGATATGGTTGAGAAAAAGGTGTATCAAAGTAGCACTTCAATTGCAGGAGCAAGCATGTTGGTGAGCGAAAGAACAGGAGCGATAGATTTTGAGGAAGTTGAAGGTACTGATGAATCAGAGAATGAAGACGAGAGGAGTGCGTTGATGGGCGAAGATGCAGGTGTCACGATGGATGAGGAAGTTGAAGGTACTGATGAATCAGAGAATGAAGACGAGAGGAGTGCGTTGATGGGCGAAGATGCAGGTGTCACGATGGATGAGGAAGTTGAAGGTACTGATGAATCAGAGAATGAAGACGAGAGGAGTGCGTTGATGGGCGAAGATGCAGGTGTCACGATGGATGAGGAAGTTGAAGGTACTGATGAATCAGAGAATGAAGACGAGAGGAGTGCGTTGATGGGCGAAGATGCAGGTGTCACGATGGATGAGGAAATTGAAGAAGATTCTACTAACCGTCATTTACCTAGAAGTGGTAGACCGTCAGCATTGTCTCCTCGAGATTTACCTCTTTACGACGGGAGTGCTATACTGTCTTACATCCTCCAGTCGGGGACCAAGAAGGAGAATGTTGATAGTCTATTGAGTTTGATTAAGATGCATTGTCCTAGTGATAGCAATGTAGTTAGCTCCAAGTATAATTTATTCAAACTGTTGCACCGACCTGATTTCGTAACATATCACAGATTTTGTCCCACATGTTTCGAATACATCGGAAATGTAGAAAGTATGGGGCATATCAGGTTGTGTACTGAATGCAATTCCACACTTCCTAACAAGGACCAAAGCCTCGATGGTACCTTCGTTGAGTTTGATATCAAGCGGCAACTACAAGATCAGCTGGACCGATATCCCTGCTTGAGTCACGGGAGAACATCGTCGTCTAGACAATTGTCCATCAACGAAGATTCAGTTATAAGAAGCGTGAAAGATGGGGAGCGCTACAAAGATTTTATGTTGACTCATAGCACAGCTGATACAGTCAATTTGACTTACACTTGGGGTATGGATGCTATACAAGTCTTTAAAACATCTAAGTATCAGGCAACTCCTATCTACTTGAAAATCAATGAGCTACCGGATAGTGTGAAGAAGAATGAAATTTTATGTGTTGGTATTTGGTATGGAAAGGGCAAGGCAATTTGTAAAAGTTTTTTGAAGCCTTTCATTGACCGTCTAAATGAACTGATGATTTCCGGTATTGATTGGGAAGACAGGTCTGTACATTTCCATCCAATTTTGGGCTGCTTTGATGCTGTTCAAAAGGCTGATCTACAATCTATACATCAGTTTAACGGTTCTTTCGGATGTGGTGCATGTCATCATCCTGGTAAACGCGTAAGGAAAGGGCGAGGATTTACCAATGTTTACCCTTTTACTGAAGATCGCCATCCCTTAAGGTCTATGGCTGAAACTGTGGAAATCTCTAATTATGTTGCTGGCGTCAGTTGCCAACACATCGATGGTGTTCGTGGAAAAAGTTGTCTTGCCTCTTTAGCTGGTTTTGATTTCATCTTAGATGCTCCTCCAGATCCACTACATCAATTGTATATCGGAGTTACTAAACGAATGGTTAGTCTATGGTTTGACAGAGAAAATCATTCGCATCCTTGGTACGTAGGTGGCAGGATCAAAGAAGTAGATGAACGCATCACCTCCATAAGTGTACCTTCGTGCATCAAGCGAGCTCCAAGATCTTTACTTGAAAGGAAATTTTATCGAGGTCACGAGTTTGAGAATTTTCTACTTTATTACGGGCCAATAGTGATGAAAGATGTTCTACCTCGCAGATACTACTATCATTTCCTTCTGTTGTCTAGTGCAGCATCAGTCCTTAGTGAAAATGACATTTGGCCATCGGACTTAGAGAAAGCTGATATGACGTTAAGATTGTTCGGAAGATTATTTCAAGAATTGTATGGTATTTCCAATATGACGTATAATGTACATCAAGTCACAGAACATCTAGCAGCAAGTGTCAAACGTTTTGGTCCATTATCGTCATTTTCCACTTCTGACTTTGAATCTCAGCATTTTAGATTGAAGAAGGATGTGAAAGGAACGCAGAAAGTACATATGCAAGTGTCCAATATCATTCAAGAACGATTGGGTTTGAGAGCAAGTCAGTCAAGGATTTCGAAGGATAAACTCTCAAGGATCAACAAAACGCAAGAAGTAGGTACCTACTTGTCGCAGGCTGAAGCCGTTGTTTTGGGGCCCGTGAAATTGCTACCGAACACTGAAATGTACGGAATATCCGGTAGACTCTCAAGCTGTATGAGACTGAAGACTCGTGAAGGGATTTCCTGCCATTCCATCGACTACAAGTTTAAGGGACGTGTTCGAAATGATAGCCTTATCGATGTTTTCACTCGTAGCTCTCTGGATTCAGGTCGTATAGCTTGTGAAGTGAAGGAAATAATTGTGCAAACAATTTGTGATTGTGGTACCAATGTGTGCACTCTTCATAGTTCGGTTTACCTTATGTGCCATGAGCTAATCTTGGCAACGAACTCTCGTCCGCCGGCATCTTTTCTTAGAATAGATAATCCTCACATTTACTTGTCCGCTGAGCATGTTCAAAAATGCCTTGGGAAAAGTACCAACATCGTGTGTGTCAGTCCAAAAAATATTCGAAGTAATCTCGTTAGGATTAATGATTTTATACTATCCATTCCGAATTTACATGCTCAGCAATAATAACCTTCTGGTATTCAAACGTCATTTCTGCGTTTCACAGATGGATTTTTATGTTGTAAAATACAAAGGTTCTGGAAAACTGGCAGTTGTAAAGGAATGTCAGGTGGCTGCGAAATGTGAAGAGGGGTGGCTAGTAAAGCCAAGCAAGTCGGGAAAGACATATTCGGCAACACCAGTTCGTGAGACCTCATTTCCTACTTCAAAAGCTGCTATGGATTTCACGAAAGAATATCTACGCCAGAAGGAAGCAAATGCTGCTGCCACCGTTAGCGGACGAAGTAAGTGACATCAATTCACTCGTGACTATTAAATATACTATCAGGAGAAATGCGTTCTTATCAACTCGTATTACCTGAGGACCTGAGAATGTCTTTGTTTTTGACTCGTACGAGAAAGTTCCATAATGGGATAATCTCATTTTCATGCATGTTGGGATGGGTGGACAAAATCATTATCAGTATTATATAATCGTGGGCCGATAACATAATGTGATTCAGAAAAATGTATACGGTGCACTTAACCGTTGGCGTAACTATCTGAAATTCACAGTGGTGGTATAGGATATTCGAGAATACAAGATATGTGTTCATACGCGTACATGGATTCTGTTGCGTAATGAGTGACTGTCAAGAAGTAAAACAAGTATATAATATAGTCGTCATGAAGGATATTTGAAGTACCAAAACAATTCAAAATGTCACTATAGACTAATAGTGGGGAATGATGGCGTTAAGCCTTGTCATTCATGTACATATTGAGTTTCTACATTTAAATGTATTAAGTAGACTATTCTGCGAAGGTATACATTGAATCGCATTTTTTAACTGCTATATAAATCATAAAAAATATTGAAGAATATTTTGTATGAAGAATATTTGTGCCCGCCGACAGGAAGTCTTGGTACTTCGAGTGGTGCCACGTATGATTATGAATGGTTCGACACATACATACAATGATGTTGCATGACTGAATTTCTAATGTACGAGTAGGTGTATGAACATTTCTCATGCAGCAGCATTTGTCCAACATTCAAAATGCGTTTAACAATATTCGGCACATCGCACATTTACAGAAGGGTCTCAGAAAAAAAGTTAAAGTTTTTAAGAAGAGTTTTATTTAACATTTTCTAAATTTCTTCTATATTCTCAGATTTGGATCCTTGCAAGCAGTGCCCGATTTTGAAGGAGAAGTTGTCGGCCGCAAACGAACGCAATGAGGCTCTACAGCAACACCTTACGGCTTTGCAAGGGAGACTCGATGAAAAGAACGCTTTTATGAGAAGAGTTGGTGGTAAGCAAATCGATAATCGCAACGCATTGATTTATTTGTTGTACAGATGAAAGGTATTTTCAGATTTCGATACGATGATCACTCAGCTAACGGAAGCGACTGAACAAGTAGAAAGTTTGGCATCAACTATCGCAGCAACACCTTCACTTTCTCAAGTTGGCTCGTCAGGGCAACCGACAACGACATGCGCTTACAACGCTGGGACCACCATCGGTCAGTTCACGTTCTCCGGTCATTGTGTAAACAAGATGAAACGAGAAAGAGGCTCTAAGGATGGACGATCACGGGCCATTCGGAAAGCTCTGCATGAGCTGTTTGATGTAGAGGAGCTGGCAACGAGAACTCCGGCTGGAGGTGGTGGCAAACCACCTCTCAGTTTGGCGAAATTGACGGCGGTTCAAGGTAAGAAAGTCGAGTGATGCGAAATTGTAATTACTAAGTGATTTCATAAGTAGACTAATGTGAAACGACTATTTCAACGTGGATATTCGTGACCATGCCCCTCTGGTTTTTATAACTGGTGCGTGTGATACAGAAAGTATATTATGAAAATATAGCAAAAGCTTCCTAGCACCTAAAGAAGTGTCCGACACACACTTGCGCGTTGGATAATAATACTTGTATGACGTCTACCAAGCCATTATTTGAATAAACTAACTTCAATACATAACTGACGAATGACCACTCAGATAATCAATCTCACATTGCAATTGCTCATCCGTCTCAAATTGTAATTAGTTTATTTTAAAATTTACAAGCGTTATGTATGATTTCGAAATGAAAATTTCGTACCGTGTAGATATCATAGCCGAAGGTGTTATATGGAATTTCTAGTAGAGAGTTAAATCGAAAATGGGAATACCAACTGAATTCGTTACACAGTTTGGATTGTAGATGCATTATCTAATAGTTGTGACCTCCACGTGTCTTAGCTGGAGTGTTTTCGAAAAAACGTCACAAAAGAAAAAGGAGAAACATCTCTCTGAATGGCTGTAAGTCACCTACAAATAGCACATCATCTTTCGGAATAATACATTTTACCTCATAATTTTTAGTGTATGTTACAGCCACAATCGTCAATCAATTTAATCCAATAAATATTTGTAAAACATTTTCCCGCAAAAACAGACATCCGATATCAGACGTGTACTGATACACCGTCATTCATTCTAAGTATCAAGGAGGTGTATCCAACAGATATAAATAAAACATTTTTTCGAGAAAGTGGTAAAAACATACGGTTATGTGCCATTTAAGGAAACCGAAAAACATCGGTAAAAAATTTAAATCACGTTTTTCGTTGGTCTTTCTTTAAGATTTTTCTTCATTCTTTTGTGGCACAATTAAAGCATATTTCAAGTTAAATGTAGAAGTGCTGAATTGTATATTTTAACATCCTGTCATGTATCCTCATTTCAAAGTTCATTTAGTGTAAATTACAATCGACAAGACTTAAAAATAATTACATCCCTACTATACTCCCGTCACTTGAACACTCAAATGTCTTTTCTTCAGACATTGCAAAACTGGCCTTGGAATGCGATGTGGAGATGGTGGACGTTAATGCTACAGCAAGACAATTATGCATTGAAGCCAGGCGGACGATTAACAAGAAGAAGGAGAAAGACGCGAAGAAGAAGGAAGAGGAGAAGAAAAGCGTTGAGGATGAGAACGAAGACATTCCAACACCTGACGAAGAAGACGTATAAAGATAGATTTATGCATTTCAATTAATGGTTGGCGTATGTTTAGTGTATGGTATACCTCTTTGCAGATTATTTTTTAATTTTCATTGTGAATAAGAGAAGGGCAAATATGTCCTGATATAATTACCGAAACATTGATTTATGTGCAACACACACGCATGCTTATTTATCATATGCATCAGCTCAATGCACGTTTCGGCTTTGGCTTATCCACGCGCAGCTATAGTATTTGAGTGCTGGTCATGAGCTGCTAAGAGAAGAAAGGTTGCGATCGAACAAAACTGTAGGTGACACCTTGTACTAAATATTCATAGAAATATATGTGGGAAGTTGCTGAGTTTTTATGAATTTACATACATCAACCGTTAATTTTAATGAGGATGTGAAACTCTTACGTAGTCATAACTTTCTTAGAATTTCATTGATTTTTATTCGAAGATATCAGATGTTATGCGTATTTTTTCATTTACAACGCCATCTCGTTTCCTATGTAATTTGTGATATATCATTCCAGCAATCAATATCTTTGATTGTCAGGTAAACTTAATCAGACTACCAAATGCAAATAATACTCAGATTCATGAGTCTGTAATGATTTAGTTGTAAGTATAGATTTCTTCGACCAATTTGTATTTATATCAAAATGAATAAATTCTTATTAACTCTCCGTAGTCTTCTCAGGAGTCAAAGCCTTCACTCAGGATACTGAGCAATTCTGGAGCGTGTCTCTCACCCCTCTTGTTCTTGTCCTCAATGAATTATTCTTCATGATATCATGTCGATGTATATTTGAGTTAAAACCACAATTTTTTGCGAAAGTTGTAATTAGAGCTCGAGCTTTCGACCACCGTTCAACTGGTCACTTGGTAAGGTGACTCATCATGTTGAAGTTCGGTCGAATCATTTGCAATGTGAAGTGAGATGTCTGTGAATTTATTTTGATATTAATACAAATCGGTCGAAAAAATCTCATCTTTTCTAACTGTACCGTATTCAAATCAGTTACAAGAATTTTTGGCAAGCTGATTTTTAGTGAAAGAAATTTTCCATACTTTTATAAAGTTTCCATATACTTTTTATAGAGTTTCCCTATACTTTTATAGAGTTTTCCCATACTTTCATAAGTGCTGTACCATGATTTTCAAAGTTTTTTATCTTGTTTGTTGTTGTTGATATCCGACGTGCACTTCTTACGAATAGTCTGAAAACATTCAATTGGAACCAATTACGAGGACTGTAAGTTTGTTGGATGGTAGCAATGGGTATTTGTTATTTTGTATGACGCTGTTTATTGCATTCCACAATTTTTCCGAAGGGCAAAATACCTGCAGTGCAACAACAAGACTTTCAATCGTGACTATTTCCACTGTGACTACTTCAATTCGTGATAAACTTTGACGATGTTTTAGAAACCGGTTTTTAGACGCTGTATTTGTTTTCTGAACTTTTGTTTGAAAATCTTATTTACTCGTACATATATGTAGTTTTATACTTGCTGTTATTTAGCTATTGTAAATTGTTTTCTCATTTGAATCATTTATATTATACAAGGAGACCCTTAACTCCCTAGACTGCTATTTTTGTACGTATTGTTGCATACTTAAGTA
The DNA here is from genome assembly GCA_907163375.1 of Prostheceraeus crozeri. Taxonomy (NCBI): domain Eukaryota; kingdom Metazoa; phylum Platyhelminthes; order Polycladida; family Euryleptidae; genus Prostheceraeus; species Prostheceraeus crozeri. The sequence continues at coordinate 153,210 of CAJQUW010000119.1, read as the reverse complement.
TTGTTTTTTTTAAATAAAGCTTGCTACATGTATGTAAGTTTCAAGCTAATGTAATATTGTCTTCCAGGTTTTTCACTGAAAATGGCATAATGCAATTCCTTTTATGTATGACATTGGTTAAAGATAAAATAAATGAAATTTGATGTAAGATTAATAAGTCGCTGCTCAACTCCAAGTTGGAAACAAGAATTAACAGAATTTGTTTGATGGAAAAAATGGAAATCCTTGACAATAAAAATTATTTGTTTAAAATAAACAATGTAATAAAAAACGGCTTGCGATTGTGTCTGCGGTTCAAAAAGCATCCGGTTTTGCTTTGATATACGCTTCAAATCATCACAAATTTAGACAACTTGATTTTTAATCAACTGCTGAAAATCGACTTTTCTGAATAAATTTCTGAAAATAGCGCAACTTATAGCAAGAGATTTCCCCGGGAACTGAATAGTTCCCAACTTATATCAATGTCAATACACCAACAACCAACTGTTGTTGAAACGTAACACTGCAATGTGCACAACAATTTCAAATTCCGTAGAAACTTTGACAAAATTTCATCTAAATGAAATTTGATTTTTTACATTCTACAACATTGATTAGTCCTAATTGAAAGGAATTTTATAAAAGTGTTTTCAATCAAAAATCTGATACATTGCATTAGCCAAATAGTCAATAAAACTGTCCGGTGTCTAGTAAGCTATGACAAAAGTGCAGTGTCTTACATGGGTCATTCAGTATGAAATACAAAATTAAAAAATCAAGTTAATAAATTTTTATCACAGTACCGTTTGTTTTTAGTGATTTGACATTTTTTGTCTGCATGTACAGAGCTCAGGTGGCAAATAGTTATTTTTAGTCTTTATAGCAAAGTATACATACTAGTCCCCATATTGGAAACGCTGTTAAGTAAATTTACATTTTTTTCTTCAAAGAGCTGCTTAAAGTTTTCTAATTTCAAGATAAAAAGGATTTTTTACTGTATTAAAAGTGTAAGATGCATACGTAGGAACTCTGGCAATCAACACGTAATAATATACATACATGAATATTTTAACAGATGTTGATCTCCGTAAGTCTCCAATGTTATATCGGGTTCACTCAACTGTTGTTAACCAAGAAATAGAAAATCTGGAAATTTTCCGATTGCATGGCTACGCTAGTAGACTAGTTGCTACGACAATGATATCGAGCGAAGAAACTGGCATACGATTTTCAGCACTGCAGATTTACCAGCAGGAAGTAGCCTTTAATAGTGACTAGTCACAGTTGATAGCGTAGCTTTTGAATGATCAGTTCAATATATTATTATGACAGCGCGAATATTTAGCTCTGACGACTGGTAACAGTCATAAAAGAGCGGATAAGAAATTTCATTTTTTCAAGTCGCTTGCAGTCACTCTCATTTGATTATTTATTATTATACATCTCGCAGGGGTGTAAAGCATCCATATTAATCATGCGGTGCCTACATATGAGATGTGGAGAATGCCATCCATGTTCGAAATGCCAGACCAATACAGCAATAGCGTGGCATAAAATCATCCTTATTTCATTCTCAATAAACAATTGTGAGTTCAGATTTGAATATTCCATTGTCTTGATGTGAGAAGATCTCATTATGACCCCACTATGAATAGATACTTCAAATCTTTTTGAGATCAATAGGTCAGAAAAAGTTAAACAATTCCATTTGACATGTGATGCACAATTAGCTTCGTCATTCTATGCAAAATTATTAAAAGTATAACAGGCTGATGCGCTGACAAACTACCATTCAAGGAATCTACACAATTACAATAAATTATAGGAAATTAGAGGATTTTTAGGAAAAGTACATGTAAAGGTCTACTAATGAATTACAATGCTACCTGCCCTATCCAATGGAAACGTACCCTTGTAATAGGAATGTTGCATAGAGCGGATAATGTATGCTCAATCTGGAAACTGTTTGATTTAGCAATTCATACTTGTACAGCACTAGTCGAAAAAAGTAACTCAATTTGCACCTGAAAATGAAATGTCTGTACCGTTAATCCGTTAATTGTACTGTTGCAATCCGCAATCAAATTGCAATTGCATGTCTTTTCTGATAGAAAGTAATTTCGTGATGGACTGACACCACGAGTTGGTGTGCTTGCAATATCGTAAATGTACTTACACTGTATACATGTAATGTGGAAACAAACAAATGGAAATTTTTAGCTTGTTATTATATCATTGTGCTAGTAAGTGACATTATTTATTTATTCCCAACTAACTTATCTCAGTGATTCTCTTATTGCAGTGTTGACATAATATTTTATTTGCTATGACATTGATTTACAAATTAAAATATATTCACATACAATGATTCGCAATAAAAAAATTATATCAAATAATTCATTACAACTCATAATTTTCAATGGTGGCAATTTCTTTTAAGATTGTTTATGTTACTGAATGCTAACGAGTTGCTTCACCTTCTTTTTTTATCTTCTGCTTAGGGTCTATGGTACCGTCCTCTTCACTCGAAGTTTGATTTTTAAAAATCATACAAAAATGTTTATCTTAGATCAATTGGGTACGTCGTTCTTGTGTTATAACAAATGAATGCCATAAATGTGATTTTATGATGATCTTAAAATGCTGTTAATAGCTGTCTCCCTCATGATATGTTCTGTATCTAAACCAGTTGACTTGCTACATTTAACATGAGGTTACCGGAGACACAAGGTGCTTTTGACTTTGTTCCCTTTCAGATGAAAGTACGACATATTGAATATAGAATGCATATTATTATTCATATGATAATTGGTGCATGTAATAATGAATTCATGCTGTTATAGAATATATGTGCAACATCAAAACATATGTGCTTTGTATGATATCCTTTCGTACGATATACTGCTGTATGCATATTCTTCATGTTGCATTTTATATCAGAAACATACTCTGAAAACTCACGCGTGTTTAGGATGAATATGCGTACCTATTTTCATAGTATGTTTCTTTGTATGATTCATGCATATGGCACGACAACGCGTTACATGTTCTTAGTACGTCTCATGCTATGTTTCGTATGTATGTTCCATACTATGTTTCACACCATGTTTTCACAGCGTATGCCATATGAGTATGCATACTATTTTCATAATATGATTCATACTATGTAAAGTCATAGTATGAATCGTACGTATGCCAAGGTATGGCCCGACAGAGCGTTACATGCTCATAGTATGTTTCATACTATGCTTCATACGTCTGTTCCATGCTATGATTCATACTACGTTTTCACAGTGTGTCTGGTATGAATACGTATATGATTTTTCATGGTATGTTTCATAGTATGATTTTGCTGAGTATGATTTAGGGTATGCTTCATACTAAATTTCATACTATGTTAAGGGGTATGGCCTGACAGAGCGTTACATGTCCATAGTATGTTTCATACTATGCTTCATACGTCTGTTCCATATTATGATTCATACTATGTTTTCACAGTGTGTCTGGTATGAATACGTATATGATTTTTCATGGTATGTTTCATAGTATGATTTTGCTGAGTATGATTTAGTGTATGCTTCATACTAAGTTTCATACTATGTTAAGTCATAGTATGAATCATACGTATGCCAGGGTATGGCCTGACAGAGCGTTACATGTCCATAGTATGTTTCATACTATGTTACATACGTCTGTTTCATACTATGTTTCATACGAATGTTTCATAGTATGATTCATACCAATTTTTTCTGTACGGGATACGTGTCTCAATCTTTCCATTCTAGTCAAACAGAAGGAGAGACCAATCTAGAGACTGTCTAATTCTATGGGAAGGCCTTATTATTCATCTAAATTTAAGACATGCCAGATAAACACCTATCTAAACCGTTGACCTGTCAATCAAATAACTTCATTTCTCCTATGCGTAGGGAGCATCTCAGATTTGAATGTTGTGGAACATTATTCAAATAATGTCGCATTTGTATAAATATGGGGTGGACCACAAAACCACAACAGGTAGCCCATAACACCCCGAATTTTTGAAAATGCCAAATTCGTCTGTATTCAGGAAATCTCCTCAACAACAAAGTGAAACGGGTTTTGTGGGAAAATAGCATACGGAACCTTGCGTCTGTGTCCATGGCTAGTAATTAGGCAAAACATTTGATCATAGAGCGGTCTCTATCACCCCTTTAACTCAGGTGGCCCATAACACCCTGCTCTCCCTTATCTTCCTCTGTCTTTCACCATATTATATCAAATTTTTAAGAAGCACTCTAAGTTGGTTGGTAAAGGCACGCGCTTTTGTCGCAAAGTGGAAAGGCTATATCACGGTGCGTCTGAATGAGGTTTTGGATTAAAAAAATATATCATCGCCGAAACCAAATTTTTTGAGCTTAGTGACCCTCTAGGAATGGGAAATGAGCAAAAAGAAAATCCTTTAAAGTACAGATTTTTATCTACGGCCTATTTTCAAAATGGCAGCCATTTTTTCGTCAAACTCGCATGTCTAATGCATTTATTAGGTCTTAAGGCATGCTACGTCACATGAATTAGCATTTTCTGATCACAGAAGAGTAATTCATGCAATAGTTAAAATCATAGAAGGGTGCCATGCAGTTGAACTACTGTTTATAAGTAGTATGTCGTGTCTTGTACAGTATTTCTTAACTTCGGAATATAATGTCGATTAAAAAATGTTTTATTTGCTACTTTCGTTTGAAGGTGAATTTATCCCGGTAAGACAAAGCAAAAAGTCACAAATTTGATTGAAATACACTGAACAAAGCTCGTGTTAAGGGTTGAGTAGCTTTCTATGTTCTAACAAAATAGACATTCGCATAAATTCAAAATTGCTTGCACCTTTCTATGGTACATATGACGCAGCATGTTGTTCATGTTGCAATGTATTTGAATGGGTACTCATCTGAGAGCTATGAATTGATTTTTGCATCCAAGCTTAAATCAGACGTGAAGTGTCGAAATTCATTAGTACACCAGTAAGATGGCTGCGGCAGGTGATGAAACTGCGATAGACGCCGTTGACAGAAGTCACAATGAAAATAGAAAACGCGTTTGCGCCGTTTGCTATCGCAAGGGCGCTCGAAAGCTTTCTGCTACGGATGTCAGGAGTATTCAGGACTTCGTCATTGATGGCTACGATGGAGAAAATCCTACCTTTCCGGAGGCATTGTGCAATGGATGTTATTTGCTACTTTCCAAAATGCGGAACGGACATGAAGTAAGCTTACCTCTGTCTGATGATTATGATCCTCGTCGGCCAATTATCCTTCGTTCGCCATCTACGTGTTCTTGCCGAATTTGTTGTGTTGCTTGAGTTGACAAACAGGACGCCGTAAGGATGAAGAAATCTCCTGGTCGTCCATCGAACAAGGAAACCATTACAGCAGCATCGAGTTTCAAGGTATGTGGTCTTTGCTTCTCGAAACTTTATCGAGGATGTTCTCATTCAAGAGAATCTTGTCTATCAAAGCGCCAAAAGATATCCAACATTGACAATCTGTTGAACTCCTCCAGCAAAGTGACAAAACAACGAGTTGCTAGCCGAATCATCGACGACGTGGGAACATCTCTTTCAACATTAAGTGGTAAGACCAAGAATACAATGACTTTGAAATCACCTACTCAGTTGTCGGCTGTCGATCTTTCTCACATTCAAACTTATTTGAGTTTGAGTGATAGGCAAATGTCTAAGCTTAGTAAGAATATTCGTTATGCCACCGAGTCTCGAACTGTTATTGAACCCGGGCTAAAGTCCAAACTATCCAGAGCCACCCACGAGTTCGATGAACTGTTTGCTGTGGAGGAATTGGATTTCCTCTGCCTTGCAAAAGATGAAGTGAGCGATAGATGTTCCAGATCTGCAGTTTTCTGCAAAGATGTTGATGAACTAATTGATCGAATTATGACCAAGAGGAACCTGAGTAGAGATGATTTGCTCATTCGCATTGGTATTGATGGAGGTGAGGGGGGGGGGTTCTCAAGATCGGTTTATCAGTCTTTGAATTAGATGAGCAAGGTCCGACTTCTCAATCCCGCCGTTACCTGTCTTCAGGATTAAGTTGCACGTTCAAAGACTCTGGTGTCAAGCGTTGTATGATAGTAGCATTAATACCAGATGTTCAGGAAAATTACAACAATGTCAAATTGTTGTGGATCAAAGCAGGATTGAATGCTATGCGGCACCAATTTTCCATTCCATGTGATTTGAAATTGTGCAACATGCTTTTAGGGCTCATGCCACATGGAAGCAAGCATCTATGTAGCTGGTGCACTGCGGAAAAAGGCAGACTAGGAGTTATAGGTGCTCCGCGGACAATGGCTTCTCTGAGTGATCATTTCTGGAAATATTTTGAGTCCGGTAGGGACAAACGAAATGCAATGAAATTTACTAATGTCATTCATCCGTCCATAGTGCACACATCAGATTCTTCCACTCCCATTATTGAAAGCATCCCCCCTCCAGAGCTTCATCTGCTGTCTGGACCCACAGCTACACTTTTTTCTGGTCTTGAGAAGGAATGGACTAGTGCAGAATTGTGGCTACGTAAATGCAATGTAGTGCGTAAGGCAATGCACGGAGACAGCTTCACTGGAAACAGTGCCAGGAGTCTCTTGCGCAATGTCGATTTACTTGAGGCAATGTGTTCAAATAATCCCAGTGTCTTGAAATTTGTGAGGGCCTTTCGTTGCTTCAATGATGTTGTGACTTCTTGCTTTGGAGCTTCCCTGCAGCCACAATTCAGGAGATGCATCAGTGAGTTTCAGGCGGCATATGAACAGTTGCCTCTGAATGTGACTTCCAAGATCCACGCTATCATATTCCATGTACCAGAATTCTGTGAGCACACACGAAGAGGACTCGGCCAAGTGAGCAATGCATTGAGTCTCTACATCACAGTTTTGCAGACACATGGAAAAACTTCAAAATTTTTGAAAATCATCTCCAGTTTTCTGATCGATTGTTGCGATCTGCTTGTGTTTATAATTCCAGACATATTTGATGAATTAATTTTTATGATGCTTGTCCTGTTCGTGTTTTCTGAATGAATACATGCTTATTTCAATCAAATTTGTGACTTTTTGCTTTGTCTTACCGGGATAAATTCACCTTCAAACGAAAGTAGCAAATAAAACATTTTTTAATCGACATTATATTCCGAAGTTAAGAAATACTGTACAAGACACGACATACTACTTATAAACAGTAGTTCAACTGCATGGCACCCTTCTATGATTTTAGCTATTGCATGAATTACTCTTCTGTGATCAGAAAATGCTAATTCATGTGACGTAGCATGCCTTAAGTCCTAATAAATGCATTAGACATGCGAGTTTGACGAAAAAATGGCTGCCATTTTGAAAATAGGCCGTAAATAAAAATCTGTACTTTGAAGGATTTTCTTTTTGCTCATTTCCCATTCCTAGAGGGTCACTAAGCTCAAAAAATTTGGTTTCGGCGATGATATATTTTTTTAATCCAAAACCTCATTCAGACGCACCGTGATATTGTTGCATCTGACTGACGTCAACAATAGAACATTTAGCGCAAAGAATCGGAGGACACACCACAGAAGCATTTCATCCCAATATGACGTGGGTTAACGATGCACTATTTTACGCCGAAAAATTGGACTCTGTACGAACTGTTATTGATTCATTATTGAAACTATGAGGTGCAGCATCGATCAGGCAACACAATGTCTGAAAAGCCACGTCACCCGTAGCCAAAAAATTTGTTATAAAAATGGAAAAATTAGGAGCTTCAAGATATTCAACATCAGATTAAGACAAAAGACTTTCGTTACAATTGATGGCTAACAGATTCCTTGCGTATGGGTATCCGAAAAGACTGGTTGATTTCAAGTTATTTTCGCCTCAACATCGTAGATCATGCAGATGTCTCAAGCCTAAAAATCAGATTAAATGTGACGACAGATGCATTTGCGACAAACCGACAAACAAATTAGACAATGAAATTCTGCTCACCGAGAGTTTCGAAGCGCTTTCAGAAATCATTGATCACGCGGTCCAATATCTATGATTCATACAGTTCATACATCGAGAAGATGATGTCAGTTTGGCAGAAGACTGTGGCGACAATGCGATTACACCAACCTCGATTAAACTCGCAATTCGCGCTCGTGCAATCGCTGGTAGTGTAACCTTTAATTGTATTTGCCGGACAGTAGTCAAAATATGAAAATCGCCCAATTTACACATCGTAATTTTTCAGTAAGAAGACATGTGATTATAATGATGAGTCAGGCACAAGGAGGACGAGCATTTTCTAGACTTTCTTTTCATAAATTGCACATCGAAATCGGTGGACTACGGAAGAAATAGTGACATCGTAAGGTTATCGCAGAATCGAGACTTTTATATGAAAAGCTTTTAGTGTTGAAAATGAAATGTTATGAAACGGCAACTTTATCAAAACTGTTACTAGCAATGATCATGCGGAGAATCCAACAAGATAGGTAACTGTATCTTAGGAAACAAATGTGATGAAGAAAGATCATTGACAAATTCTAAGATGAAACCATTGACAACCAGACATTCCATCAACAATACTTTAATTGTTGAATATAATGACATCCTTCTTTCATTATCTTGGAGTTGAGGTGATGGGACGACTCCAATGTGTAGTAATATTCATACTCTTTGTCTGTGGCATTACCAGATGCCGAGAAAGACTTTGCTTCAACAAGACTGAAGTCGCCGAATACAACATTCGTTCAATTCAACCATTTGCCACTGTCTTTGACGTCCACACAATTCACGATTGCGCCAAGCTGTGTAAAGTTGAGTCCAAATGTGCAGCCTTTTACCACAAGGAACACTGTGACTTGTTATTTGCAGCTAGTCTGTCTCATATTGAGTTCACTGATACTTCAGTGCCAAAAGCCGCTATTTGGATTCCTCCGCAGCGTTTGACCAGTCAATGTCCTTCTGACTATATAATAAAATGGAGATCTTCTCGTTATCTACTCTACCCTCAATCACTTTCGTGGGATGAAGCAGAATCGACTTGCAGTCGTGACGGTGGAAAATTAGCAGAATTGACCACAAATGAAGAAAAGGAATCTGTATATGAAGGGCTTAATTTGCAGGTGATTGCAACATTGAGAGGAGTAATGGTTGGAGGTTTACAAGATAAAGGAAAGAGTGCAGGAGAAGGATGGCGTTGGTACAAGTCTGGCATTGAAATTCCGTCCTCCATACTGACATGGGCAGCAGGTGAACCGGATGATCAAAACAGTCTCCGCGAGGAGAGGTATATAGCATGGACGAAGGAAAACAAGTTCATTGATTTCTCTACCCCACGGCAATTTCTATGTGAATGCTCAATGATCCAAGACGATTAGGAGTTCAAGAACTGGAAGCGTGACCAGGGTCCACCGACCTGTCGGTAGAGGCATTTAAGTTATGCCAATAATACAGTGTTGTTGATGCTGTACATCGATCGCCTTTTTTTCTTCATTGTGTGCGCAAATCTTTGGATCTTTGTATTGGAGAGTGTGCAATCCTGCGATTTGAATGTATTATCTAGCATCACGTGTAAAAAACAGACGTCAATGTTACATCACATAGCACCGGCATCCACAAATTAAATGAAACATTTAATCCAGCTCCGAACAGATTTGGAATTCAGTACAACTATCCATGAACCTAAACAACTGCGGGATAATCGAAGCATGACATGTGGAAGCCACCGTCAAACCTTGCGAAGCAAAAAAGATGCTTGATAAAAAAACATTCTCTTCAATAAATGTCCCAGAAAAATTAAGCATCTACATCAGTGTTTCTCAAGGTGGGCCCTGTGGTCCAAAAGTGGGCACAGGCTTTTGGAAGTGTACTGGGTGAGTGACGGAAAAATGAAAGCCAGTATTTGAAAAGAACGACGATAATTTTTCTTGTTTGTGCTTAACGAATTAGTTTTATAAATCTTTTTATTGCATATATCTAATATTACTTTTATAGATATAAATAGTATTATAATCATTTAGGTTTACGAATTGCTTAAGAAATTAAGGTGACTATGGTGACTGCAAGTTATCGACCTTAGACCAGTCAGATATTGATTATATATACGCATGCTTGTCGCCGTTTGAGTTCATATCATATTCTCTGCGCAAGTCTCGATGGCGACTTCGAACAAACGTCAATGTGTGAGACGCTTTAAAGAGGAATTTTTGCTTCTTGGATTCCAATCACCCGACGATGGAAAGCCTGAATGCATTGAATGTGGAACAACCCTAATAATGAACGGTTCAATGAAACCTTCAAAGTTATCAAAGCATCAAAATGCCAAACATCCATTATCGGTTGGAAAAGATGTGACCTACTTTCAACGTCTAGCGAAGAAACACACGGATAATGCGCCTATGAAACTGTTCGATTTTACTCGAAAAATGCATCAAATGTCCATCAAGACATTAAAACCCAGCTATTGCGTCTCACTGATGATTGCCAAAGCCGGTTATCCCGATACTGTTGGTGAGCGATTGATAAAACCAGCCATGGACGTTTGTATTCGCGAGGTGTTGGGTGATTCGGCGGCCGACTCGATCAAACAAATCCACTTTCAAATGACCCTATACGAAGGCGCCAAGACGAAATGGGTTCTCAGTTGGAAGCGTGTTTGGTTGACATTTTACGAAACTCTTTGTTTTCTCTGCAGATAGATGAATCAACAGTGTTTTCGTCAGCTCTATTACTCGCCTATGTCCGATATTTTGATGGAACGGACTTGCGCGAGGAAATGTTGTTCATCAAAAATTTGACTACCGACACAGATCTATCTACAACACCGTGATGGAATTTTTCGAGGAAAAAGATATTCCATTGATAAATCTAATACATGTCGCGACCGATACATGGCGCTCGTGCATTGACTGGCATACCAAGGATTCGTTGCGAGATTGAACAAAGTGGCACCACATATTAAATGGATTCATTGTATCATTCATCGTGAACATTTTTGGCTGCCAAATCTCTTGGCGGAGAAATGCAAGATGTTGATGATATTGCTGAGAGACTTATAAATTTTGTGAAAGGCAACGCTCTTTGTGAAAGACTCTTTCAAAACTTCTGTGACTCTCATCGAAACTTGGTTCTGCATACGGAAGTACGCTGGCTATCCAAGGGAAAGTCATTTCAAAGGTTAGTTGAGCTGTGGGAAACTCTGGTGGGATTCCTTTACGAAATTTCATCTGCAGGCAGGAGTACCGGTAAGCAAAAGCAGACCGCCTTAAGTCTTAGAAACGAGGCAACTGAGAGCGTATTCAAGTCCAAAATTCATTATTTAGCTGATTTATTTTATCATTTGAATACAGTAAATCTGCAGCTGCAAGGCCGTCGAACAAATTTGATTGAATGCTCAGATAATATCAAAGCGTTCGTTGCAAAACTCGATCTTTGGATAACATTGCTAGGAAGAAATTATTTGAAGTTCTTTCCACACCTTGAGAAAACTTCACCATCCAAGGAAATAATTCATTCGTGCATAACGCATTTGACTGGTTTGAAAGCAAATTTGCTGTCTTTTTTTGATGACATGTTGAAATTCAATCCACCACAATGGCTGATTGCCCTTCATACTTTCGACCCATTGATTGATCCTGAATTAGATCCTGTCATGGCAGAGGAAATTATTGAAATGAAAGAAAACACCTTCTTCAAAAATAAATTGGCATCGGTAGGTATCTATGCTTGGCTGCATACAACAACGCTAGCACCAAACCTTTTCAAAGTCGCCTTACCCTACTTCCTTTCGTTTCCCACTACATGGCTGGCAGAGATAGGATTTTCCCATGTTGTTCACATTTTATCAAAAAAGCGGAATCGGCTGGATATTGAGCACCGTGGTTTGCTTCGGCTAAATTTGAATCAATCATTGATTGTGAACATCGATGAACTCGTAAAAATCATCAAAATTAAGGGAGTCATTGATAAGACAATACACGTTGTTTTCGTCTTGAACAGTTCAAGTTTCATGTGTGATTTAGTGAAATTATCATGGAGATGTAATTGCTAATCAGGAATACACACTTATCTTTTCTAAGTTCTATTTTTTCAAGTTTTAGGTTACGCAAGTGGTAGACTTTAGGGCAGCTTGTATGTAAAAAATCAAGAAAAAAAATACAAATAGATTTCACGATATATAGACCAACGAGTGTAAGTATATCATTTTTAGGGTTTGTCATTGAAAATGAGAAGGCAAAAGAAAACTTACATATAAAGGTAACGAAAGACGTTTATTGTACAAATATAATATTTCCATCAAATAGTGTTTTACAAGTATTTGACCTATGAGCATATTGAGGACAATCATTTCAAAATTTGATATTCACAATAAGACTTGTAAAAACAAGCTTGATTTTTAAAAATGGACCCCAATTTTTCACTAAGGAAAAACTGGGCCCCAGCACGTCAAACCTTGAGAAACACTGATCTACATCAACAGAAGGTCACAAAGAATTGCAATTCTAGATGATAAGTATCGTTGCAATGACCGTTTTACTGTTTATAGATTTAGCTATAAGGTGTGACTCGCCACTGAAATTGGACCGAGTTGTGGTTGAAAAAGAGCGCATCTGGCCTTGACAGGGTTTACACATGAAGGACGACTCAACTAAAGCTAGACTACCTATAATTCTTGTGCGCCCATAAGCGGCAAGCAATGCACTGGACAGTATTAGATTCTTAGCCAATCAAAGACTGTACGGTTTGAAAACTTTAAAACCGATAGCATCCCAATATGTCTTGACGTGTACGAGTATATTGTTCGATAATTCGTAGTCTATTCGAGTATGCGTCACCATTATTTGCATCTTTGCCAGTGACTATTGAAAATAAAATCGATAGATCCCAAAACTGTGTACGTTCTCTACCTGAAGACTTTCGTGTATCTGACTGCACTTGTCCTGGACTACCCTCTTTGAAGCAGAGCGTCATGCAGCTGCTCTTCGCTTATTTTGTGATGTTCTTCATGACAATTCGAATGTGATTCACCAGATAGTGTCAAACATCTCCGTCCGATTCACATTCAGCGCGAAGAGGTTGCCATTTCTACCATTTGCATGTGCTATGCACCGTCAATTGAAGCATTTTTGTGATTATCAATATTTATGCAGCAGCATGCATTTCCTTTTTCTTCTATCAATTTATTCTCTTCTTCTGACGCATTTCCACCAATATTTCAATGTGATTTTCATTTACAAATAAATACAAATACAAGCTTTCATGTACATATCTAATCACCTCTATGTGCTGCACCTACAGAATCAGATTGGTTAACTCATTCAGTTTCCTAGAAGTATCTTAGCAAGTGAGCAAAAAGGAATTCCTAATACCTTTCAGAGATAGGAAAGACAGTCGTGCGTCGCTTACGGATTGCTGTGAATTCCTCCAAAGTGCCTCGATTGCCACGATTCTTTCAGATTTGAAGAATTCAGGGCATTGCGCACCAGTTTCATCGTTAATGTTGGTCGGTCAGATTCGTCGTTTAGAGGTTGACAGATGTGAGATATTCGTCAACCAGGAATTAGTCAATAAAATTTTCTTTGTAGAATAGAAACCCAAAACCATTGCTGCAGAATCCTTAAATAATTTACATAATATTAATGGTTATGCAATGATAGCTTTACAGTGTTCATACCGCACTAGAATTAACTAAATTTTTGGGTGCTTGAAGTAGGCTCTATGCTTGACTACTACGCAATAGTCCCTTTTATTGTATTGTATGCTTAATAAGGTTGGATAAGACACTGGCGGAAGGGCGAATTGAGTTGAAATATTTCCCAATAATATTTTCAACGGCTTACCACGTTTTCGGCACAGTAGATTTCGAATCCGCCATTAAAAAATTACTTCATCCACATCCTCTCTAGGGAAGTGAAAATTCCCCATGGAAAATGTTTTATTGGGTTTTGTGTTTTAACATATGAAGAACTCGGCAACAGGTATTCGCTAAGGTATTCTTGCGAGACGACAGATGTATATAGTTACTTCTATAATAGGAATCTTGCTAAAAATCAATTCTTGGAAGATCCCTGTGGAAGATGAGCTAGGATCTGATTAATTGTACACAAAACCTGCACATATACAGTCGTCACCAATAGTCTGAGACCACCAGATCCTGTGTATGATATCGCCACTTTATCGACAGATATCTGTGTTCTGACTTAAGATATCTATGTTATGTTTTTAACAAATTGCTCTGGTGGATAGTTGAATTTGAAATTTGAATTTTCATGACTGAATATGAATTGGAATTTGAACATGCTTGCCTCAACGTTGCCATTCTTTCTTTCAACTGGCAATCGCAATGGCTGAATTTTCGACAGAACTCCGAGCTCAAATAATTGTACTTCATTCAGAAAACTGGTCTCAAAGGCGAATTGCTGCGAAATTCAACATCTCAAAGACGAGAGTGCAGAAGACAATATCCCGGTTTGAAAATACTGATGAATTTCAGTTATTGAAACGCAGTGGCCGTCCAAGATGCACCACAACCAGAACTGATCATGCAATACGACGATTAGCGGTTAAGCATCATGAATGGACAGCTTCTCAGATTCGTAACGAATTGCGCTTCATGCAGCCATTACCAAGTGAAAACACCATCAGGCGGCGTTTGAGAGTGAAAATCAACCTCAAATCAAGAATTCCAGCCGTGAAGCCTTTGTTGTCAAAGAAAAACATACGAGACCGAAGAACGTTTTGCGGACGATTGAGATCTTGGACTCCAGAAATGTGGGCCGAAGTGATGTTTTCAGACGAAACAATCATAAGACAATTCAGCCGAGTCACTTTACGTGTTCGACGTCCAGTTGGTAAACGCTATTGCTTGAAATACGTCCGCCCATCCGTCAGAAACTGCTCTCAGCTTATGGTTTGGGGAGCTATCTCCGCTAAAGGACGCGCAGCCATCACGTTCCTTCCTCCCGGAACCACCATGAACTCGCAGAGGTACCTATCAATTCTAAAAGAAAAGCTTCCAAGTTACATGGCTGTTCACTCCTGCAAGTATTTCCAACATGATGGAGCGCCATGTCATACGGCAAAGTTGGTACGAAGCTGGCTTGGACGTCAAACGTTTCAAGTCTTGGAGCCATGGCCGGGGTCCAGGCCAGACTTGAACCCCATTGAGAATTGCTGGAAGCTTCTCAAGAAGAAAGTGCATTTCAAGTACTCCAATTCCTTGGAGGCTCTGAAGCAGAATATTTTGACCACCTGGACACAAGAAATTTCGTCAGAATATTGCAAATCTCTAATCGATTCAATGCCTCGACGAATTCAGCAGGTGTTAACAAACAATGGACATTCTACAAAATACTGATCTTTCTGTGTTTTCATTTGAATGTATTTTAAATATAGGTCATTGTGTTACATTCTATGTGTGTACTGGTTTTCTAACATAAACTATAATTCATGGAATCTTAAATAAGGGTAAAGTTTTATAATAAAGTTGAGTATCTAGATTTGAGACAGGGTGGTCTCAGACTTTTGGTGACGACTGTATATGCACAGGGTGTTCACGTTGATCCCGCTCATTATCAATGAAGATATTTTAAAGAAAATAATCGATAACATCTAACCTCACTGATTTAAAATTTCCATGGAGACGGAACGCCCACGAAAGGACTGGAAAAGAAGCTAGAGGTGGCGGAGATGAAGATGCTGAGGTTTCGAACAGTTTGACTTTGCTGGATGAGGTTAGAAATGAAGTTATCATGAAGAAGGTGGAGGTTGGTGAGCTGGCCGCGAAGATGACAAACAGAAGACTGCGATGGTTTGGCCCCGTACAGAGACGGAATGAGAGTTATGTAGGGAAAAGAGTGATGGATATGAAGGTCGGTAGGAGAAAGGCCAAGGAGAAGATGGCGTGATAGCGTAGAGGAGGACCTGAAAGCCGCGGACCAGGACGAGGAGGACGCCCAAGACCGAAACGAGAGAAGATTAGATTTTTATGAAAATTATTCAAACTTCAAACTGTCGCTAATAGAAACTGAAATTATATATGACCTATTCAACAATTTGAATTGTGAAATATCTTGTTGATTCTCTTCTCTGCGATGAGAAAATTAATTTTATTGTCTGCGTCGCCATTGTTCAGTAATTGTCATATAGTCTCCGTGGCACAGTGGTAAAGTACTTCGCCTAACGATCTTCTGGTCCAGAGGTCGAGCCACGAAAGGGTCATTGGAAGTCGACAGGAAGGGCATCCGGACCAAAAGATCACAGCGCTCTAGAAAAGTCTGACTATGTGTCGTATCTTCTTAAAAGAAAAAAGTAAAACCATCGTACTCCGCATGTAGAAAGTGTATATGTATTCGCTTTAGCGTGTACATACTCGAACATGCATTATATTTGCATCATATAAACAAACTTTATGTTCTATATACTTCATAGAGTATATATTTAACAATTAAAGATACCACACTATGTCAGTACCGTCCAAGCACCCAGCAAGTGGGAGTAGTGACGTTAAACCATTCGACAGCGGCTGAGGTAGCTGCTGGAGAGTTTCTGATCAGATGAAAAAGAGATAGATGTAGATCAGAAACTATAAAGAAATAGAGAAAATGTACTATCTATTCATATAGTTTATAACATCAGCTACGACGATTGATTTAATGTTTATATAATTTAAAAAAATATTGGATATGGATATATTTCTTGAAAAAATGAAATATCCATTAAAAAAGAAATGATGGCCAATAGAAAGGAAATGACATTAGCGCAAACAAATAAAAATGGTGCTATATTTTTATATACCGGCTGTCCCAGAATTTCATTTTTATTTTGCAGGAAAACTAATAATGATACAGACATGAATCAAGTTTTATTTTGAAAAGCAGACATGGGAGATTTGTTTGATATATGCCCGGCTGCTAAAATTTCCTTTCAAATTATATCCTGTATGAAAAAACAAACACAATACCAACATGAATAAAACTATATTTCAACACTTACGAGCAGTTTGAAGTAAGTTGATGACCTTTGTTCAATTTCAGTTGGTAAAGTCTGTCGGGCAAAGAATCGATAACTCTTGCGAACATCTCTTGATCAATTGTCGAACACACATCAGTAATCCTTTCTTTCAATTCAACCAAACTTGTCATCTTTTTCTTGTATACCTGATTCTTGACATGACCCCAAAACCAATAATCCAAGGGGTTGATGTCAGGAGAGCGTGCTGGCCAGTGGAAATCAAAGTGACGACTTAAGATTCGATCTTTGAAATTCTTTTGCAAAAACAATTTTATACTGTCTGAGACATAATTCTTTTTGATTTCAAGAAGGGAATGCAGTGAGACTCCAACATTTCAAGATACGAAGCAGAAGTGACACTTCCATCGAAGGAATAAGGCGGTATAACATATCATCTGTTGAGACCTACCCAAACCGTCAACCTTGAACTGTGTAAAGGTTTGGGTATGCGAATTTGAGGACTGCTATCATCCCAAACAGTACCAGTCAACGAAGACGTTTCTCCGGAAAGATGAAAATGAGCTTCATCTGTAAACAGAATGTCACTAAAGTCACTTCCGAACTTTTCGATCATTAAGTCGACAAATTCCAAGAGTTTCTGAAAATCAGCTGGAAACAGTTCTTGAACAAATTGAGGACGGTAAAGTTCCAAATGCAAATCGCTTCTCATTATTCTGTGCACAGAGCTTTTGGAAATCTCGGATGCTTCAGCAACCTCGCGCACAGAGCAGATTCCAAAATTGTTCTTTGATTTAAGTTCTTCCACTGCTCCAGAAACAGTCAAAGCACGATCACCACTTAATGAATGTCGCCCTGATTTGGGGAGGTCTTGAATTGTCGAAGAAGTTTCAAATTTCTTGACGAGATTTCGAATTTCGCCATCAGTACAGGGAGGATGCCGTTCACCAGTTTCCTTCTTATATGCACGCAAGGTAGCAGTTGGAGAGCCACCAGATGAGTAATACAGTCGAATAGTGCGAGCGCGTACAGAGTTATCCATCTCGTCAGAGCACAGTAAGAACCAGAGTGAATCCAGTAGAAGAACAGTCATTTGAAAATTTTGTCGAGATTCGATGAAGATATCGGACAATGACTCGACAGCTGAATAATAAGCTAATAAGTAGAAAACAACTTTCAAATGTCGTGTGATAGAAATTACCATAGATATTTCAGGCGTTGATCAATGAAGAACATCACTCGCATCACTCAATTGGATAACAAAACAATCATTATTATTACAGAATCTATCGAAAAACAGTGATAACTTTGCCGCAATGAAAAAAAGAAAAAGAAACCATTTAAGCAGCCGGGCATATATCAAACAAATCTCCCATGTCTGCTTTTCAACATAAAACTTGATTCATGTCTGTATCATTATTAGTTTTCTTGTAAAATAAAAATGAAATTCGTAGAGACATCTGGGACAGCCTGTATAATGATAACATTAATTACATTTATTCATTTATCAATATACTTTGGAGCGTCAACCTTCCCATGTTCCCAGCATTATGGTGCATCTTCAAGATGGGCTTCGATCGTGGAAGTTAGCCACGATTCAAGAGCTACAGGCAAATGAAAGATTGAGAAGACTTAGATTCTTTCGAGCTGCTCTTCAAGAGAAGCGATTGCATCCTAATTTCGGTGTAGATCTGCTTTAGCGATGACGCCACTTTCCATATCAACGACTCATCACCGAAGCGTCACAAAAGCTTCACCAACTCCTGTAAAAGTCTGCTTGGAAAGCTTGATAAGCGGCACATCAACTGAAGTCACTTAATAGGCTTCCCACTCATTTTTCAAGTGCCCACTCATTTGTGTGCATTTTGAGCAGGAACTTTGAACTTCGATGTATCACCGAAATTAATTATATCAGTAATTATTACACCATAAAAACCCTGACTTTTCATCAGTTATGAAAAATGAAACTATCGTTTATATTTGACTGAAAAGGACGAAATTCTTGATTCAAACTTCACTTTTATAGATTCATGAGAAAATTGATAAATGAATTATATTTCATCAACATGCAAATTAATCAATTTTTACTTGCCAGTTGTCCACTTTGTGAGAGGTAAAAGCGACGGGTGACTTCAGATTGCCACTGTATTCTTACCGATGCATCTTTCGTTAGCGTGCCTTCTATAAGAAGACCACAAATGTGTTGATCAATTTTTTGTTTTATGTTTATCTGAAAGAAGAGGACAAATGTAATTAATCATAACTAAATTCAGCAAGAAAATCACATAGGAATCACATTACACACGGATTACAAGTCAGACTAGCAACCAGGAATGCGGGACTCCAGTTATAGCCCGTACGAAAATAAATGGGTATGTTACATAGTATGTCACATACTATGTTGGCGTAACGCTTTTCATATTATGCGATTGTATGCATTTCGCATACCTTTGACATATGTATGTTTGCTTGCATTTCGCATACCTTTGTCATACGTATGCGAAATGGTATCTTACATACTTTTTGTTCAGGTATGCATTTCGCATACTTTTGTCATACATATGATCTAGAGTTGCACGTTCTTTTTGTGCATGTTGATATTGTTATAATTAGGTCTTAAGCGTATTTGCCTCAGACTTTTTCTTGTCGGTGAAGTATTAGCCCCTAAAATCTCAACTATCAATAGACATATTTCCTTAAGATTATAGGGTATACACAATCGTGTGTATTCTTTCTCGTGGTGGTATCAGTTTTACATTTGCTGTCGACCTTGTTACTATAAATAGCGTTTTAAATTTAAAAATCACGGTTTTTGCAGTTTTACAAACATTTTACGATTGATTATTTTCTACACAAAATAATTTCCCAAAATTGACTGCTTTTTCTCATGGTGACATGCATTTTGCATCAAAGGTTGGTCTTGATACCATAAATTACATTTTAAATTAGGCTTATTGTTTAACTAATAAGCCTAAAATAATGTATAACTAAAAATCTGAAGAACTATCAATTGATATACCAAAACTAGCAACGTATAAAAAATAAGAAAATGTATTTCTAACAATTTTGTACGGAGCTTCCGAATAAAAAATAATTTTCGTTTCTAAAAATTATGTACAGAGGAATTACTAACAAATCAACGTACATTAATACACGAGAGACTTGTTTCTAACAATTATGTACGGAGGAATAACTAAAACGAATAAAAAATAAGATTTGTATCTAACAATCACGTACGGAGGAAAAACTAACAACGAATAAAAAATAAGATTTGTATCTAACAATTACGTACGGAGGAATAAGTAACGTATAAAAAATAAGATTTGTTTCCAACAATTATGTACGGTGAAATAACAACAGCTATCAATGTCCAAAAAAAATCTTGAATGTACCCTTATGAGTGTCGAATTTCTGTTTCATCTTCATCATCTATTTCATCTGTAGCTGTGTTTTCAGTCTCTTCTTGTTGTTTCTTCATCTCTTCTCGGCTCTTTCTTCTTTCTTCTTGGTTTACCTGTCGTGCGATGTCATTAACAAAAGTCATCACCGTCTCGTCATTGCTCGAAGTCGTAGCTTCATCCTCCATTCTATCGTATCAGTCGTCATCGTCCACCGCCTGTAGTCTTCTCGTCATCGTTCGTATAACTTTCCACACCTGTGATTGACTCAGGGCTATCGGTTGATCTCCTCAGCTGTGACCATCTCCTTCTGATCATACCTGAAAATTTAACACTTACCTATTTTATCTCCTCCATGATCTCATTCGGGTTATCGTTTTCCTGTCCAACTCCTCGACCTTGATCGCCTCCTCTCCCATTTCAGTTGCAATCGTCAGCCGGGATTCGCGAACTATAACTCTAATTAGTTTTGGCATTTGGTTAAAAATATCTAGCGTAGATTTTACATCACTATAACATTTTTTCTTCAATGTCCTTTAATAAGTGCTGAAGCATAGGTTGCATATTGAACCATGTATTACTGAGGCATGAATCACAGGTAGGATGTTCCTTATGCATCCTATACATGCTCATGTAGTGCACATATTTACATACGCAAAATTCATATGCAAAATGCATACGTTTACATACGTATGCAGTTCACATACGTAAACATACCTATGATTTCACATGCAAAATGCATACATTTACATACGTATGCAGTTCACATATGAGTACATACTGTTACATACCCATTTATTTTCGTACGGGAGGTCTAGTAAGTACTATAAAATGTGAAAATTAAGTACTAGGTCGACTCTATACGGGAAGCGCTAATTTGATTATAACTTAGTTTGCATTATGACAATTCATGTTGTCCAATCTCACAAGGAAAGAAAATTTGGTCTCGAAGTGAAAGGAGTTTAGTGCTAGAAGTAAATCATGACGGGCCTTCGGCGTACTGCGCCTTCTGAGGTCGACATATAGTATAGTGGCTTGCATCCTTACCTCGTACTTAGTATTGTTATCTTTTGTGTTGGAAATTAGAAGTTATGATTAGCCAGAGACTATCAAGATATCGATATATTCCCGGATTAGATATGATTTGCTCATTCATAGATTTTGCGGTATAGACATCAATTTCATAATGAACAATAGACATCTCTAAGTCACAAAATGAAAAACTACATTCTTTCGAGAAGAAATAAGCGTTTGCTCCCTTAGCTATCTGTCCACCCTCGCTGTGATGGGGTGCACAACAGCTGAGGGAGGAAAAGTTAATATTTCATCTCTCAAGAAAATAACTGTACGTTACTTTGATGGAGACAGGTTGACATCATGACAATGAGTTATACTCAGGAGTTTGTAGTCTCATCACTTAAAAGGACTCCGACTACGACCCACATCCCTGCGAGTAATGCCGATAAGTCTTTCGATGTGCGGAAGCAATTTTGAACGTTGACGTAGCTGAACAGAATTGATTTTGGAATTTATTAAAATCTCGATAAAACACCTCCTGTGTACGACATGGATTGTTCAATCAAAAATTCTAACTCAATTTTAGAAGATCAGAGGCATTACAATGAAGATCATTCGCGTTCAGTTTCGGGTTCTGGTAGTAGTAGTGGGATTCTCAGTTTTCTATAAATTCCCACATCAAAAAACCTTTGCACATACGTGCAAGCTTTGAGGATGATGATTTCTCATTCAACGCTACAGCGTGGACACAAGAAAACTTATGTCGAGTGCCGATTGATCGATTCATCATTAAGTCATATCTTCGAAAGTTGTGCACTATGTTACGCGGCCCACGCAATTTTTCACTAAAAAGATTATGTTCAAAGCTTCATTTTAAGTACCCCTAAAATCCGAAATTTTCTGAGAATATGAAGTTATCAATTGCATAAGAATTAGCCTTCATTTGAGTGATATTATAACCGCTGTCTTTTTCCAGCTATGACATCATGTGAAACGGGGTAAATGAGTAATTCTAATCTTAGCATATTTTCTCTTTATGCACATGGATTATGACAAAAATTTGATAATAAAGTAGCATAAAGGAAAACCGCACTCCACCATCACCGGTTATTTCTGGTTTTCCTCAGAACAGGCCAGTCTAGATCTCCTAAGGCTTCACATGGTCAATTATTTGATTTTCATTTGTGATAACTCACATTGGATAATGAGGTGAATATTGGCATTAAGCAATCCAATACAGATGATCTACATCTTTGTTTGGACAACCATGATGCATAACTTCCCTTAGACTGCATGAACAGGATCTTTCCGTGTTCATTAGGGATGCTGCACTTGATTCGAAAGTGAGCAAAAGCAGACTGCTTAGTGGCAACTGTATAATTTAGGCATTTCTAACATCATAAGGCGTCACTAGTGGACATGCTCACACATGTAGGATAGAGCACCGAAATGATGCGTATTTATCGGCGAAATTATAAATAGAAAGGCTTTAGGAGATCTGGGCACATTCAAAGAGAAGCAGGAAGCACGTACAGGCAAAGGCATGCTAAGTGCTCACTGCCTAAAGTTAACAAGCAATTGAGCGGTTATAAAATGGAGAAAGACTGCAGAAAAATGTTATCAAATGTTAGGAATAATGTCACGATGCAAAAACTGATTAGTTCCTCGACAGATTCAGTTGATTACAATTCAAACAAGGATTGTATGATGAAGGACGACATTGCACTTGACAAATAAGTTGTCATCTTCAATGTCATTTCTCAACACTTGTCACCTATTTCCTGTAAGTGTCCAGCGCCGGAGTGGCAAAATGGGACATAACGTGAATTATATTTCATAAGGCTGTTTTTGCAATATTCAGAATAAATATGAAATTTTATATTTCTCGCAAGATAAATCCAACACTTGATTTCGATGGAAATACTCGCAGTATAAGCAAGTATAATTCTCAAGTCAAGTATAGTCTCAAGTACAAGAAAAACAATGATTTTCGAAAGATATTCACTTTGCCGTAATTGAGGTAAAAAATGAGTAAAAGGGAATTTTTATATCGATTACTTTACCCATAAAAATGGGAAAAGCAGGTTATATCGTATATGTACCTGAACATGATTGACGTTGCATGCAAATGGTGTGTCGTATAGCAACAAGCTCTATATTAAACTTCAGAAAATATATATCCAAGTTTTATACTGAACTGAAACTATACTGACAAAAAATTGAATATCATGATGTAATTTACCTGCAAAGTGGCAGCTCCGGGTGGCATTTGTGCACTATTTATCAAATCGCCATCAGCCACCTGCCTTTCCTTACCGGTATAGAATGACATAGGCATTGCATCTGTAATTAAGAGCACAATAAGTCAGTGCAGAACAAATCTACGACTTCTAAATTGCTGGAAATTATAGAACAGAATGCGGTACCCATAATGTGGATAACCAACGTTCAACGGATTCAACAAGTAGTGAAAATTAATATAAATAAACAAAACTTTCATTAAGACTCAAACATTACAGAAAGCATATAGTGGGTGGAGTGTCAATAGTTATGGTATGGAAGATCAACACGACATTTTATCCGCGAGCTTGGTCACAGTATCTCTCAGGTTACTGGCGATCCTCGTGAGCATTTTCGGCTCAGACAGAATCAGTTTCGCAGCCATTCGCGGAAATGCCTTTGTCATTTCAATGGCTGGTCAATTGTCTGCTTTATGATCTTTTACTTTTGCTCTTAACTTTTTCTGACTTACGTACTCACCTGTATCTTTGACTTAAATGCAAGTTGTTTGTCGCTTTAAATATAGCTATGATGAATTTACTGTTTTAGAGGATGAAAGACTTTCTATGTGCTAATGTATTTCAATGAAGGAGTGCAATACGGACGGTTTATTGAACTCCTAGAAATGTATGCACTTTTTGGAAAGTATTAACGCTATCATGGAAGCAATAATCATAGAGAGTATTGTACTGTGAAATATGAAGTTAATTCAGATCATTGTTGTAGACTTTAGCGTCCAGATATTGTTTTCCCATTACTTTTAGCATTAGAAATCTGTGATATTTGATGTTTACCGTCCAGCAATGGAGGTCATTTTACTAAATTCCATAGGATTTGAACCGGAGGAGAAAGTAGTTCAGAGTACATGGGTACTAAAGTACACAAGTACTCAGGTATAGTGCTAACTAATATAATACACAGGACGTGGCACCAAACAGAGAGTATCAGAGGTTGGCTGTCACAGCTTTGGGTCCACAGTTCAATTTCGAAATGGAAGACGTTACAATCACAACGGACGCGTTGATGGACATTGAAAGAGACCCAACTCTCCTCACGGACGACAATTACATCATCCGAGAGTTCAAAATCATGGATGTGGACAGGTTCCGAACCTTGGCTGACCCTGTTATTACAGCAATCACTCAAGTTATCAATTGATTAGCTAGTACACGCATTTGTTTTAACTGGATGTACATAATGTACAAATGTATAGTGTATCATTTCTTTTGCAGCCATGTTAGCGTTGGCAAGATTTTTAAAAAAATCATAATACACAGTAATATCATTCGCACATTATACATAAATAATACAAATTTCTCTTCACAGCAGATAAATACAGAGCAACATCAAATAAGTTCAACAGCATAGGCCATAGGTGGCACACACTGAATAGCAGTAGATACACTCAATAATTTAGCAACTAAGCGATGCATTAAATAAAGTGGGGAAAACTACTATCAGCATGCCACTTGCTACAATCTGATGGTGTCAATAAGTTCATACTGATGCAAGCCATATCAGATTAGATGCGTTTGCATCAAGAAGTTTATATATTTCCATTGTGATCGCAAAACTTGTGGATGAGTTCCTTCAACGTCCTAAAGGTCTGAAAAATAATAAAGCAACCAATTGACGAGATTCCAAATTGCTATTGACATCAGTTTCCGTAATTACATGTATCTTCATATTCCTAAGAAAAAATGACGGTGTTGAAATATCGAAGAATGCTTGATTGAACACCATTGACGAGTTGGTGGGGAAATATAAATTTCTCTGTTTGATAGAAGTCTAGAAGCAATTAAGTCTTGGTCACTTTTGAGTAACTTTTCTTATCTTTGAGCCGATAAAATAATATCACCCCTTTCACAAAAATTCATTGTATACTGCTGAATTGTGGATTTGCCAAATTTATCCATTATGCAACAAGATCTCACAATTTTATCCTAAATATGCTCGGCACATCAGTATTCATATTGAAATTTTTTCAGCTTGCTGTTTGTTTCATAGAACAATTTTGGGGCACTATACAATATGAAAATTTCCTGCTAGATATGCTATCTCCCCTGCCAGTTCGAATGTGGCTTCAGTTTGCAATTTTAAGAAATGTATTGAATCTCTCCAAATCATTTTTCAGTAGCACGATGTACGCATTCTATAAGGAATTATTTATTTTATTCTTTATAAGGAATGAAGAATTCAAGCTACAGTAACTGTCCAATATATGAATCTACGAAAAATTGAAATTTGAATTGGATAGCCGTCCAGCAATGAAACAGTCACAGCTTCTGAGAAACGTCTACAACAATGACACTAAGACACTTGAAATATCTTATTGCTATGTACGAGTCCACTGACGCGAACTCATACATAGCAATGCCATTGATGGACTATCCTGCGTGTCGTAGTTATTCGTTGTCTTTGATTATGATATTTTGCTCATTCAGTCGCTTGTGATGCCACGTTGAAAGCTATTGCCGTGCGGTCGCATATCTGAGCTGGTCTCACCTATTTTGATAATTACAAAATAAGCTGTTTTTAGTATTTCATTTACCGTTGTGTGACTTGATAGTTTAGTATTTGTGATTCGTAGGTGGTTCTTCGGTTTTCGGAGTAGTTACTTTACTTATCTGATCGTTGGACGGTTATTAGTACACATTTTACGGGCTTTTAGTGTTTTGGACTGCATCTCCGCTGAATTTGATCAGATTTTTATCGCGTTTTCGCTGATTTGTTTTCTACAGCGTTTCGCTGTAAATTCAGCGTAGGAACCGTTAATCTACTTCATTTAGTCCTTTAGATTTGGTAGCACAGTTAAGTAGATTTCTTTGGTTTTCAGATATTTACCTATTTTGGCGTCAGATTAGCATGAATTTGCACATATCTTAGTTATTTTATTGAGTTTCCCAATTTATTGCTCAACCCTAGACTTCTTGCTTTCTAGCTAAGGTCTTCCAAGTTTTCTTGTCACAGTTTTTTTCATCAGTTTATTAATCTTCGTTAAGCGATATATTTTATTAATTATATTATTAATCTGATTCTCTACCTCAGGATGAAACACTGACGATAATCTATTCTGAAGACAAAAGAAACGTTCGCGGCGTCTGATTTGACATAAACAGTCTTAGTGCCCAAGGTCCAAACCGGTCTAGAACCTACAACTCCTGCTGGCAACGAAAAAATTATTCATCGAATTCGTCATGCTATCGAGGAACATTCGCCCGACACAGACTTTGCGATGCTGAAGATCGACTTCAAAAATGCATTTAATTGTATTTCCCGACGTTTTTTCGATGAGTGCAGTTTAAATTTCCCTGAATTGTTGCGATATGTCAGTTCTGCACAACATTCCTTTCTTTATCATAATCTTGGTACATTGACATCATCTCAAGGCGTACAACAAGGCGATCCCCTTCCACCTTTCCTCTTCGCTTTGTCCCTCAATCGACTGGTTTCAATGATCGATAATCATTTGTGAATTTCATTCATGATATCTGGACGATGGGGTCTTCTGCTGAAGACATGAATAATTGGTTCAAGTTTGGCATATAATTGAAGCTGCATCATCAATAACTGGTTTAGAGCCGAACCTGACAAAATGTACACTGGCGTCGGAAAGTTTACGAACGATGGTGATATACCACTATTTAGCTACAGTACTCCTGATATGCTTTATTTAATTGCTCTCTCCCATTCCAATATTGTGATGTAGCGGTATAATTGATTTTCTCTGAGACTGTTATAACCAATCTCTTTCATGTGGATTTCAAAGAATTACTGAGATAGGAATTCCTAGAATTATTTTCCTGTCAACACCACGTGTCATTCAGGTGTTGTAAAATGTGTCTATTTTTAATTATCTTGCGGTCGTGTTTTCTTTTATAATGGGTCGACGAGCCGAATTATCGACCAAGACTCGAATTGAGGTCAAAGTTCTTCGAGAGGAAGGTTACGCATGTTCTGAAATCGCAAGTCGCCTGAATATATCAAAGTCAACAGCGTATGAAACATTGAAACGTCTGGGTACCCGACTACCCGACCAGATTTCATGAGTCGACCCCGCTCCGGGCGTCCAAGGAAGACAAATTCAAGATCTGATAGACTAATCCGTCGCATCGTGACCGAGAATCCTTTTATAACATCGGCAGAAATAAGAAGCAGGTTGGAAAGAGATTATAGTATATCAACTCAAATCAAGACTCGCCTGAAACAATGGAACCTCTCAGCCTACAACCCGGCCAAGACGCCCCTACTCACCCCCAGAATGCGAGCTCAGCGATTTTCGTTTGCCAAAAAGTATCGCCATTGGACACCGGAACAGTGGTCTCATGTACTTTATTTATTCCGACGAGTCAACCTTCCAACTGTTCGCTACATCTAAGCGACATGTTAGACGGCCCAAGGGTCAACGATACAATCATCGGTATACGACCGTAACTGTTAAACACCCACCAAAAGTTATGGTATGGGGGTGTTTTTCGGCAAAAGGAACTGCAGGTCTATACTTTTTACCTGCAAAAACGACCATGAACGCTTCAAGATACCTTGAATTGCTGATAGAAAAACTTGAGATTCATATGGACATTCACAATGCAGCTTACTTTTTACATGACTCAGCCCCATGTCATAAGGCAAATATTGTGTCACGATGGTTCCAGGAACAACACATTGAAGTGCTTCACTGGCCCGGCAATAGTGCAGATCTTAACCCTATAGAAAACTTGTGGTACATACTCAAACGACACGTCGCAAAGCAAAAGCCATCGTCTCTTCCAGAGCTTCAGAAGATCATTCGCGAAATGTGGTGCCTATTGATGCCATCATATTGTAAAATATTATCAGACTCTATGCCAAAACAGCTTGCTGCCGTCATCCGTCAGAAGGGCTGGATGACAAAATATTGACTGTGTATGCTTGTCCACATGAATTATATTCATAGTAAAAATGATAGCTATCAAACATGTGCGATTTTAAGGTTTTTGTTGAGAATATATAATAGCATTTTGTTGCATGGTTTTACATAACGAAAACGTTCATAGTTCGTAAACTTTCCGACGCCAGTGTATACATAACTTCATAATAGATCACAACTCGACTGGACAGGTAGTAACGGATGAGTCCTTGACATGCGTCCCCAATGCTGAGCAGCGTACAGATAATTTGTTTTTTTCGGATAACGATCCCATGTCATTATTTGAAAAAGTGACAGCTACTACAACTAATGATGACGATGACACAAGTTTCCAAAGTGATATGGAAGTTGACGAACTCGATGAAAAAAGGGCTGACCTGAGGAAAGCGCTTGGCGAGGATGCAGATATGGTTCGTGATGATGATCAATACATTATAAACTGGATACAGCATGAGACAATGCGAAAATCACATAGGCCTACAAATGACTCCTTTCGTGAATACAATGCAATCATTGTACGTAGAATTGTGGGCAAAGGCATATCCGAAATGGGATTCGACACTGAGTACTTAACTATCTCATTACTGAGGAATGAAGGTGTTCATGAAAAGGTTCATTCAATTATAAGAAAACTGTACAATGATGGATTCTCACCGAATACGTTGAGTATATATCTGCGGGCATTATATTCATTTATTAAATATGTTATTGAATTTAAGTGTGTGAACACATCCGAGATTGAGAAAGTTTTACTACGCAAGTGGAGAGACCTACTAGAAGCACAAAATAAGTCTTACAGGGACATTGCACGAGCAGCTAAGGTACATTCATTATTGCAGTTTAACTTACAGCGAGAGGAAGCGTTCCAGAAATATATCCGCAACAGACAAATGGTTATATGTTTGGAGGAAGAATGTAAGGCAATAGCAGCACGAATCAACGCGGCAAAGAAAAGAAATGAACCAGTATCAATATCAGATGATGATGTGCATACATTCAATAGAACCATAGTTTCAACATTCACAATACTACACAGTCAACGTCCCGGGGTTTCGGGTAATTTTTTGGAGACAGAGTGGTCGAATGGGATTTTGGACAAATCAACTGGTGAATATCATTTATCAATATGTTATCACAAAACATGGAAAAACGGCCCTGCTGAAATGATCCTCGTACCTTCATCGTTTCATTTATTTGATGACTATTTTAAACTGATCAGGTCCGACTTGATAAGACCTGAATAGATGAGAATAGACTTGAATAGATGAGAAAGATGCTCTGAGAAATCAGGTGAAACATTATGACACATCACAATCCGGGGTACGAGTAAGGGCATTACCATTCCTCATTTCACCAGATAAGAAAATGGTTCAGAATCACTCCAAAATACTTAACCGAACACAAAAGTTAACCAAAACTCCATACATGTGTGCATCACGTGTACGGCAAGTGATTCAGACAGCTTCAGTACACATGGTGCAGGAATCAAAAATAACACCTGCTGAAAGTGAGCAACTTTCCAATTATCTGAGACATTCAAAGACTGTGGCCGATGAATTTTATGCAGGCGGAGTCAAGAACGCTAACATGGGACATCGAATTATCGAGGCAGTTACTTCTTCAATAATGAGTACTGCACCTATTGAATTAAATGCAACTGTGAATACGCTTCGTTTTAACGAAGATGACGACGATGGGACGGGGTCAACAATATCATCAACTTCATCTGCTCCAACTACTTCAACTGGCGTGAGTTCTCGTCCAAGAAAAAGAGTTTCTGATACAAAACTTACTGAGCCGAAACAAACAAAGCGCAAGTTATATGAACAAAACTATTACAACTCACTTATCCAGAAAGCAGATAACCAAATCATTCCGAATTTTCCAAACAGAAAACCCACAAGAGAGAATGTGGAAAATTACATAAAGAATAGGAGTGAATTTCCAAAAAAAATAGTTGACATTGTTCTAAGAAGGTGGGTTGCGAAGCCTCGGCCTATAAGAGAAACAAATGAACAGAAGGAAGCCCGCATATACACTGATTAGAACACAAAAATGGAGTGGTTTGTGTTTGGCAAGAAGTAAATTTGCAGATGGAGATGGTTTATTTACCACGATGGAATTCATGAAAGGTGACACGTTATGTGATTATCACGGAAAATTGATCGAGGGTTCAGAAGCTTCAGATATCATGAGTAAGAGAAGTGACAGAACGTCAAGTCCTGAAAAAGACACGTCATACACTTTAGTATTCAAATGGAATGGGAAGTCATACGCGATCGATGCAAGAATTCCATGTCCGGGAGATAATCCTTTTTGCGATCACGGATCTGATGCTATCATATTTGGTAGATACTTTAATCATGCCGATGAGAAGGCGCCACATGTAAGAGGTAAGATACATGAATTTGAGGGACGACCTCACGTTATATTTTATGCTAAAACCGATATCTAGGCTAGCACGGAATTAACCTTCGATTAGAACGACGACACCAGTTCTGTGGAATGGATGACGGGTGGTGGCCGTCGAAAACAACCGAACACTCGAAATAAAAGTCCTAGAAAAAGTGCTAGCCCAAGGAGGAAGATTGACGCCAGACGTCGGAGTTAAATTTCAATGTTATATTACTAATAATGTACATATCAGTGATATATAGTTGATGCTGTTTCATAGGATCTTCTTACACAAAGCACAAACTCTCCTTTCTGGTGTTTTGGGTGAATCGAAACGTACAAAGCAATGGAATCATTGAAATTGCTCGAAGTTTCCGTCATCGCAGCAGAGTAGGAGGCGATATATGCTGATGTTGAATGGCGCTTTAATGAACGCAAGCCCAAACGGCCAAAGTGAAATCCCAAATGAGTTTGTCTTACTGCATTTGTTGTTCATTATATACCATCAATTTCTTCAAGTGCTTGCAAGACATTGTCATCGTACTCTTTCAATTCAAATTGAGCCAAAGATGGTCAAGTAGTACGAGCAATATACGCTAACTTGCTTAAAGACCCACATGATCAAAGCATGTGCAAGACTACTTGAGGATCATCGAGCTTCTGCAGTTTCTGTAATAAGTTAATTGCTTTATCTCGTCGAGATCTGATATAGGCATTTGTAAAACAAACGTCTCCGATCGGGGTGCCAAGAATTTCTGTATTAGGCTGAGAGAATTTCGCGATATCTGATGGAAATCGTTCATGTCCTTTCGGTGAAGAAGGAAAGAGTTTACATGTAACTGTTACTGAGCTACTCTGAAGATGATCAGCAGGTGCTGATCGAAATATATCGTCAATTATATAAAAAAAGAGATTATATTTTGAATATCGAACAAAACTTGATTTTTCTACCCAACTCAACATACTGATCTCAGTGTATTATATGTATAGCATATCAAACCATATTTGAAAGCATTATCAACATAACAAACGACGGTCGCAGGCCGGAGTCTGTTACAGGATAATGCTTGAAAATATCGTATGATATTTATCATAACGCATAGTTTTACCTCTAATTCGGAGTGATATCTGATGGTTTCCGTTTGTTATGCACATAATACACGGAATATATCAGGCAATAACCATGGACTTCTGAAAGCCATGGAAATCCATGCAGAAGTCGATGGAAATATCCAAATCCATTCACTTCCATTCGAGTCATTTGGCGCATGAAGACGGCGTGAATTTCTATCAATTCTGTTTATAGCCTACCACCACATCAATGGTGTCAAATAGCTGTTTTCTAACTTACCACTCAGATCGCAATGACGGCATGGAAAGAAAGAAAATTTGTAATCTCGATATTCTTGAAATATAGCATAATGTATCATATTCAAGATAGCATGACTCAACCTTGATAATGCAAGTGCATAAATAGTTCAATGGTCCGTCTAATTCTGATAGCATTCAAAGTTTGTAAACTAAAATTGTGCACTTTATGACCCTCTCTGAAGAAGAATGAGTGAACTTATATTAGTATCAAGAATCAAACATGTCCTTCGGGATTGCTCAATGATTGAAGAGAATTCTGCGCAATTCAATCAATACGCAAGACCGAATTCGTGAAATCTTGTTGTTGCAGGTTATGGAGCATAACATACCACCAAGCGGGGCATCAACATCAATGGACAGTGGCAGATTACAGTATGCGCTCAATTAAGGTGGAATTCGTCTATGGACCCTATTATAAGAAGCAAACAAGCCTCCAATTCAAGCTTCTATTTCGCAAAATTTTGAAGCAATTCTTTTATGTGCTCATAGCAACAGACCTTTTCCGTTATCCCCAGCTCTTCAAACTATGTATATGTGATATTTAATCATCTAGGAATTCATGAAAATTTCCGTGTGATATTTTTTCATATAATACACTGAGATAATTGGAAGACCAGAGATATCTGCACTAAACTATGCGTTATGAAAAAATATCAAACGGAAATTTTCATGAATTCCTTGATGAATATCACATTAGGTCTTAACTTTTTGCCGTAACAAAACGCAGGGGTTTTTATCTCATTAATTTATTTCATTGGTGTCTGCATATTTTTTGTCAATAAAATAAAGTTATCTAATGCTTTCAAATATCGTTTGATATCCGACACACAGGCGATCTTGGTTTGTTTTCTTCCATTTATTGCTTATATTACTTTGTTGCCTTTGCAGGCTCACTAGTATTTTGATATCTTCTGTTTTCTTTGTTTTTAAGCCCATTTGCTCAGTGGTTATGGGCTATTTTCTAGTCAATTTCCTTGCTTTCTTCATGCTTTAAGGGCACTTGATGGTGTTGTACGTATATGTATAGATCTCGTACTAATAATTTCTGCCCTCCTCCTTGCAGATTAATAATGGAAATGAGCTCTTTTTGCAGCTAAAGAGGCTGACCGAACAACCCCTCTGCTAGCTCTACACCTTCTAAAAAGGTGGCTGATGTTAGAGATGTAGTCTCTAACATCCTAAATGAGAGTCTGGATGATTTCTCTCATCATCCAAACTTTACCCTCGATCAAAGTGATGACTCTGATCGGGCATTTTCTTCTGTGGATAGGATTCTCCATCGCGTACAGCTACTTTACGTACTGAGAAGTGGTCCAGCCGCCCTATATCCGTGCTAGTTCGGTGTCCTTGCGGTACGCACCAGCAAGCCGCAGACCCGTAATGAGGTGCAGCAATGTCTGAGGTGTTTCCGTTGGGGTCACATATAGAGCAGTTGCTCATTTAGATGAGATGCATACGGTGTGTTGATACCCACCACCTTCAGGACAGTTGTCATGTCAATAAGAATGACAAGAAGTGCATCGTCTGTGACGGCGCTCATGCGTTGACGCACACCGGCTGTTGACGTTACAAGGACGTCAAAGAGAATATCCGGGCCGTCCCCTCCGCCAGAACTTTCGCCGCTAGCTCCATCAAAAACGGAAAGTCATTTTCCAAGGTCGTCTCCAGCAGTACCAGCTCGGATAGTGGATGGACAACTGTGACGAGACGGAATGACCGCCGACCACCCGTCGCGATATCGGTCCAGCCTCGGAAAGAGATATGCGACCAGAAGGTGAGTAAGGATGTTATGAAATATCTGCTAGAATGTTAACGGCTTTTCTATTTTCTTTTCATGACATCGGTGAGAGTTGCCAGAAGGAGACGATCAATGACGTGAACTTTATGTAACGCTCAAGAGCTGCTGTACCTTTTTTTTATCATGTCTTCAATTTTTATTATATTTAATAATATGAAAGCATGTGTGCCAATCGTTTTCCTCCCTATTGGAGTTTTCACCACCCAGCAAACATGTAATGGATTGCATCTCATTAGATATCTGCGCTGGCTTTACAAAGGTTCTCAGTTGGTTTGAGCTATGTTTCGTGAAATGCTATGATTAGTAAGAGAGGACAACGAGCTATGTACAGTATGTAATTACAGGAGAGCTTTTGAGCGTTTTTGAAAGTTGTCGGCGACTAGGAGTGATGATATATAAGGGAAGTTTTGACGGCTGAACATCTACCGAGGGGCGACGTGGCTAGCAGTAGGTTTACATCTACGGGTGGAGTGCTACCAACGAAGAGTCGGTGACGAATTAAAATCAGGGCTAGTTAGACCAAAGCGTGCAGTCACTGACAGTAAGTTTCGGGGACGGCAGGATCTGGGTCTAGTCGCTGATTAACTTTGTTTAAGTGTTCTTGGGGAGTATACTGCGGGAAAGCAACTGCTGTAAAGTCAACTCAGATTGCAAAGAGCTCATTAATATTCAAAAGCTGACAAGCTAAAAGAAAAAAAATAATATCAAGTTTGAAAGTAGAAGAATACAGTTTTATTTGAAGAGATCACGACTTTTGCAATTTGGCCTTTTAACTGGAATAGAGTGATAAAAAGTTATAACATAAATTTGTTGTCAGATTTGGGATAAGATGACGGACATTATCAGTCTATCCCGCAAAGTTGCTGGAATAAAGGGCCACATTACTAAAGTGATGAATGAGATAAGAACACTACTAAGTAAGAATAAGAAAGAGTGATTTTGGCTTTACAGAATGTTTTGTCTGAGAATAGATACCTTTTGGTAGATGAAATTTATGCGTTGGTCACATTGTTAATTGGCGACGATAGAAAAACCGATACGAATGTAAAGGAGAAAGATATTGACCTCGTAGATGAGAAGATAAACAGCATTAATGAATGTTTTAAGTTAAGTTCGAAGACGAGTCAGAAGTAGCGAAAGTGAATGCTGTTTAGTAAAGTTAAGTTTACCAAAGTTTTCTGGAAAACATTAGTTTAAATGGAGGTCAATATTCGATACTACTGTACATTCGCAACATCGTAATTTTCTGATGAAGCTAAAATGCTTAATTTTGAGATTAATTTCTTGTCTAGATGGTGACCCTCAAGAGCTAATAAGTAACTATACCCCAACAGAGAGTTCTTATGACGTATATTTAGCGAGACTAGACTCAGCTTACGGTGTAGATCAGCGACAGGTGACAGAGGTGGTACGCAAGGTGAGAATTGGAAAGACGATCGACGGAGAAAACCTGGTGGAGCTGCGACGGTTTATAACGGTTTTGGAAGGTTCGGTGTTGGTGACAGGCAACTCCTCGATCGACGGACACAGCGACGCACTGTTTCACACGGCAAAGGAACGACTGGCCAGAGAGCTTCTACGGCAGCACGTGAAATGGGCTTCAGATCACAAGGTAAGAGAGAATTTTGAATCTCTAATTGACTTTCTAACCGAGTGGTCTAAAGTAATTTTATGTTAAGAGTATTTATGTTGAAAGTAAAGTTAGAGCTAAACCACCTATGCATGTGTTCAAGTAAATAATGAAGATATTAAATGCAAAAGTTTTCACAATGGAGCAGGTGCTTTCCATCCTACATGTATTTACCATCAAAGAGAGCTTAATAAAAATTAAGAGTCACTACTTGGATAATTGTAACGATTTTAAAATGCGGAATGCCAAAGAGAGAAATGATTTTGTATTCAAGAATCGCTTATGCAGAGTGTATTTGAAATCAAACCACACTGCAAAAGATTGTCGCAATGTGAAGTTAAAATGTAAAATTTGTCCAGATGGTAAGAACCGCCATCAGTTTCTTTTACATCATGGAAAAGTAATTGACTCTGAGCCAAGGCTTGACAGTAATGTAATTGAAGCAAGTAATTATAATTTTCCACCGAATGCAGTTTCTTTGCAAACAGTACCAGTAATTATGTCTAACAACGGCAAGAAAGTTTTTAGTAATACTCTCTTGGACATAGGAAGCAATTGTTCTTTTGTCAGTGACAGTGTCGTCAATGCTTTAGGTTTGAAAAAGATGTCAAGTAAAGTTAAAACTATGAATGCGGTGAATAAAGTAAATGAGAGGGTCTCTGTCGCGAGAGCTAAACTGAGTCTAGAGAACGTAAACGGGGAGTACAAAAGTAGCGAAGTTATGTTGTCCATTAGCTCCTTATTAATGAAATCTAGACCGATCCACTGGGAAAGCGTTAAGAAGGAATGGTGTCACCTAAAGAAAGTTAAATTTCCGAAATTGGCACAGAGAGACCATCATGAGATGCTGATAGGCGCAGATTAGGTATTTTATCATCGAGTGTTTAAAGCGGTAAAAGGGAAGAAGCATCAACCAGTAGCTAAGTTAACACCTTTGGGATGGACTTGCGTAGGAAAGACGAAGGCAGTTACGTGTAAACAGTTAACTACCAACTTTTGTGATGTGGAAGACCAGTTTGAGTCAGGCGTTAGTCGGTTATGAGAGTTGGATGTTTTGGGGATTAAAGATGTTTTAAGAAAGTAAGATCCTGACCTCTGATAAGATGCTGGCAAATACTATCCTTTTAAATTACGTTTCATGGAACACGCGCGTTCTTTTAACAATAAGACCAGCAGTGCACTGGCAGACCACAGATCTCAATGCAAGCATATTGTGTCTATTGACAACTTCATTTTAGATATCTTGGACAAATGTAGGAATCCTGTCGACACTCGTTTGAGTGAAGCTCGTTGTATCAAGAGCATGAAGCCCAACATTAACCGCAAACATGAACTGATTGATTTTTAGTCTGATTCTCACATCCCACACACCACTATATAAGGTTACAGAGCTTTGTCATCACGCTCTCCTTACGCTGTCGGTCTTACTTGTGGTTTTAGGTTGTGTTGCCCCTGAGGAAGCGCGAAGGCGTGAAACGTCGGGCCTGTAAATAGCTTTTAACGTCATCTCTTAGCCATAAAATTTTAGAAGGAGACAGAACTGGTTTTTGCCTACTCCGATATGAAACGTAGTGTTCTGTTCGCGGCCATCCTATTTATCCTTGAAAAAGAATTAAAGTTTGAGAATGAAGATAATTTCTTAAGATGTGAAGAGATTATTGTCATACAAAGAAAAGGGTTATATAAAAGAAATTATCCCAAAAGAGAACGATGGAGGCTATTTTATTACATATTTTCCTTTAATACGTAATGAAAAAGTAAGTTCGGTTGGTATTTGACTGTTCAGCGAAGTAGGAGACGAAAAGTTTGAACGACCAAATTCTGCCAGGTCCGAAGTTGCAAAATGATATCATTGACGTATTGATAAGATTTCGGAAGTTTAGTTTTGTGTAATAGGTGACATCTCTGAAATGTGCCTCCAAATCGCACTGAGATCTGCTGATAGAAAGTATTATCGTTTCATTTCGAAAGATAAGATCTTCGAGTGGACGAGAACTTTATTCGGACTTTCAGACGCGCCGTACATAGCACTGTATATTGTCCAAAGTCATGCGAAGAGATATGAGCAAACGTGTAAAGCCACTGTTGAGACACTTCGAAACTCACTCAATGTATGTATTGTATACCTTGCTGATTCCAGAGAAAGTGAAAGTGACATAAATGAGCTGATAGATGAGGCGACGAAAGTTTTTGTTGCGCAGGTATGAAAGCAACTAAATGGATGACGAATACGCGGTCAGCGTTACAGTCTGTGCCGCAAGAGAAAAGAGCTAAGCAAATAAATAACATTTCTTAATTGCCAGTTGCAGGGCTATTGGGTCTGTCCTTGGACTTTGAGACTGACGAATTTATTTATACATTGAATGTAAATGAAAACAAATATGAAAAGTTAATAACTAAGAGAGAGGCTGCTGGCGCGGGTCTATAATCCTCTAGGATTGTTAGATCCATTTATGATAAGAGCTAAGGCCATCTTTCAAAGAGTGTGGACAGCATGAACATCTTGGGATGAAAAGATACCACATGACCTAGAGGTAGAATGGAGAACGTGGCGCCAGCAGTTAAGGAGGTTGAGTAATTTCAAAGTTCCAAGATTGTCTTCAGAATTTACGTACAGCTTGAAAGTTTTTTGTGACGCGTCCCGTGAGGCCTATGCCGCGGTCGTGTATATAAGATCAGAACGTAATGAAAACATAAGAACAAGTTTGGTCACCTCGAAAACCAGAGTGACACCATTGAAGAGTAGGTCTATTCCACAGTTGGAGCTGATGGGACACGGTGGGTTTGAATTCGATTATTACCTAAATAATGGTTGCAGTTTCTGGACATACTTAGTCGAGTAAAAAAGTCCATGTAGTCAAGCATTGTCAATTATAAAATAATTCATCGAGCAATTTTCGAGAAAATTCAAATTTAAGATTTTTTGAGTATGAAAGAGCATTTTCAAATTTTTTCATAAAAAATTCTCCATAAAAGGTGCTTGCATTTTTTGAGCAGACCATCTAAGCACACTTGAGAAATATCAATCTTACAAATTTTCATATTTTCATCGAGCTATTCCCGAGAAAATTCAAATTCTGAACCATTTACACGAGAAATTCTATTAATTCTTGAATTTCTAGCCAAGAATATTTTGTAAGCATCTTATTTCTCTGGTTGCAAATGATTGCAATTGTCATAACTTGACTTGCTTGATATTTTAAGCTACTGGTTTGATTATTTTATGATTTTTAAAGCAAGTTAAAAATGCATTGTACATGTGTATGACGAGGTACGGACTCTCAAATTATTGGATTGACTTCTCTGCTGAATAGATTTCTTTCATGCCTTGTATTGCTTCATACAACAATTCAGTACTGAAACATCCTTTTTGCGCGTGAAGATTTTAAGAAAGTTACAACATCCGATACATTTCTTAGTTCCTTTGTCGCACTAGCTAAGTCTCTTTTACTTTATCAATAAACAATCAAAATAGCAGTCACTTTCTGACTTGATCATTAGCAAACGTTTTTCATCATCATCGTTTCCACGTGCCGCCGTTTTGCGAACTGAAAGGAACCGGGCTGGGGCCGTGGAGTGAACAATCCATCGAGTCATGTCTCGGAAATACCTCGACGAAAATTTGTAAGATTGATATTTCTCAAGTGTGCTTCGATGGTATGTTCGAAAAATGCGGACACCTTCTTTGGAGAATTTTTCATGAAAAAATTTGAAAATGCTCTTTTTCATACTACTCAAAAAATTTAAAATTTGAATTTTCTCGAAAATAGCTCGATGATTTTTTTTATAATTGACAATGCTCGACTACATGTACTACTAAGTATGTCCAGAAACTGCAAACAATTGTACTGGAGAATTTTTTAGGTGATAATCGAATTCAAACCCACCGTGGGGAGCTACTACTACTGTGCGACTAGCGGTTGAAGTATGTAATGTTATGAAGAAGAATGTTAAGGAAGTGACGTTTTGGACAGACTCTATGAACGTCTTGTGCTGGATAAAGCGAGTAATGTTGCGGATTGGTCACATTTCTGCGAAGTTTTACATCTTCAGCTCGTTTACCGACAACTTCTTTCCCAAGCGGCCATTCCTGATAATGAAGTTCACATTGACCACATGACTGAACAGGTTGAACTTGCAGCTAGACATGCAGCTGACGCATCCAGACCGAGAGTCGATCATGGT
Organism: Prostheceraeus crozeri; assembly: GCA_907163375.1. Taxonomy (NCBI): domain Eukaryota; kingdom Metazoa; phylum Platyhelminthes; order Polycladida; family Euryleptidae; genus Prostheceraeus; species Prostheceraeus crozeri. The sequence continues at coordinate 113,266 of CAJQUW010000119.1, read as the reverse complement.
CGTCTTCCTCTCCCGTGTATTATGATTATTATTCGTGAAAGACGCATGGTTCAAAGGCGATATGCGACTAACCCGTCTCAAACTCTGACACACCCGGCGGGAACGGCCATGAAATGAAAAAAAATACGAGTCCTTAAGCACTTATATTTTTGGAAAGTATACATGTCACAGATATCATGTATGTCAGTCACCAAAATCATCTATGTGTTATTGCCAAATTATGACGTCATCTTTCAAAATGGCCGCCATGATTATAAAAATAGGCTGTATCTCGAAAATGAAAGATTTTGACGCCCAATAATGTATTACGAACAGATACAAAGTCGACCATTTCCTATCATGTGAGACTATTTTTATGCCAATAAGTCACATACATGTCAAATAATGACTTCATAATTCAATATGGCCGCCATAATTACGAAAATCTGCTGTAACCCGAAAATCAAATGATTTTAAGGCCCAATAATGTATTGCGAACAGATAAAATGTCGACCATTTCCTTTCATTTGTGACTAGTGATAAGCCAATAAGTAACATACATGTATATGTCAAATAATGACGTTATAGGCCTAATTCAAAATGGCCACCATAATTACGGAGATCTGCTGCAGCCCGAAAACAAATAAATTTAAGGCCGAAATATCTTAGATCAGCAAATTTAAGACAGGGAGAAAATCCTACAGATCTCTATGCTAATGAACCTTTGAGATAGCCCATACAATTGAGTGCGCACAATTTTCAAAAAACAAATTTTTCGAAACAGTGACAAATTAAGTGGGTGGTGATGAGGCTAGATATTAATTAAGTCACAAATGTCAACCATTGTAACGAATAAATGTTTCCAGCAAAATTGTTCCATATTTTGAATGTTTGATTGGAGCTTTACCGCACTTCTCCCATCATGTGAAAAATCCCTGTGGATATACTCGCTCGCTTGTTGAAGTTTAACAACGTTTGACTTGCTCGCTTTGGAAAAGACCTCTCGCCAGTCTTGGCTACTTTAATTTCCGAATTCCGAACTGTTAACTTCGATCTTGGCATCAGCGTCACGATAGCTGCTCATGTAATATTCAATCATGTGGTACAATTTTGTCAATAACAGCAAGCATCTTTGGGAAAATATAGTTAACAAGAGAGGAAGTTTGTCCACAGGGATTTTGCCACATGATGGGAGAAGTGCGGTAAAGCTCCAATCAAACATTCAAAATATGGAACAAATTTGCTGGAAACATTTATTCGTTACAATGGTTGACATTTGTGACTTAGTTTAACATCTAGCTTTATCACCAGCCACTTTATTTGTCACTGCTTTGAAAAATTTGTTTTTTTGAAAATTGCGCGCACTCAAATGTATGAGCTATCTTAAAGGTTCATTAGCATTTTCTATCTTTGCCTTGAATTTATTTATGCAAGATGCAGTGCATATGTTGGGAGAAATAAACACTTATGTTGATACTACATAAATGCTTAGGCTTTATATTCATTTGTTTTCGGGCTGCAGCAGATCTCCGTAATTATGGTGGCCATTTTGAATTAGGCCTATAACGTCATTATTTGACATATACATGTATGTTACTTATTGGCTTATCACTAGTCACAAATGAAAGGAAATGGTCGACATTTTATCTGTTCGCAATACATTATTGGGCCTTAAAATCATTTGATTTTCGGGTTACAGCAGATTTTCGTAATTATGGCGGCCATATTGAATTATGAAGTCATTATTTGACATGTATGTGACTTATTGGCATAAAAATAGTCTCACATGATAGGAAATGGTCGACTTTGTATCTGTTCGTAATACATTATTGGGCATCAAAATCTTTCATTTTCGAGATACAGCCTATTTTTATTATCATGGCGGCCATTTTGAAAGATGACGTCATAATTTGGCAATAACACATAGATGATTTTGGTGACTGACATACATGATATCTGTGACATGTATACTTTCCAAAAATATAAGTGCTTAAGGACTCGTATTTTTTTTCATTTCATGGCCGCTCCCGCCGGGTGTGTCTGAGCAGCCAGTTGAATAGCCTTCGTAGAGAGATCCGCCAACAAGTTAACGAGCATCGTCGCACGCTCTTGGAGACCAAAATGGCTGTCTTCCGGGGAGTACTTAGAAGTCCGACGTTTTGGCCTTCCATAAAGCGTTGGTTCCGCGGTGGGGAATCCAAGACTTCTTTGTTGACGATGCTGATGATGATGATGGCCTATGTGGTCCAATGTCTCTACAGAGTTGAGTGGGAACTCTCTACGCTCCGTCCTGGTCGAGCTCCCGGAGTTGACGGAATCTCAACGGACATCCTCAGAAATTCCCCTCCTTCCCTCTCGAAAGTTTCTTCAGTGATTTTTTCGGCTTCCTTTTCGTATAGGCTACTTTCCGGTTCGATGGAGAATTGCTGCCTTTCAAACGCTTCCTAAAAACGGTAAGGACATCAGCAAACCAGCTAGCCACCGGTGAATTGCACTCGCTTCTTGCATAGGCAAAGTTTTAGAGAGCATACTCAACTCCCGTCTACTTCGTTTGTGCAACCATAATAATGTTCTCCCAGTTGAGCAGCCTGGGGCTCGTTTCATAAAGCTCTATTAAAATCGTCTTTAATAGTGGTTCCATTAGAGAGGTTAAATAGAGCTCTATTTATCTGTTTCAGAAAGCTTCTATTTATCCGCTATCAAGAAAGATTCTCTTTAACCTCTATTAACATTGATAGTTTCCCGCTGAAAAATTGACCCGATTTCTGGCCCGATTTTTCACTAAATCGGGCCCGAATTTTGTTAATTATCGGGGGAAACTGAATTATCGGGTTGTTGACCCGATTACTCGCCCGAAATGACCCGATTTTTCGAAGTCCGAAAAAATCGGTTAAATTTTCGGGTCAAATTACCGATTTTTATAACTTCGATTTCCAACCCGATTTATTCCGGAATTGGTCCGATTCTGAATTCAGGTTATTGACCCGATTTTACCCCCGAAATGAACCGATTTTCGAAGCCCGAAAAAATCGGTAAAATTTTCGGGTGAAGTTACCGATTTCTAAAATTCGTTCGCTAAACAAATTTTGCTTATCATTCCAGCAGATTTTGTTATTTCATGGTCGTTGAGCCGATTTATTCAGTTTGGGTAATTCACTCGGAATAATCGTTTCACAATTCGGATCTTTATGATTATAGGGATGTCTTTTTCTTTTTGAAGCGAATGAACGGTCATATTGTGATAAATTAATCTGTTACAGCTGTTTAGCTATACAGGATCTTCAGCATTTATTGTGATGAACAGTTTCGAATTTTCTGTTACAGATCTGCTCGAAGGAATTGATGAATTCTTCGTATAACACTGGCACATCAGCTTTAACGACTACTAAAGAACTTTTCTGAACAGCAATTCAATAGCATCTATGATTTAATTCTTACCTGTTTAATAATGTATATTCAGGGCGTCCATAAAGTTCTACAATAAACCAGATTTTCGATATTACGTCAGAATTGATAGTAATGAAACGAGACGTATCAAGACATAGCTGATTGAATGGGGTTTTCACCAGTGCAAGTATAGGCATGAAGTCAAGTGTACAAATGACTAAAATACATTTAGCAAGTAGTGGTAAAAATTTGATTTATAGTGTTCATTTTTTACGGAGAATTTTAGTGATAACTTTTTCAATCCACTCAGTCTTATGAAAGTACTTACAGAAAATACGACTGACTGAAGAAAAATCACAATTGAACACATTTCCTTTACATGATTGGCATTTTGCAGCGGCAAGTTCGCGTAGCTATTCATCAATTAGAGGAGCAATGTAACGTGTGGATGTGTTACGCGTGCGGGGCTTGTTAAATATTTCATCAATCTGGAAACTCGGCAGCCGCACGTTTAAGAGGATTCAAAACTGAAAATATAAAATTTGCATATCAAATTTTTGCCACTACTTGCATCAAGAATTTTAGTCATTTGTACACCATATATTACTGGCAAAAAACCCTATTCAGCCTTCTTTTGATACGTGTCTCGTTTCGTTACTATCAATTCAGACGGACTAGCATTAATCTCGTTTATTGCAAAGCGTTATGGACACCCTGCATATACATTGTTTTTCAATATAAATTGCCGTAAATTATAGTTTTCAATTTTGTTTTTTTTCGTTTTGTTGACTTGTTTCAAGTTTCAGCTTATTGGTCGATTGGTGAAATCAACTATCCGTCGACTTCAAATTCGCTTTTAACTGCCTTAAGACATGCTCGGTAAGTTGTTCTTGTTCTCATGTATGGTTGGGGAAAAATAGAAATATTCTAAGCTGAATAAATGGAAATGATATAACTCGAAAGGGGTCGTTCATGGATCGCAAATTTCAGGTTTTTTCTTGAAATCTTTCTAATAAAAATACTTAAAATTCGTTCATTCAAGGCTCGGTTTTACGACTTTTTCAGTTTTTTTTCTTGCGTGAATTGTGATCCCTGGGGTCGTTCAAAAGTTACGGAATCGCTGTATTTAAGCTTTTGAACCCGGTTTCATTATAATCTGTAAACGTAATCCCAAATAATCGCTTTCCTTGCTCATCGATCACGTAAAACTTGAACGACTCCATACATCTTCAACTGCATACTCATTGTGTTATAATTATTCACGGTTATTTCAGAAAAGGTTATGCTCCGTGTTAGTTAGTATTGATTAACTGTTGATATACATTGTACTGATTTAAGTACCTCTACCGCCGTCTTACATGAAAAAAGAAACAAGTCGATCTCTTCCGATGCATGAGTAATGTGCTTAATTTGTGACAAATACTAAATGTTAAGCTTTGAAGGTGGATTTTATCATTTAACCTCAATGTCGGTGTAAGTAGGAAATAAATACCCTAGGTAGATTGATCTAAAAGACAATGAAGTTTTCGTAGCAAAAACTGACTTAAATTCAGTGTTGTTATTTGCTGCGGAATTTCCCCAATGCGGAAAATTTTAGAAAACTGCGGGAAATGCTAGGAGAAATATGAACCATACTAGCATTATATAACAAAACAGAGTGCTTTTGATGCCCCCTAATATGAATTCTTTCGAAAAAAGACATTTTCAATTAATTTTCTATTCCAAATTTATTCGAAAACGCTCAGCGTTTATTCCAAATCGAACTACTCACTTACACACTGGATGAAATTAGAAGCGACGAGTTCGGACCTCGTCGATCAGACACCATAGCCACTCCTCCAAATATGAGCTGAAGAGGCCGTCGGATGCATCCACATGTTTTCTATGTGGCTATGTGGTAGTGGGGCAGACGCTACTGGCATTATGAATTCTGATCTATACAGCTCAATTTCAAATAGTAAAGAGTAGTAGTCATATATTAGTATCGTTATATCACTTAAAGAACACCTTGCTGAGCAGCCATTTTCGCTTAGATTATTTCCCCTCTCGAACATTATCTCCATGGAACCATATATGACATACAGATGAAATAGTGCTTTACTCACGTATGATAGATCAACAAATATATATGCTTTTGAGTCAAATTTTGAATGCTTGATTTCTCTCAAAATTGGTCACTTTATTCCTACAATGCAGGTGATAGTGTGGTTCCCTAGTTTATAAATTCCCATAGGACATGGTAGCCAATTTGAGGGGGAAGGCAACCATTTGGTCCAGTATGTAGAAAAGTGCCCTGTTTCAGGTTGCAGGCTGATTAAGGCAGGCCTTATGATCCGCCCATCCATCACTGATCTAAACGAGGCGGAGATAAGTTTAGTCATAACAGTCGCATGATATCTATTATCACCGCTTGTCTATCAGTTACTTTAGACAAGAAGCATCATGCACTTATGTGCAGTAATTTGACTTCTTGAAATTACTGAGTCCAGCGGTCGAGAATTCATGAGTCTGATCGAAAGCGCTATTCAAGCATGCTAGTCAAGTCGAAAATGTTACAAACCGAGGTTGTGGCCTGCGGGAGAAATTTCAAATTCAGCGATAACATCACTGCATAGAAAATTGGATAGACGTTCGTTTTTTTATTTTGGGACTAGAAAAATACAGGTGATATTGAGGAGGGGTGCACCGAACCAGAGCTGGAAGCCGGCCGGGTTTTTAGGCCGGGCCGTGGCCGGCACTAACCCCCATCGGCCGGGGCCGACTTTTTCGTAGTACGCCTATTTTTCTAAAAGTTAACCTGTAAACTGGCTTATTATCATACTCCTGTCTAATGATTGAAATAATGTCAAGTATTCTTGTTTGTGGGTACCCCTACAGGCATAGCAGTCCTCGATTAATAGTTTTTTTTATTGCATGCCAAGTTAGCTGATAAAGATGTGCCTACTCCTCTACTTCATCGCGTGATAATTTTCTTGAGTTATAGGCTCTAGAAATGATTGAGTACTGGAATTAGCTTACGTTCAAAAAAACTGTCTCGTTAACTGTCTTCCAGCTCTGCACTCGGTTTTCGTGTTGACTATTTTTTTCAGGATTTATTCTTTCCAAAAATTTACAATCTTGATTTATCAAATTCCATCACTTCTAAGCTTTAAGTTAATTTACTTAATCGGTTCGGCTTAACCTTTTTTTGAGGTCCGGCAAATGCACTGGTTGGGCCGAACCTCTAAAATTAAGGACACTAAAGTACCACAATATTGTTTTTGAATATGTGAGAATTGCGTTAATTCATTTTTCGATTCGCAACATGCGATGGAGACAATTGGACTTGTTTACCAATATATCGTACATTCATAATAGTGAATGTAGACAGGAAACAAATTATCTGTCTTACCATTATTACTATAGATATCATTATTACTGTAGAAATAAGTATACCCTACCTGATAATCATAAGTGATTATCATTCGAATCCCTGCAAGGAACGAATGAGAATAATGTCGATAATAAAGGCAAGACAAAGCATTGGATGCCTTAACGTTACAATCTTCGTGAAGTACGATAGCATTGGTCTGTCAGTTACAAATTGAAGCTGGGACATTCCCATAACGAAAGATCGACAGCCAATCACGTGCCTTGTCACTGCACTGTATGGTTCAGAAGATGATATTGGGCTTACGTACTTCGAATCACCCATGCTCGGAGGTTGTTTTGTCTTGACTTTATTATTAACATAATCAAGGCCACAAATTGTTTCAACCGTATCAAGGATAATAATGTCGTGAGATTTGGTAAAACGTATTTCATTGTCACTCTTGTTATACCCATCGTATTTAGAAAGTATGAATACCGTGCATACTAACATGCGAACTATTCATACCTTTAAATTCTGGTGTTGTCTTCAGCAATTTCAAAATGTTGAAAAGGAAATATCTGCAGAAATACATGCGATTGTATAGATCACGAAAAAATTTGTTGATACAGAACATTGACCAATCCAACGAAGATGAAGAACTCAATGAGAACGACGATCCTGGTCAAGCCGATGAAAGTGAGAACGACGATCCTGGTCAAGCCGATGAAAGTGAGAACGACGATCCTGGTCAAGCCGATGAAAGTGAGAACGACGATCCTGGTCAAGCCGATGAAAGTGAGAACGACGATCCTGGTCAAGCCGATGAAAGTGAGAACGACGATCCTGGTCAAGCCGATGAAAGTGAGAACGACGATCCTGGTCAAGCCGATGAAAGTGAGAACGACGATCCTGGTCAAGCCGACGAAGGTCGTGACATTGATTATTTTGACATAGATATATGTGAAAGTATATCTGTTAGTGTTGGTGAAGCAATAAGTGCAATAAATCAATTCGCCTCTGACACGAAACTTACCCAGCGTGGATTAAGTAAACTTCTTGACCTGCTACACAGACTTATTCCTGAATCACAGTTACCTCGAACAACATTTAAGCTACGATCTATGATAAAGAAGACACAAACTATTCAAGGAACTACAGCGTGTTACCAAGTTTGTAATGAGTGTTCCCAGCGGATGCAGGTAAATCGTTCAACAGAGGCTTGGAGTATCTGTAGCTCATGCACATCTACAAGTGTTGGAAAATTTTGGCTATTTGATGTGGAACAGCAGGTTCGTTTGATGATTGAATCAAGAAAATTACTGCAATATGTGAACTTTCCGATTGATCAACTAGCTGAAGAGTCACTTAGGTTTCAATATACAGAAAGTCATTTATACAAGGAGTTCATAGATACGATAGATTTAGAAGCACGAAGTGATTTGTCGTATACATTGTGCAGCGATGGCTTTGCATTGTGTAGCACGGCGAATCTTGAGGTATGTCCTGTCTACATGAGAATTAACGAAGTGCATGGTCGCATGCAATTCAAGTACGTCATCTTATGCGGTGTTTGGGCAGAAAAGCGAAAGTTGCGAAGTTCAGTCTTCATGCCAATCGTGATAGAGAAGCTCAATCAACTTTCCCTGTCTGGAGTTACGTATACCACGACTGATGGCATAAGTAGATGTCTGCGACTCCATCCAATATTGACCATATTCGATGCTCCAGCTCGAGCTGATGCACTATGCATGAAGCGCTTCAACTCAATCTATGGGTGCGATAAATGTTATATTCGTACAAGTCCACAATTGCGGAGTCCAGCACGTCTGTACCCATTAAGAGTTACGGCGGCCATGCTTCGAGAAGCCGAGTGTTACGGTTGTACACAGCCAGAAATGCGAAACATGATTGATACTGTTCATTTGGCTTATCGTTGTATCACAGACAGGAATGCAGGAATAAATACAGACAATATATTGGGTGTAAAAGACATCTCGCCTCTTGCATCACTGGCACGTTTTGACTATATACGAGGTAGTCCGCCATGTTATCTTCACCAGTTGTGTTCTGGTTTGGTGAGATGGATTTGCTATCAATTGTTTCTTACAAAACGGGATAAACCAGATCCTGCAGGTAAGAATCCCGATTTGCATCGACAACTGAGTCACGTAGATCAGCTATTAAAACAGATCAAAGTACCACGCAATGTCCAGCGAAGAGGTCCTAGAAGCTTAAAGGATTTAAAACATTACCGTGGACATGAATTTGAGATGTGGCTTCTAGCTTACGCACCGATGACATTGGAAAATATTCTTCCAGCTGACTATTTCTCTCATCTTTTGTTACTTTCTTCATCAATATTTTGGTTGACATTGGATGGTGGATCAAAGGAGGTGTTGCCATATGTTCAAGTATCTTTAAGATACTTTCACAACATCTTGCCGCGACTGTATTCTCAACGTGCACTCACGTATAACGCTCACCACGTATGTACGCACATGGTTGCTCATGCTTATCTTGGTGGACCTTTACATCACCAATCAGCAGGACTATTTGAGTCGATGCATTGTGATTTGAGGTCACGTATTCATGGATCCCGTTCAATCGATGTTGAAGTGGTTAATATAATTGAAAGACGCGTAGCTGCATCTCAATCTTCTGCGCACTGCAAACAGAAAGATGAAGCGAAAGAAATGGAACCAGGACTTGAAACTACACTGCGACTCAAGGGCCTAACACTCTATCGACGAATTAACTCAAGGAATGGCATGATATCTCCTTGGATACATGCAATTTTTGATAGTGGATTAAGGATCGATCGTTTTAACCCTAATTTGAGATTTAAACGGATTGTATCATGCTTCGTTGCCTACGGTAAAGACTTAGAATTCCAGTTCGCCCGGGTTAGTAATTTTGACGTAGGAAATGATCAACAAGTAACAGTCACTTTGCAGTGCATCTCCGTTGCCCCTTATTATGATCCTTTGCATTCTTTAACTGGTCTCTCACCAGAATCTCCTGAAAGGGGCTGTCCTTTTTCCCATATCAGAAAATTAGCATGCGATCCATTCAGTGACTTAACAGAAGTTGCATATGTTCACCTTCGCGAAATCATCGGCTGCTGTGCGATTAGTGATTCCCTTGTGCTTCTTCCACATCCACAACTTTCATTCACATAAGTGTTCAAGAATTACGTAATCGCTTTTTTTGCAACCCTTTAATCAGAATCGGTCCCGTAATTTTAAGTCTGTACGTGCGGTATGTAATCGCCAGTCCAACATTCCTACATGACACGCTAGCGACCCACTTGACCACTAAGCGATTACATAATCCTTGAACTATTTCATAAACGACAATTCAATCATGTTATCCAGATTAGAAGATATGATCTTTAACAACTTTCTTTTTTATTTTCAACAATGTACTTAACACACTTATATAGCTACGTCACAGAAATCGTATTTCTTGATTTTATTCTTTTTAAGGTGAAAATTGACCGACGAAAAAGCAGTATGAATCAAGTACATGTAGACTAGTTAGAGAAGGCACGCTGTTGGGAAAGCACTCTTCTCGCTTGCTTCCTAGAAATAACGCAACCATATTTTCTAGACACCAATCCGGAAGCAAATGTGCGACGTCAGCATTTAACGCGTTGGAATGCGTTCAGAGCAAGTCAGAGACACAAGTGATAAGGGGATACTCTAATTATCAATCATTCAATGACAAGTCGGACTACCTGTACTTGGAATCCGGTTTCATAAATCTATATTATTAGTTTCTTCATTAGTGTTTCTACATTAATTCTTATATTATAAATGACTTTCCTGTACCAAGATATAATATTCAGTTCTCTATTTATGTTATCAAGTAAGCGTTATCATGTTTACGATCCTGCATTTGACATTCTCTAATGAAGATAGTAATTTCAGGTCACAATGAATGATGAAAACGTTCGACCAGATATTATGAACCCCTAGGAGTCGGAGATGGGAAAACTTAAAGAACAACTGAGAATAAGAGACAATGAGAAGGGTGAATTAGTGCAACTGATAAAGGATGCGGGAAATATTCTCTCCAACCCATTACCGTGTGACACGGGTGTTAAAACACCAATTGTAATAGACAAGGACGTCTTGTCGATCGAAGAAAATGTTGAGCTCAATATGGTAGCGTGCTCCTCGAAGTCGTCCGAGCGGATCGATCTCGTGCCATTGCACAAGACAATGCCTAAGATAATGATGTCGTGCGGGGCAAAAGATGACATTAAGCTCCGTTTGCAGATCTTGGAGTCATTGACTGAACGAAATGTCGATGAAGATATCGGAGAAGCACAAAAAGACGTTAAAAAGAAAGACCGAGTCAAGTCAGCTTTCCTTAGATCGCTAATTAAAGCGGTGTTTTCAGTTGAATATTTAAAGAATCACACCTTCTCGGGCAGGAATGCTCCATCAGCCAATAGGGCAAAAATTAGCATTCTGACGAACTACTGTCAACAGGTTGGGGTATTCGTTAAAAACAATGAATTTCAAAACGCATATTCAAGATGTCGGGAAACAATCTTGAAAAATGAAACTAAGACGCAGCACAAAAGAACCGACCAACGATCGACCAATGGATAATCAGTGATGACGTCTGATTGTTTTTTTTTTTTTATAGAAGAAACTGCAATTACGTACTTTTGTAGTAGATTACGTACTTTTTGTAGAAGAAAGTGCTATTACGTACTTTTTGTAGAAGAAACTGCTATTACGTACTTTTTGTAGAAGAAACTGCTATTATATACTATAATTGGTGTAATATCGTGCTACTTATCGTATTTATTATTGAATTCGGGTGTAATATCGTGCTACTAATCGTTTTTATTAATGAAATCGGGTGAAAATTCGGGTGTAATATCGTGCTACTAATCGTTTTTATTAATGAAATCGGGTGAAAATTCGGGTGTAATATCGTGCTACTAATCGTATTTATTAATGAAATCGGGTAAAAATTCGGGTGTAATATCGTGCTACTAATCGTTTTTATTAATGAAATCGGGTAAAAATTCGGGTGTAATATCGTGCTACTAATCGTTTTTATTATTGAATTCGGGTGTAATATCGTGCTACTAATCGTATTTATTATTGAATTCGGGTGTAACATCGTGCTACTAATCGTTTTTATTATTGAATTCGGGTGTAATATCGTGCTACTAATCGTATTTATTATTGAATTCGGGTGTAACATCGTGCTACTAATCGTTTTTATTAATGAAATCGGGTAAAAATTCGGGTGTAATATCGTGCTACTAATCGTTTTTATTATTGAAATCGGGTGAAAATTCGGGTGTAATATCGTGCTACTAATCGTATTTATTATTGAATTCGGGTGTAATATCGTGGTACTAATCGTTTTTATTAATGAAATCGGGTGTAATATCGTGGTACTAATCGTTTTTATTAATGAAATCGGGTAAAAATTCGGGTGTAATATCGTGCTACTAATCGTATTTATTATTGAATTCGGGTGTAGTATCGTGCTACTAATCGTTTTTATTATTGAAATCGGGTAAAAATTCGGGTGTAATATCGTGCTACTAATCGTTTTTATTATTGAAATCGGGTAAAAATTCGGGTGTAATATCGGGTTCCATTTTAAAAAATTCGGGCTTAACCCCGAAAAAGGTTTACTTTTTCGGGTCTTTCACCCGATTTTTCTACTATTGTTGAGATACCAGAAAAATCGGGTGAAAAATCGAGCCAATTTTTCAGCGGGTTCTCTTTAACTTCGTAGCTATGCAGTAAGACGTCACACAAGACCTTGACATATTTATAACCAATAGAATCTCTGCTATATGATGTCATACGAGAAGTGATGTTCGACGTTATAACATGCAAACCGACAAAGGCATTATTGACAGAGGAGCCAAGCTTGCACATGCACACTAGACCGAAGATGAAAGATGTGAAGCGCAAACCGAAATGGCAATTGGCCGAATTCGAAGCTTTGGTAGAGGCATACGCGGAGCACTATGTGACGCTCAATTCCCCTTTTTCCAACGTCGTGACTATGGATGTGAAGAAGACGATCTACAATAAGATCACAGATAGAGCTAATGCAGTAGGTGCACATGGGAGATCGGTGGAAAACATAAAATCAAAATGGCAAAACGAAGTTTCCTGCGTAAAGAAAAAACTGACGGATGCCTATGCATATTTGAAGAAGGCGGCCCATACAACCGGTGGGGGACAGCTCCATGTTGACCTAAATGTCTTCGGTGATCTGACTCATCTTGAGCGACGAGTGGCCAAGATTATTCCATAAGAATCCTGGAGAGGAATTGATGGAGCTAGACAAGATACCTTGCAGCTATCAAAGCCCCAATCCAGCAAGACTACAGAGACAATCTCAGCAGACTCATCTCAGCAGACAATCAATTCGTCCGTGATTTCGAATGACGGAAGCGACAGTGAGGTTGGACCGATACGGGATTTGAGAAGTGAGTCCGCCGCACCTACGAAGCGAAAGGCATCAATAGCAAACCCTTTCCATAAAGAGCTGCTGGCAATTGAGAAAGAAAGACTCAACATAGAAAACGAGCGCCTGGCGGTAGAGAAGCAAAGGATGGCGATCGAGCGAGAGCGGCTGCTTGTGGAAAAGGCGCTACTACTACAGCAACAAGGATGCAGTGCTTTAACTCAGACTTCGTCTCCATTCACCTCCAGTTTCATGGAATATCTAAACGATAGTTAACTTTTCGCTGATTGTCATATTTTTTTCTTCTTTGTTTGAGCCAATACAGTGTATATTATGGAAATAAGCAAATTTGTTCTTGTCTCGAAGTAGTTTAATGACGCTTTTATCGAGTCTTTGGTTGTATTGAATTGCAATGTTGTGCAGAACAACACCAGCGTTGATTACCAAAGTAGCATTCTTCGGATTCAATAAAACCCCGTTCAGCAAACACCGGAATCTTTGCTTGAGTAGGCCGTTGCATCTCTTGATTGTGGTGTGCGTTTTCACATGTCGATTCTGATAAATCGCCTCCTTATCTGTGTTGACAGTTTCCAAGGGAGTCATCAGCCATTTCTTGCAAGGATAGCCAGCATCTCCCAAAAGCCATCTATCAGGATTCTGACTTTCAAAGTGCTGCCCCAGGCTAGATGCTGATAGAATGTAGGAATCATGGCATCCGCCAGCAAACCTTGCGACGCAGTTGAATATTTTCAAATTTGGTCCACAAACCAGCATCACATTTACACTGTGGTACAATTTCCTGTTTACGAATATGTGTTCATTTTGACATGGCTTCTTGATCCGAACATGTGTTCCATCAATCACACCGATAACTCGTGGGAAATTGTGCATTTCATAGAATGCTCTTTTGATGGAAGTCATGTCATCAAAGTAAACGTATTTGTCCATGTTTCTGCTCAAGATGCTTGCCACTCGGATGATGCATCTGAATGCAGAAGCTTTTGAAACATGCGTGGAATCTCCAACCAAAGACAGAAGGCCACCCTGTGCAAAGTATCGCAGTGCGGTGCAGACTTGGATTGAAACAGATAAACTGCAGTTTCTGTTGGTTGGCCTTTTCAACTCCTTTTCGAAAATTTCTTTGCACAGTTCCATTACCACCTCCTTGGTAAATCGATGTCTCTCGAAGAACAGTGTCTTCTCCATAGAATCTAAAGGATCAAAGCGATCACGAAAAATTCGAGGTCTCGGAAGACGACGACGATGCTCTTCTTATAGGAACAAACGCAGCATTATGCTTAATGTTTACGAGAGGTCTAAGGCTCTATCAACATTAAGCAGCTCTATTTAAAGACTTTTCGGTAAATAGTGCTTTATGAAACACTGTTCATTGCTCTCTTAATAGCCTCTATTAAGATCCAATTTAATAGAGTTACGAGAAACAGCGGTTTCACTAATAACCTCTATCAAAATAAGTAGAGCTTTATGAAACGACTCCCTGGTTTCAGGCCGGAATGAGATGCACTAGAGCAGGTGATTAAGGTATCAGAGCGAGTCATTGAGGCCATGAATGGCAACCAGTAGCGTCTTTCCTCGACAATAGAAGAGCTGTTGTTTTGGATGAAGGGCAACGCTCTAGATGGTTCAGGACTTTTGGCAGGGGTAACGCAATGAAATTATTCACCAAAGGAGAAATGATTATTAGAATCATCGTGAACCAATCGAAGAAACCAACATACGCAAGTCGCAAATGAATGTGAGAAGAGAAATACAAATTTTACAAGCAAGATCTATTCCACAATCTCAAGTGAAACCAGGTTCACCATTGAATACCGAAATAGCAATAATCATTTTTTAGGCAAAGCCAGAATAAATCTAGTACGCAAGAAATTAACAAAATTATACCTAAAATTGTGAACGTCCAACACAGCTTTTGATTGTGCACAAATTACTTTCAAAAGGATTGAGTTTAACTCTGACTACAAAGCAAAATATCATTGAATTGAAAGCAGATATCAAGAAATACTGTAGACAATTGAAACTCACCGAATTCTTCAATGAATAAGAGACTATTATATGACAACAAATTATATTAAAAAAAACAAACTTCAACCCTGAAAGGGGGAGAAATCAACTACTCGACTCAGTATGTGTGATTCATTAGAATCAATTGATTTACTACAAAACAGAAATGAAATTGAGTTGAATCTGAAAATACAAGAACAAAATTCCTTTAAGTCACTGACAAATCTCACTGATCTAATTATCAAATCATATTTTTATTATATTTTAATGTGCAATCCCATTTTTTATCAATTTAAATTAAGAAATCTACGATGATGAACTCGCAAATTAATTGATGCAGAATTCCATTCTTAGCGTGAAATTACGACTTTTTCGAAAAATCTCAGTGGAAACCTCCGCGCAACTTCATAATGTTACTCGCGGAAACTGTTGACTGCATAGAAATCGACAACAATAAAACCTCTAGAACGGAGGTTAAGCTTCATGCAATACACAATAGTGGCACATAAATCGCACGCATTTTCACTTAGATACACCTGCCAACGTCTGTATGATTGGGTTAGAATCAGTCACACGTGTAATTCTAAGCTTTTCATTGGTCATTCATGCCCCAACTTAGTTCCCCCGGCGGTGCCGCGACCTTGAGTCAATTTCCATTCTAGTCAACTTCAGATAAACAATCTATTTCTATGGTTGACTGTGATAGTGAATACTTGATACGATGAACAACGCCTCATTATTCTTAAAACCGCAAAATGATATGCAGGTATCTGCTACAAATACAAACAGTCTTAAAGTTAAATACGGAAACACTGATTTGATCTGAACAACAATTCTACCAAATTAACAATCTACTTACCCGAAAAAACAACTCAAAATGCCAATCAACTAACCAAAGCACACAAATTGTCCATTTATGATTTATGATTAAGGGTGATGGAGGTACGAAAAGATCAAAACCTCAAAGTGCTTGGTTTAACAATCATTCGGTCCAGAGATCAAGCCCCGAAGGTGCCACTGGAAACCGGGAGAAACACACACGCAGAAATGGCGCATACAGCATGAATTCAAGCTATTTAAAGACTTGTATAAAGATGCCTCCTAATGTAAGACCTGGATGAAGGATACCGCGGCGCGAAGTAGGTTTAGGAAGACAGGGAGTGTAAATGCACGATCAGTCGTCAATAAACGCACACTTCGTGATCGATATTAATCATGCACAACACCGATATTAGTGCAAATACGCTGATTCAGAAATAGAATTGCTGAGTTTGAATTTATTGGGCTTCAAGATAAAAATAAAGCGTTTGGATTTTGGTCTTCGTTGTTGATGCAACAAAATCAGATACAAGCTGTCACTCACTTCGGAGGTCTCCTTTCTTGTTCCCATTCATTGACTTGTCTCGGCAATTCTGCTGAATATCAATCATTTGCATCACTTTGTGACGCATTTGATCGTGTGTAAGCGCATCACTTAGACCAACTAAAAAAGGAAATATTGAATGTGAGAATATGTGAGAATGATGATGATGATGCTGTTATCTTTGTTATCATGAGTACAGACAACATCACCAAAAATAGGTGATCAACAAATTTGGGGCCCAAACGGGCCGCAAGTGCAAGGAACCAACAAAAATGAATACAAATATAGAAGATCATTACCTGATGTCGCAACGAAAAATGTAAGCTGAAATTGATTTTTTAAACTATCCCATAAATTCATCTTTTAACATTAGCGGCACAGTAGTTATGTGGTAGAGTGTTCACTCTGTGTCTGAGAGAGCTGGGTTCAAATCTATGGTCGGGTCAAACCCAAGACTTTTAAAATAGGTACACTTTGCATCTTGCTAAACACTCAGCGCAGAAGAATGACAGTGGGATAAATGGAACTCGGTCACATGGAAGAGCAGCGTGTCGCCGAATGTTTTTGATCTTAAACACAACAACAGTTGAAGCATTTTTTCCTTGACTAATCAACATAATTCCAATGGCTTTTCACATCCACGTGAAAAAATGATGACGATGTGAATGTTTTGATATTTTGTATTTGCGCTTCTAGTATCGGAAAACAATGCTTTTGAGTTAACCCTTTAACGGTTGAGCCCGAGTTAACTCGTATCGAACGTTATCAGCAGTCGACTGGTGACGGTGACAATGGAGTACACCAGGAAACTGAGCCTGAGTTAACTCGGGCTGCTGGGGTGTTCCAATTTCATGAATACATGTACCAAGTTGAAGGTCTATTTATACTTCTGGCGTAACGCGCCGGTCAACGCTAGCCGACATGTGTTGACGTTAGGCGGTTGACTTGGACAGAATAGAATTTGCAGTTAACTGTAACCGGCGTGATCGATTTATCAGTCACACTGTCAGTCGACTGATGTTTCTGGGAGCGCATTAAAGTTAGTTGCGATTCAACTTCATTTTCAACCAGCCTACTGATTGTAATGAAGCTGCCTGCGGAAGCTGTAACAAACACGAATGTTGATTTGTTTGAAGAATTGTTAAGTGAAGAGGTTCGGAAGTACGAGCATTTTTGGGTGGTAAAAAGTGATAAATTCAAGGATACGGAGAGAGCGAACAATTCATGGAAGGAGATAAGCCGGAACCTCTCAGCTATCGGAATGGGGAAAAACGAAACAGTATGCAAGTAAAAATGGAAACATCTTCGGGATCAGCACATGTGACTACTAGCAAAAGACCGAGAAACAAAAAGTGGTGAAGGAAGCCGACCGTTTGGAGGTATTACCAACCTATCTCTTTTATCGAGAAAGCGTCAGACTCCTCTGAAACACTCTCATCACCACTGTGTTCAAATTTCGTTGAAAATGCTGCTGATAATGATCAGGATCAGGAAAGAAAAAAATTAACATTTACTGAAAATCATTTCACACGCACAAAGACTGCGCCTCTAGTTTGAAAACTTGTGCGGTAGCTTTCAATGATTAAAGGGAAGAGCAGGTCGAATGACATTATCAGTATACTGAAGCCTTTTCCAGTCGGCGTGCTGCAGTCCATAGCAGCGTAATTATACGTCAGAAGTATATACCAGCCTTAACTCGTGTTCAGCATGAAGTGACTTAAACCCTTCAGAGACACAGAGAGAATTACCTAAATTGGTTCAGTGATATTGTCTTCCGTCTCGATGCGAGCTAACTCGGACTCAGTGAAAGTCAGCAAATATATGAAACAAGCACCGCAGCCAAAGGGTTAACATTGCCAGGGATGTGATAGCTAGCATAGGGCGCGGCTGGAAAAATTCGGAAGGGGACGCCATTGACAACAATAGCAATTTTTGGGAAAACTCCATTTTCAAATCATACAATTACATATTGTTTTAATATTACCAATTCATACAGACATTGACATGCATATTCTAGCACAAAATTATTCTCCATTTCGCAAATACTACATGCGGTTGCTTCTGGTTTTCAATATATCATTTTCTAATAAATAATAGTAATTAATAATAATAGGGCCTCTATCAGAGATCCTAGCCAGGGGTGTGGAAGCGGAAGCGAATGCCCGACGATCGCTTCCGCTTCCGCAAGCATCATGATATTAAAGACTGACGCAATTTGCGTGTCAGGGCGAGGCGAGGCACTTGACTTGTGACTTTAAGTCTTGATATGAGTTTAAGTAATAGCTGTCATATTTAGTTACCTTTTTACACCTAATTACAAGCTGGCACTTGTATTACTAAATGCAGTTACTTCTAATTTTCTCATTTTGATGAAAACAAAGGTGTATTATCTCAGAAAACTGGCATTCGAAATCAGTAGTTAAAACATCAGTATCATCTTATCAGTGACAACCTTACACAATGCGGATTGGTGTGTCTTGAGGCAATTTCATTGCAGCATTCTCAAACACTCTCTTGGTCGTTTCATATTTTGCGAAGTGTTAACGTCAGAACCTATAACTCGTAAACAAATGGAAAATGAAGAAAAAGGGGCTCAAATAGGGAGGTATGTAGCCCATGTCCGGTCTCCAATAATTGGAAGCGGAAGCGAATAAAAATGAATCGCTTCCGCAGCCCTGATGCTGACATTTATTTTTCACTCTAGTTGTGCCAGAAGTAGAAAATGTAGAAAATTGTGTATATAACGCCGTACAACGCCGCAATCAGCCTTAGATTGGCGAACGTTTCAGGAAAAGAGGCAGCTAATTCTGTCAGGGAAACTGCTCAAAAATCAACAACAACAGATGACTACAGACTTCGCGCACAATTTCTCAAGGCCATTTTGAATCATACTGATCCAATAGCTCGTCAACTAGCCCTGACTCTGTCGACACCAACAGCCCTAAGTGACTAGTTTCCGCAATGCTGATTTCTTTTACAGTCTTTCCTACTTGATTCACTTTTCATTTGTACTTTTTAGTACGTTCAATGAAGATATATAAAATAAAATAAAGATATATAAAATATATATATATAAACTCAAATCATCTCTTTGGTGTATATTTGAAGCAAATTGAAAATCATAATTTACATTGAAATCTACAGTTGCCTTATCACAATTCAAGACTAAAATAGCTTTCTTTGTGCTCAGCGACATGTGGAGAGAAAGAATATCTTCTCTCTGAAAACGATGACAATCGGTGATAAAATGTCTAGAGTGATTCAGACGCTTAGGTAGATATTTATGCAGAATATGACCATTGTTGCGCAAAACCTTCATGAAAACTTTTTTTACTGATGTGCATTCTTCTGTCTATAATAGTTGGTAACTATCTCCACAGTTACAAGTGATCTATTACACTTGCAACTGTGGAGATAGTTACATTGGCAGCGCTCGTAGGCATTTGGTGACGCGAATCAAAGAGCTAACTTTGGGTAACACGTGGTCGAAAAGGGGAAGGCTTTAACGTCTGTGACTCGTCATTTAGTTGATTGCTCCTTGGCTCAATGTGACTTAGTGGAAGAAGGATTGTCATTTGTCACGTGGACGATCGAAGAGCCTTTTGTCCATACTCGAGGCATTGTTCAAGAGTCAAGAGCGATTTTATGTTCGCAGAAAGAATTTGTGTTGCAGCTGTCACTGGCGTGGTGATCCTGCAAATTGTACTCACTTGTCATCAGTTTTTCAATTTTGTCATTTGTTCATTTTAGTATCTGGGTTTCGGATTGTTCAGTCGAACATAGGAATGCACTGTTCAATGCAGACTTCAATATAGCTCCAGCGTTGTCAGGGACAAGCGGGATATTGAGGATGACGAATTCGGATCGCGGCGGTTATCCGGGTGAAGCATCGTTGCGTATTTTAGCGCCGGAGGAGACCATTTTTGGGTCCTGACAACTACCACAAAGATGCCAATCAACAACTTCAGCATCTTGTCCGATCCTGTTAGCAAATTCTTGATAAAGAATTCTGCATTATTAGTAACAAAGACGTCAGTGCTGTATGCAAGACATAAATCAAAAGTTCTCTTCTTCGGCACTTCAGCAAAAATGCCGCAAAGCACTTGCGATCCGCTTGCAACGGTCAGTTGACTGAATAGTACTTTGAATTCTTCCTGTGATGGAAGATATTCAAGAAAATGCTGCTGAAAGTTTACCCACTGATCCAAAGTTCGAAGTAAGGCTGGCTAAAGGCTTAACCACCGCGAGGAAGCAAGCCGAAAAATAGGTCATGCGTTGATGCCCATTGGCACTTCATCGAGGACATGACGAGACGAGTACGGCGCGCACTCGAGTATTTTAAGAAGGGAATGTACATGTGAATCTGTTCTGAACTATTCGATGTCCAATTCATCAAGCTTCATTGCACCATAGTAATGCATTTTGGCATGATCCAAGTTTCAAGAAAGTGGCTACAAACTGAAATTTTATTTGCTTCAATAGTTCTGATTCAAAGGATGTGGTCGCGTTTGGCCCGTCAATCCCAGATTAACTTGACAAATTCTTTTATGAATTTCGTAAAATTGGGCCATATTTCATTATTTCATGACGGCTCCTTTAAAGAGTGGGAGGCTTAATTTCATTATGTTTAAAATCTAGAAAGCAAATAATCTGCAGAAATTCAATTTCAATATTCCAAAAATTCACAAACTTTTATGAAAAATCGTTAAATTCACAAACTTTTAAGGACCCTGAAATTATTTTCCAATCACAAACTTTTACAAACTTTCACAAACCGTACGAATCCTGTATGAACTCCAAGTTTAGGAATGAAATCAATCATTTAGAAAACAGCAAATTGTTAAAGGATGAGCATTGAGCATAAAAAATCTTCCATCACATCAAAGAACGCCTCTAAATCAATTGAAGAAAGGATTTCACCGAAGAGCTGGATGTTTGATTTACGAAAATCGTAAATCGTACCTGTGTACTAAATTGAGTGTCACTATCAGCATGTAATTCGAGGGGATTCGTCATAATGGTCATACCTTTTTACAGTGCATTCCATTAATTCAATCAGCAAGACGCAGTCACGAAAAATACAAGGCGCACCATGTCACACATGCATTTTTCCTTAATTTCGAAAAGATTATATGAGCAGTGAAATCAATCAAACCTGACAAAATGAATGTTGTTGCGGACATCTATGGACTTCAGTATCAACCTGACGGCTTGAAACATTATAAGTTGAATTTTGATGAGGATTGGCAACTTCTTTATTTGGGTAGAAGAAATGTGTTTCCCACTGAATTTCCTTCAAAACTGCATACAACAAGTCGCAAAATAAAGAAGGTCAAGTTTGAACATCTCCACTCTTTGAAGAGGATACTACATAGACATTCACATGACTTTTATGACTCCCTTCTACATTTCTAAATAAGATCGATACCGTACTTAGTGTTCATGAAAATTTTGTTGAACATTGAAATACATTATAATACTTAGCATGTTGATCGTAAATGATATTTTTTTACCGGCTTCTTTGGTACTACGGTAAAGGGAAACGAACATTAAATTACTTTCTAAAATACGTTATCAAGATATCTGTAGTGAATACTGTTACACATGAATATGATCATGACAATTTTCAATTAAAAGTTGTCTAAATATTACCGATAACCCTCAATTAAATTGTGTTAGATAAATTCAATCTGTAAAAGAAAATTATTATTTAGTGAAATGAGAGAATTGTTTTCTCACGAACGACTCCAGAGGCGACGGATCGGATGAACGATGCGTTATCAAGTTTTTAGAAGATGAAAACGTCGCAAAAAAAAGAAAATTATTATGAAATATGAGAAATTACAGTACTACAATTAAATAAACGATTGCAATTATTAAATCAGCTTATTTATACATGCATATTAATATTTTTAATACAAAGTAAATATCAATGCAGCAATTATATTGAATACAAATGTTCAAAACATGAGAAGGTGTGCTATAACGAATAGGCCTACTTGGTCATCAAAATTATCCGACATATACACTTACATTAAATCAATTCTTTAGTGTATTTCTTGTGCTCAATTGACAAAATTTTAGGAATTTTCTATTTTATTGCATGAAAGGGACATACCTAGATCGAAATGCTAATCAATAAAAATTCCTTCATATTCTACTGAAATTATGTCCAACTTACATTAAAACTTACGCACAAATCGTCTATCTGCTTATAATTACTCAAAAATTACATTGAAAAAGAACAAACCGTCTATGTGAGAAATGATTGTTCCGCTATCTATGATCGAGTTAGACGGTTTGTGCTTTCCTTATTTATCGCCTCCTGAAAAGTTGGCTACTTTGCACTTAGACGGTGACCATAATGTCGACTAGTGAGCAGAATTCGAAAAGTTACAGAAGGTAGAGATGTTGTAGTGGAGTCTCGAATGGCATGGGAATAAAGTGGTCGTTTCAATGAGTAATCCCAATTGAAGGGTTTCATTCTTAAGAGATCGATTTCAAATGAAATTTTATGTGCAGGTCCTTTGACTATTGTAAAGGTAGCCATCACCTTGACTATTGTAAGGTAGGACTGACCACGCATAAAAATTCAAGTATGATTAAAACCCTTTCGCTGCGTTTAAATTTGATCACATATGCGGATGACGGAGATCTCCGTCAAAGAGCATCACTTACGTTGCTAATAAATTTTTCTGTATGTGCGGATGACGAAGATCTCCGTCATTGGTAGCATTCTTTCATATGCGGTGACGGAAATTTCTGCACTCTACTATGTGCGGATGACGGAGATCTCCGTCATAAAATGCTAGGAAATTTTCAATCTTCCACAATTTATTCGCACTCACACTATTCGACTGCTATGTATGGCAGTGTGATGTGAATCATCGCAAAGAGAATGACGTGAGCATTAGATCGATATCAAACACAATGCTGATTCAAACCTGTTGACGTCATAGAAATATAAGTTTGCTGACTAGAGTTATATACTATGGCGCGTTTCTCACGACTTTACTTGATTTGAATGATGGCGACAACTACTGAGGTCGATTTAGACATTTCGGATTTGGAGGAAGAAGTCGAATTCTCAGGTGATGAGACCGACTCAGATTTCGAGGATCCAAGTACACAGCTTCCAGATATGTGGCATGAAACAGATCAATCAATGGATCATCAAAGTGATGATACATTTTACGGTTTACATGGCTTGAATCCAAAATATTTGCCTGATAGACGAGAAATAGAGCTGAAAGAGACATTTTTTACTGATCTATGTTTACCAGATTCCCTCTTTCAAGATTTGGTTGACTGGACAAACACCAGAGCGCGCCTCTACTTGGCAGAAACACAAATGACCAGCAAATCTAGATGTAAGAGTT
This sequence comes from Prostheceraeus crozeri, assembly GCA_907163375.1. NCBI lineage: Eukaryota > Metazoa > Platyhelminthes > Polycladida > Euryleptidae > Prostheceraeus > Prostheceraeus crozeri. The sequence continues at coordinate 89,325 of CAJQUW010000119.1, read as the reverse complement.
GGACTGATGTGACTTTAGCTGAAATGAAGAAAACATTTGCTTGTATCCTTTTAATGGGCATTGTAAAGAAACCGACGATAGCAAGCTATTGGTCAACCGCAGAACTATTATACACAAATTTCTTTTTCGATGAGCGCTGCCTGTCGAGGGATAGATTCATCAACATCATGAAATTTCTGCGTTTCGCAGACTATGAAAATTTGACCGGAGGTGCATTGAAAAAGATACGGCCCTTCATTGGTGAGTTAGCCTTACGATTTTATGACCGATATAATATGCCTAATCAAGTATATTTATATTTCAGAAAATGTGAAAATGATTTCAAAGGAAGTCTACCTACCTTCGAGAAATGTTGCAGTGGATGAGATTTTGCTCTTTTTCAAAGGACGGCTATATTTTCGTTCATATATTCCATCGAAACGAAGTCGGTATGGTATCAAAATTGATGCCCTTGTCGACGAATACGCATACACCTGGAATTTTGTAGTCAACACATCTCAAGCTGACATGGACCTGGCTTCTGATATCGATGGTTGTCAAAACTTTCTCTTCTCAGAAAAGGTTGTGTTGCATTTGGCGGAACCACTGTTTGATATGAATTATTCTGTCTTTATCGACAATTTCTTTACATCTGTTCGACTTGCGGAATTTCTTCAAAGTCGCAGAACGTCATTGTGTGGAACTGTTCGGTTTAGCCGTTGTCCAAATGAAATCCGTGATAATTATCCGGTCGTGAATTTCCGGTCGGAGTTTTTCAGGTATGTATTACAGTTGATTAAAACATGTCATGGAATTAATTACATTACATTATTTCTACATTGCTTTTACAGGAAGGGTGCAGTGCACATGAGTTGTTTCACAGAAAAAAGTCATCTGGACTGAAGAAGATCACGATATTGGATACCAGTGGGAAAAGTGATGTGATTTTCAAGAATCGGAGAGTGAAAGCTGGTGGGATGGTACCCTCTACAAAGCCTTCATCAGTACAGAAATACAACTCATTTATGGGAGCAGTGGATCAAGGTGACGCACAAATTCATCCGTATGACGCCACCAGCAAAACAATGAACTGGACCGCAAAGCTTGGTATTCATCTCATGCAGAGGCTTCTTTTGAATGCTTATGCCATGTACAGAGTCGAGACAAGTTCTGATCAAACTTTCATAGATTTTTCGATGAAATATATTTCACATCTGTTTGATTCTACAGGTAAAGAACACAAACCTTGTTCGTGTGAAAAAATTACAATATAAATTTTTGAAATTTCAGGTAAAGGACGAACTCAAGGACCAAAGACAGGTAGACCTCGAATCCTGAGAAATGCAGATGACAATCACAAACCTGAAGTGATTCCTCCTACAAAAAATGAAGTACCCGTCAAAGAGGTGTGTGGTGTGTTACCAATCGGGTAAGCGCACAGATACAAGAGGCCTGTTCTAAGAGGCCAGCACTTTGTGCACATCCCTGTTTTACGATGTACCATAAGTGAATGGAAATAAAGTACAAATTGGAAATTACTCAGTTTTCAGTTGAAAATTTATTCGCACAGGGTGGTATTGTGATGAAATGTTTCAGCATGACAGACAATGAGCGTTAGGGAAAATCAGATATTCGTTGAATGAAATGATGACGGAGATCTCCGTCATCCGCACATTTAACAAAGTATAATAGATATATGAAATGTGATTTTATGACGGAGATCTCCGTCAAACGCAGCAAAAGGGTTAAATATTGATTCCCTTAATTTAGTTGAATTAGTGCCTGACGGCTCTTCCTAAAAGATCGTACGAAGCCCACTCAGCGCGTCATTCCATTGCATCTACCTTCTCAAACTGAGAAAAAATAACCAATCTTGATGTGATTCAGTGTTTTCTTGGAAAAGCGCAGGAGATATTAGGACCTAAAATTGCACAATAGAAATGAACATCGCTGATCGCTCACTGGGTCACTCTAAACTTTAACAATCAATGTGCATCATATTATGCCAGATCAATTTGTAGGGTTATCATTCGGTTTATTTCTTACAGAAAGGCATTGGATGGCTTTGGGCCGGCCCATGCCACCTCAGATTAAATATCCCCCAGATGAGATGGTACCAAAAAATTAGACCGAAAAAATACATAGTGAGAGTTTTTATTTTCTCAATGCTGAAGTCAGGCTATAACAAAGCGTCCAACTTAACAATGTTAAAGAGGAGTAATTCAATTAAGCAAATTTTCAGTAAAAAATGGAAAAATGATTTTCGAAAAAATTCAAATTTACGTCTGAAACGCATCTACCTGTTGCATGTGTTAATGAACACAATGGTAGCATATAACTGTCATACAAATATTTCGCACATCTTGTTTCGGTTTCCGTAGAAGACGGTGGCCGTATCTCCTCACTTTCCCCTACTTTTGTGTAAATAGTAATTGAAAATTGTAACACTTATCGAATTTTGGTTATGAATGCCTTTTATGATTGATAATTAAGCAGAATGCGATGTTGATGGTATAACAGATGTTCATTACATCATTTATAGACTCGCATTTATGTAATTCTGTACTCATGAAAATCGACGCGCTTCCTTGAAAGTTATACGAAATGCAAACAATCGGAAAAGTATCGGCGCTGTGGCCTTGTGGTTGAGTGCTCACTCTTCGTCCGCGAGACCTTGGTTCAAATCTTGGTCGGGTCAAACCTTAGACTTTTAAAATAGGTACACTTTGCATTCTTGCTAAACATTCATCACAGGAAGAATGAGAGTGGGATAAATGACAACTCGGCCACATGGAAGAAAGGCTCCGTGCCTAATGTGCTTCCGAGTATAAGCAACGTTTTGAAAATATGCCAAAACTAAAAGTCATGAAAACGTAGATCATGCGGGTTAGCTTTAAAGGCGCCATATAAAAAATGCGCCCAAGAATCGGCCTCACATCCGTTCTGAACTGAGCTGAGTGTGATTGGTATCTGAATGGTGCATCAACCTGACTTGGAATGAATATTTTAGCATTTGTGGAGATCTCCCTAATCGCTATCGATGATGTGACGGTTTGCTTCTGATGCATGAGACTATTTGTTAGCATAGAGGAAATAATAGAAACAACCTCATCATAAAAAATGACAAATTGATAACAACCCTTCCTAGTGGTCTGCGTCTTAGACTCTCGATTAGTGGGTTACCTAAATATCAGGAACTTACCCGCGATAATTAGCAATATTGTCAGAAATATCAGCCGTGTCATTGTTACACAACAACTCACAAAAAATAAAAGAATAAAATTTTAATCAGGAATTGTCCTTTAGTTCTATCGTGAGAGCTTGTCAAATAAGAAATCACCCTTCTTTGTGCTCAAGCATTGTTTATGAAAATTATGACCTGACCAGATGCGACCATCCATTCATTCTGTGAGTTCACCTATATCAATAAAAGTGAGAGTACGAAGATCATTAAATGAAACGAACTGACGAAAGTCATTTAAGGAATGCTAAGTTTATGTGAACAGCTGATCAACATCTAAGCGGTCACTTTACTTTTCATTGGCAATGGCATCGATATCCTTCCGCTGCAGCAAATGAAAGTATTTCAATGGAATGTTCTCGATTTCTATGAATATAACAATATAGAAGGTTTTGAGAAAACACGGTATTTATCGCTACGCACAATTGTAGGAGAGATGGAAAAGGGCAACTGTAATTGCTGGGCGGTCACACGGGGAGCTTATCAAGTTAAGAAAATGAGATTCCTTAGCCCTATCAGGACCGGTCATGCACACAGGCGTCAAGGTTCACCAGATTTGAAAGTGCTAGCGGCGATTTTATTTTTAATAATCTAAGTTGATTAATACTACAGTCCGTTTCATAAAAAATGGATCATCCTAAAATTTGACTAAATAAAACATAAGTATGATACAGAAAGCATTTTTCATGTTATTTCATGTCCCCAATATATTTAAATGTCCTTATATAATCTGATAAGCTATGATACAGTAACGGTTCTTAAGAAGCTAATATTTTGTAGCCCTACCCTTATTGTCAATGACATTATCAATTCGTCTAGGCATTGATTCGATGATATCGTTGATTTTTGACTGATCTAACTTTCTCCACTCTCTTTTTAACAGTGACGTAAGTTGTGATACGCCATCTGTAGGTAGCAGTGAACGACGAACGTTACGTTTTAGAATACTCCATACATTTTCTATGGGATTTAGATCAGGAGAACGAGCTGGCCAAGATAATGTCCTACGCCCTAATTGAGACTTGCATAAGTTGACTCTACTACTCCTGTGACACATAGCATTATCATCCATAAATAACCAAGTCGATGGATCACCAAGTTGATCTGTCATTTGGCCAATGTTCATTCGTAAAACATTCACATAGCGTTCAGAATTCATGGTTCCTTGCTGTATGTGAAGTTCAGAGCGGCCATTGGCCATCTCAGTTAACGAGAGACTTGGATCAACTTTAAGAAATCTCTTGCGTGGACGGCCAGAGCCCTCTTTACAACAGAGTCGAAAATCATCATTATGCCATCGATGCACATTTGTGTAAGGGACATTTAGTCGCTTGCTTGTAGCTCGCAAAGAAAACCCTAGTTATAGCAAGGTTGACACTTTGCCTTTTGTGAATGCGATCTCGTTATCGTTCATTTGTGCTTTGTATTGTTTTCAACCGGTAAGAGATAGATTTCTAGCTGAAAGCAATCAGGAGTGCTGCCAACACCACCGCAACGAAGTCAGGAAGCTATGGAACATGAAGTAATATTATTACACTGACTTCGATGTATTACACGGTCAGAATCTACGAATATGATGCTACGGTATTCTCCGAGCCGAAGGCGAGGAGAATACCATAGCATCATATGAGTAGATTTGAGCTGTGTGATACATAGAAGTCAGTGTAATAATACTATGTGTTCGCTGAATGATATCTCATGACTCCATGGATATATTTCATATTTGAATTCATGAATTTTGAAACAGCTTAATTATCTAAGCAAGCATTCCTTTCTTCACTTTTGACTAATCAATGACATAGGAATGACGTCGAGATTTGTAAACATGTCAGAGGAAGAAGTTAATTCTGATATCGATAATAGAATACCAAAAAGTACTTGGAATAAGATGAGATGGGCATTCAAGCTATTTGTCACCTGGCATGACCACTGGAAAATAAGAATTGACGATAATGTTTTGAAAGTATATAAAAATGTGAAAGAATTTACACCAAACGATCTCAATCACTGTTTGAAGTACTTCTTCGCTGAGGTCAGAAAGGTTGATGGAGATATGTATCCTCCAGAATCGTTGAAAGGCATTGGTGCGATGCTACAGCTATATTTCAATACAGAAATGAAATGGAAAATTTCTATTTTTACGGACATTGATTTCAAAAGTGCTCGTGATTCCCTTGATGCTCAGATGAAAAAATCAGCTCAACGCGGTAACGTAAAACCAAAGAAAAGAGCATTGCCAATTGATCTAGAACAAGAGAACGAATTGTGGGAAAATGGTAGTTTTGGAATTTCAAATCCAGATCAGCTAATCCACACACTTATTTATCATTTGGGAGTTCATTTGAGCCTTAGAGCGGCTAAAGAACATCATGATATGGAATTTGGAGACGAATCTCAATTAATTCTTTGTAAAGACAGTGATGATAAAGAATATTTGAAATACGTTGAAAGAATGTCAAAAAACAAGCGTTATGGATTAAAATGTGCCAGAATGGACCCCAAAGAGACTCGAGTTTATCAGAACACGGACAACCCAGATCGATGTGTGATCAAATTATATAAAGAGTACATTCGACATAGACCAGATGGTGCGTGCAAAGCATTTTATCTGACGCCCTTACAGAAACATCAAATAAAAGGAGCTGTTTGGTACAAACGCTGCCCAATGGGGATTCATAAAATTGAAAATACCACTAAACGTTGATGAAAAATATTGCAAAAGACGGCGAATTCTTTACGAACACTTCTTTACGACGCACTGCTAAGACTCGACTTGTACAAGGCGGCATATCCAAGGAGGTTGCAGCACTCAAAACAGGTCGAATCAATGAAAAAGCAGATAGTGCCTACATTCATGCCGAGGTATTCGAGAAAGATATGTCGAAAGTGCTGTATGGATCATATGAAGCTACAACAAACAATGTTGTATCTACAAACAACACAAACACACGAGAAAAAAAAGTCTATCAATTTTTATGGATGTACTTTTAACAATTGCACTTTATGATGTGTTACTCTATTATTTGTATTGGGTTGGAAACTAAGCTCAGACTCATCTCGTAATTATTAATAATTTATTAGTTATCTGTAAGAGTGTATTAGTGGTTTAGAAGTCTAAGACAATTCCGTCTTCAATTTTTTGAATCTGGCACATCTTCTAGCTCTCGTGGAGCATTTAAGAGCTAATTCTTTTCGCTTCGGTGAGTCAGAACTTAGTTTTCAATCATAGTACTGTTTCAATCGTTAAAGTGTGTTATAACACATTACAGGTAATCTACTCCCAGGTACCCCAATACCTGAGAAAGATATTGCAGTTCAAAATATACATGTTGAATATGGATATCTAAGCGTATTTTACTCAATTATAATCGACCGCCTAATTGCATTAGGGGCATAGCACATGAGGCGAATACGTCCAGTTAATCATATGTAGCAGTTACATTATTGTTGATGAATAATGGTGCTATACTGGCTCTGATTGACGGATTTTCTTTATTTTTGTTTTGCTTGATAGCTTTTGGCTTGTAGAACAACATATTACATAACAAAGGAAAAAAATGTAATTTTATAAGAGTGAGGTATGATTTTGTGTAACATTGCTAAATGAAGATCAAATTATCTACTACTTTTTTATCTATAACAGGAAAACAACTCAATATTCATGCTTGAAATTTCCAACAATGATATTAGTAAGCACAACTGACATATCTTCCAAATTTCAGGGAAATTCGTTCAAGTTTGGCGGAGTTAGACAAAGTTGAAGTTAAGGCGATATTTAAGGGTGATCCATTTTTTATGAAACAATCTGTATTAAGTTTTTTATTTTTAGTTATTTTATTCAGTTTCCCAGTCTAGTGTTTTTCCTAGACTTGTTGCTTTCTAGCTTAGGTCTTCCTAATTTTCTTGTCATAGTTTTTCCCATTAGTTTATTAATCCTCGTTCAGTGATATTTTGTAATAGATAATGCACATATATATATTTGAGGTCATTATTTGCTATAATTACCGAGAGCCACGGGCTCGAGGTTGTTATGACAAATAATGTCTGAAGAAATCTATGCATTATCTATTATAATGCATGACTTTTTCATAGAAGTCTGCACCAGGTTAATAATTTCCATCCAGGAAAATAATTACCTGCTTCGTGGAATTTATTAACCTGCGTACATAGAAAGCCTTACAATATCATGCATTATTCTAAGTTAATAATTTCACATTTCATAGCTTCTGCTAAGAAATCTGAGCTCAATCTTCGATGGCAGTCTTGACCCAACGATGGTTCGGGAGATCCTTGGACGTCTGAAGGCTGAACTACGTTCATTTCGCGAAAAAATACATAATGTACTCATAGAATAAGTTCCATGTGTCAGTGGTCGTCTCTTGAAACGTCGAAAAGCGGGATCTGTCAATCGTCTGATCGAAGATTGCTTTTTCCTTGGAAGCTCGGCTGCCCAGGAACTTCTTCTGACAAGTACAGATAAGGATACGCTTTCGCCAGCTGGTAGACGAGACATTGACGTTGATTTGAGTGAATTCCCAGATAAATCCTCAACTGACATTATTCAGCAACTATCGGATATGTTTGGTTTATTCATTAATATTCATTTCCTTTTTCGGAATTGAAGGTCCTGTTTCTTCGATTCCACAATTACTGGTGACATCTACTTGAGAGAGTTGCAATCGGCTCTTGTTCCAAGTCTTCAACAGAGACGATTTTCGAGAGCTTTTTTCCAATAAGATGGCCCTGCCCCTCACTACGCAACTGCAAGCAATGAGAAATTATCTTAACTTAGTTTTTACAGTAAGATGGATAGGAAGAGTATTGAATGGCCACCTCGATCCCCTGATTTAACGCCAATGGACCTCTCCATCTAAGGTTTTGTCAAAGATTTAGTTTATGCCATAAACCCTCACACCAAAACAGATCTCCAGACTTGCGTTCGTGAAGCATTCTCTCAAATTCATTATGATAGTGACTTGTGTCAGAGGATATGTAGAAGTGTCCTCTCCCGATACAATCAGTGTATTGAAGCAGCTGGAGCGCAGTTTGAACATTCGCGGTATGTTTGTGTTGCCAGAATTATGACATTTTTATGAAATGGAATAAGATGTCAATCTGAAAGAAATGGTTGTTTGATAATAAATTTCTATGGGGTAATCAAACAGATATTCACAGAATAAAGATAAGTGAATGACATCCTGGCTCGTCCGGAAGATATCTTGTGAGTAGACTTTAACATTAAGTATATAGTAGCTTATTTGCCACTCTGTATAACGGTAAACCCCCTCCCCCCCCCCGATGTTGACTTAGCGACGCCATGTCACAAGTTCATTCAATAGCTCGAGATCTTGTGTTTCATCATTATCTTTATAGAAATAGTGAACATTCAATTGAAGTATTTAAATTTGTTACGTAAATGAATTGACGGAAAATGTCAGTAAACATCAATGCAACAAATGTGCATTAGATGGGCAGTATATTGACACAGTGATGATGAAAAAATATTAGATACAGGAACACATGAAAAATTAAACGGGTCAATTTTGAAAAATCAGTTATTTTTCAAAAAATGTCACAAACGTTTTCTTTTAATGCTGCCGTGTTTGATTTACAGCAAGCCAAAACTGAATATGAGCTCAATCTCAAAGTTTGTCGAAACTGGAGGTTCATATTTATTCGAATAATAGGAAAAGCTAGAGCTTAGAGTTACCGAACGCTTGGTGATACTCAGCCATTCTAGTAGACGTCTTTAGTTGCAAAATCGTGTTTAAACATAAATCAGCGATATCTACTAGAATAGTTGAATCACGGTGCATCACCAGGAACAAGTCACACCACAAGAATAGACGTCATGAACTGATATGAGGAGATGCCCATTCGACCTCAGTCATATAAAACGCAGTACCTGACCTGCGCCATCGCCATTCAGACTGTCCTAAGAGACGAAACGCGTCGGGTTGTAATTATAAGGGAGTGCTCTAACTTTACTTGGATTCCAATGAATGTGAGATCAACTTACTATTTAACCCTTACCGTACCAAGCATTTTTTAGTAACGTAGAATACCAGGCCTGGCCAAAAGTGTCCACCTACTTTATCTATTCGAATACACCAAAAAGACGAGGTATTATTATAAAACAAACATCTCTATTTCATCTTAAACAAATTTCAAAGACTATGAGAGTTAATGGAGGATTTTTATACGCAATCAGAGCACCTTGTGGAAGAATGGTCTTTGCAGACATACGCTCCACACATGTTGCAAGTCTGGTTTGTTCCTCTGCGGTGCATGAAGGCACCACACTTTCCACGAGCACTTTGGTGGTCGACAAGACATGCAGGCTGCAGCTGCACAAGTCCACGATGTATCGCAATGTCCTTCAGTTGCCGTGAAATACCGTTGAAGTTGTTGGACTTCCATCTTTCCATTCTAGCGTTGAGACAAGGTGCGAGTAGCTTGTGTCCTAGATCCTCAATTGTTTTTCTCCGAAACAATTTGTCATTTACATGCACTTGCATTTCCGAAGGGTTTTTGATCTTCAGAAGGATGACACTGTTCGTTACAATCAAATCGAGAAGATAGTACAGAACATTCAAAGTCCACTTTTAGGTTTTGCGACAGACAGTATATTTCCCAATTTTCTGGTCGAAAGAATCAACGGTCCCTTTGGAACTATTATAGCAAGTGAAGATCTCTGGTTTCCTTGTTTCTGTGTCTGCCACCGTGTCCAAATGATGCTGAGTGCTCAGAAGAATCACAGCCTTATTCTTCTTTGGGACATATGAAACCATTGTCTTCGCTCCATCAAATACAAACTTGCTTGAGTATTCATGTCGATCCCTGTGGGGCAGAAATTGTCTGGGTATCTCAGTCTTATTTTTGCGGAAAGTGCCAACAATATTGTGAGTCCTTCGTTCCATAACTGATCTGCTAGAGAGATGCTGGTAAAATAATTGTCACATGTAATTCCACGTCCAGTTTTAATGAAAGGACGGACAAGCTTCATCACAACACTTTCACCTACATTTCTTACTCTTTGATCACCAGCTTTTCCAAGGTATATGTTCGTGTCCAATACATAGCCGGTCTTTACATCACAAATGTTCCAGTACTTGAGGCCATAATATTATACAAGTGGAAACGTAAATTGCGCATCACTAAAGCGCAATTAATGAATAGCTATTGTATTTTGGAGTAATAAGTTAGAAGAACGAATAAATCAATTTTGGCATCACGTGTTTTTTTTACACAACGTGGAATACCAAGGCTGGCCAAAAGTGTCCAGCCAATTAATTTTTTTAATTATAAGAATATAGAACAGATCATTTAAAAGCAAAAACAAGTCTAGTTGAAACTTCATTCGAAAACCTTTAAACATGGAACAGCTCGATATTTGAAACCCTCTACTAAAAGAGTGGCGCATTGTTAAAAACTGAGTGGACAAAAATGGCCAGCCTTGGTACGGTAAGGGTTAAGAAAGTCTGACCCTTGCAATTATTCTATGCAAGGAGAAGACTGCGAATATCATGAAGGGGAGGCCGCAGGAGGAGTTAACGAAATTTCTACAGCTCAGGTCATGTGGTTCAAGAGCATGGATGATGCAAGCAGAAGTCATGTCATCTTATACAGCGACTCATTTGGAGGACAGAACAGGAACCAAATAGTCATCAGTGCAATCATTCATAGGCTGTCAGTATCACAGAACATCAAAAAGATCAAACAGAAGTTTTGTGAACCTGGTCATTCTCAAAACTGAATTTGATACTTAACACTTAATTAATTCCTTTATCATTGAAGGACTCAAATTTATCATAGAAAATAATTGTTTTTCATTTGAAGATTATTTTTAAATTCAAAAAATTTAAATTCTGCAATGGGGACTAAGGTAGCAACCACATACGCCACGGTAGCAATGGGTTAACCTAACGTACCTAACTGTTTTTCCTCAAACATTTGAATTAATTGTTAACTCGTGGAAAAGGTTTCTCGATGACTTTTGGATCAGATGAGATGACAAATACGGGGAGTTAAGTTCAAGGACTTAAGGATGAGGAGTCACATCCCTTTATGTCAGATTTATACTACCTCTAGCTTTCTTTGATTGCTATCTAATTTTATATTTCACACTGCAATAATCCCTATGATTATTGTTTAATAATAAAGTTCCTGCTTTCCAAAGAGTGCATAAATTTCAAGGAGTGCAATAAACAGTCTCTATTTGACAGTGAATGATACTAGCATACAGAAAGTTTTTCATCCTCTAAAACGGTAAATTCTACATGGAAATCTCAAGAATGCCGCTGATACCTACAATTCCATAACAAATAGAGATAGATTTTTGACAACTATAAAATTCTGATGGTCATAATGCAAAAAATGAAAGAAAAATGTAAGAAATAACTATTATTGAAATATGACATGAATCATTTCAATATTGCAATCTATAGAAACTATTCTTCCATGTTTTTTCTAAGAATGCAATGCAATGAAATTTCATCAACACTAAATTGATTAAGATTTTATGTCGTAGATAACATTGCTTAAACGCAAAAACATTCCTAATTTCGGAATGCCTCGCATTTCGCGACCTTGTCCCCTATGTCACAGTAACTCAACGAACCTGTTCAGGCATCTGCAGACATTGCACAATAAGGAAGGAGCCGAATGCATCATCTTCTGTGCAGCCAATCTTAGTGTAACGAGCGAAGAGATAGATGACAACATACTGGTAGTTATGAGAAATTAGACAAGGGGGAATTGAGTGTATAGAAGGCTAGGTACAGATCCAATATCCTTGAATATATTGATAAGTGAGTTGAAAATTGTGATGATTGATATTAAAGAAAAATAACCACATAAAACTATGAAAAACTATATTAGTCATTTAGCAAGTGCAGTTTATTTTAAGCAGCTTTTGTTAGTATTGATTTAAAGGGTTTAAGCCACACTGCTAAAAGAAATAGTGGCAAATTGATCTTGTATCGCAAAGTTTCACCGCTAAGACGGCATTGTAAAGCAGATACAACGATAAAAAGGAAGACTAGCTTACGGGGCGAAAATTTTCGCTATATTTTTTTTAAATACCCGTCTAAGCAATGTTGGCTTCTATGCCAATGATAATGATGCGCTCATGGAAATTTAATGATTTGAGAAGCATTTATATATATGGTAGTTTTGTGTTATTCATTTGTGTTATTCATTTCAAATAAATAAACACATACTACTACTACTACTACTACTAGTTAGTTTAACGAGATTGTATTTTGTTGAGGTAATTTATTTATTAACACTGACGATGGGCTCTTGAGTATTGGAAATATCTTGAACAAATCTTTTTGATTTTCAGGAGATCTGCGTAATTCATGATACAGAATTATGACATAATTTTATATACATTGAAAAAATTTGTATTCATTGACCTAGCTTGCAAGACAATGCCTTTCGCTACAGAATTTTAGGCTGCCCGTCCAACTTCCAAGTATTGTCGTCTGAGCATCTCATTAATGCATTATGCATTAGGAAGCTATTCATTTACTTGACATCCGTTAGTTGTTACGCTGCCGGATTGTGTCAAAATGATAATTTATGTTCCTTTGTCGAATGTCTACGCTACCTACGACATATGAAATTTAACGATATAAAGCCATCAATTTACAGTTACTGTGTTGTCAATGGTTGAAGGGTTTCCCTTTACTACAGTAGTGGCCACTTTAATCGCAACCCTTTTTTGCACAAATTAATTGCATCAAAGTAGAGCCAGTGTCAGAGTTGCGTGAAGCTAATTCAGAAGATGAATCATTCCAATGTGAGAGCTTGGCAGATATCTATGAACAAGATATCCATGAAGTCGATGATCAGCAATAGGATTTGTCCATAGAAGTTGAAGTTTTATCTGAAGTTCTCAAGGTCGAGAATTGATACGAGGGAACTAAGGGGGGCTAAGAACTAAGTTGGGGCATTCCGATTTACTCAAAGTTACGATTACTATGTGATCATATCTAACAATGAGAGTTGGGGGGGGGGGGGGTATCTAAAAATGAATGCGTGCGATTTATGTGCCGTTATTGTGCATTGCATGAAGCTTAATTTCCATTCTAGAGGTTTTATTGTTGTCAATTTCTATGGATTTGTCAATTCAAATCATAGATATCTTAAATGAATCAATCCTGTTGTTACATTATGTTCATCACATTCTTTCATTTCGCTGTTCATGTCTGCCTCGTACACGTCGCGTCAGTCATGGATGTTTCGCCTCAGCTTCGAACGAAAATTCTGACTCTGCATCAGTTTAAGACATTGTCGCAGCGGAAGATTGCAGCAGAAGTTGGAGTAAATCAATCAACGGTCTATCGCATCATCGCCCATCAAAAGAAGAATGGTAGTCTAACACCAGCGAAAAAAGGCAAGTGTGGGAGAAAGAGGAAGTTAACATCTAGAGAGGAACGATTGCATGTGCAAGAAAGCAAGGAACTGCCATTTATGACTTCGAACGAACACAAAATGAGCCTCAATTTGAAAGTCAGCAGGCGAACTGTCCGACGGGTCCTTGTCAAGAATGGAAGAATTTCTAAGCGACCTTACAAGAAGCAGCTTCTGACGTCTCAGATGATAAGGAAGAGGTTAGCGTGGGCAAGGAAATATCGTTCCTGGACATCCGAGCAATGAAAGAACGTTCTCTTCACCGATGAAAGTCACTTCATCGTGCAAGGATATCAAAACTAATTCATTCGTCGTGCCGCTGGAGAACCTTTGTCACCACAGCATGTGAATCAATGTGTGAAGCATCCTCCAAAAGTCATGTTTTGGGGATGCTTCTCTTCATCTGGTCCGGGACGTCCCCATGTCTGTGAAGGCATGATGGACTCACAGCAATACGTGAATGTCATCGATACCCGAATCCTGCCCGAATTGAACCAACGTTTCCCCAATGGCGATGGGATACTCCAGCAGGACCAAGCACCTTGCCATCGCAACAAGAAGTCGACCAAGCATCTTGAGTCAAAAAACGTCCGAGTTCTTTAGTGGCCAGGAAACTCACCCGATTTGGCACCAATCGAAACATTGTGGGCCATCCTGAAGAGCCGACTCAGGAAGGAGGACGTGTCGACAAGACAAAAACTCATCTCCAGTGTGATCAGGCTCTGGCATCACGATGAGCGCATAAAAGAATCGTGTGCGAAACTCGCCGAGGGAATACCGAAGAGGATTGAGGAACTGATCAAAAATCGAGGTGGTCATATTCGCTACTGATCTGTCTGACCTGTGTACCCCAGATGGTAAGCTTCATGTGACTGATGTGATCCGAATGTTATTTGTTTTGAGTATGCTAATTACATGATTGGCTTGGAATATATGTTGCTTTTGATCTTCCACATTGGTTATATATTTTGATGCAATTAATTTGTCCAAAAAGTGATGCAATTAAAGTGGCCACTACTGTATTAATAGAAGCAGACAGTTAATCATCAATGGAAATCACATTTCTAAGAGATCCTAGTGACACATGACAGAGTGAGAGCAGAGCCATAAGTAAAAGCATTGCAATTCGCAGCCGGCATGCCTTTTGTCCGTTGTTCACGGCGTGGTCGTTGACTTTTTTATCCTCTTCGTTTCTCGGAATTAGTGTCAGCTGTTCGGAAAGAAGTTATCAAGTCCTATGAAGTAATCATGACATCCAACCATCTCGTTGCTCACAGGATTTCAGATGGATATGCAAACATCTGCACGGATTTCAGTGGTGTCTACTGCTTTCAAGCATTGAGATGGTCATTCAAAGATGAAAAGTGTATATGAAATTACCAAATCAAGCTGATCAATTTGCTATTCTCATCAAACCGTCAAAGAAACTCGTATATTGTTGTTTTTGTGATATTTGACTGGCACTATTAAGAAGTGACAGTTTATTATCTAACTGTTTGATAGCAGGTTTATCAGCAGAAATGTGCAATGAAGAGAAGAATGGTGCAAGGTTCTATGATGGTCATTAAGATATCGGCTTGCTGACCAATGGAAAACTATGATAATTGTTATTGCCATAAACTCTCTATCACACATGCCTATTGCTGTACTATATTCTGAATTCAAATTCGTAATATGTAAGAAAGCTGATGTATGTTTCACAACTGCAAATACAGTCAACAGACACACAGTGACTTTTGAACCTTACAATTTGGTGAGCCCGACTCTGTACACAATATTTATCATCAAGATGGAAAACACTGAAAGTGTCTTGCAACAGATGGAATCTGCAATAACAGATGGCTTCAATCGTTCCTTTGAAATGGCCAGTACTGCTGCAGTGCAAATTCCTGTTTTCGATCCTTCCAACATTCGAGAATGGTTTAGAATTACCGAGTCTCAATTTCGAATCAAAGGAATAAAAAACTCAGTTAGCATATCAGAATTAGTCATTCCTAAGTTTCCTCCGAATATATTTCGTAGAATAATGACATGGATTGATAGTCAACCCGACCCAGACACAATTCATTTTGACGACTTGAAACAGGAAGTCCTGCGCATTTTCACATTGAAAGAACCACGAAGAGCCCAACGTGTTTTTCAAATGATGAAAATGGGCTTGGGAGACAATGATCCAGAAACAATATACCAAGAATTGCTCATTCTTCGAAAATTACCGAATGGAAGCGAAATTAACCTATGGAAAGAAATTTTTCTGCAAATTATGCCCACAGAAATTCAACGAAATTCGTTGGTAGATGTCAACGATTTTGGTGGTCTAGCCTCTCTACAAAAAATGCTGCTGCAAATCCTGTTGCATCAGTGACTGCACCACCCTCAACAGTAGAAGAAGTTGATGCCGTTTCAAGCAGAAGACACAATACTCACAATACATATTTCCAGAGAAGGAGCAAGATTGTCATCCCGAAAGAATCCTCAAATATTCACCCGATATCACCCAAAAATTGTTACAATCAACAAGGGCTTTGTTATCATCATGATAAATTTGGATCTGAAGCACGTCGCTGCATGGACGGATGTTCTTGGAAGTTTTCAAAAAACGGATCGGTCGGTCGCGGGAACAATTAATTGCATCAGCAACCAACGTCGGAAAAGGCTATTATCTGATCAATAAAAACTCAGGACATCGTTTCTTGTGTGATAGTGGATCGTCAGTTTCTATTTTTCCTGCAACTTATTCTGATCGTACCCAAACTATTCCTCCAGAAACACCGACGTTAGTTTCCGCGACCGGAGCCATAATTAAAACTTATGGTTTTCGAAACATTTCTCTTCGTTTTGGAGGTCGATCATATTCATGGCGTTTTGTGATCGCTGACGTTAAAGTTCCGTTAATAGGAGCAGATTTCCTCGCTCATCACGGTTTATTAGTTAATTTAAAAAACAGACAATTGATTGATTCAACGACCTATTTGACAACACCTCTGTTCTCTCAGATGTTCCCCGAACCAATGACAGCTAATCAAGTGTTCAGTGATGATGTTTTTCGCAGACTTTTGGACGATTTTTCAAAAGTTATACGACCAGAAACTCTCACGGCTCGTTTGAAAGCCAATTTAAACCCATCACATGGCATCTTTCATCATATTGAAGCAACTGGCCCGCCGGTCCACTGCAAGCCACGCCGTCTATCACCAGAAAAATTGGCAATTGCGAAAAAAGAATTCGATGCCATGTTAAAAATGGGTGTCATACGTCCTTCGAACTCCTTGGAGTTCTCCGCTTCACATGGTGCCTAAGAATTCGCCAGGTTAAAATGATCCGAATGAATGGCGCCCTTGCGGTGATTTTCGTCGATTAAATACAAAAACAAAGCCTGATCGCTATCCTGTTCCGCTTTTAAGTGATTTTACTTCAAAAATGGATGGAGCAACGATTTTCTCCAAACTAGACATACTGAAGGCCGTTTGGAATATTCCCCTAGATGAAGACAGTATCGAAAAAAACAGCAATTGCAACTCCCTTTGGTCTATTTGAATTTGTTGTTATGGCTTTTGGACATAATGGAGCTAGTCAAAGCTTTCAGCGATTAATGGATCGTGTTCTACATGGCTTGAACAACTGTTTTTGTTACATCGATGGTAATTATTTGGTCCCGCTCAGTTGAAGAACACAAGATTCATTTGAAAGAAGTATTATCGAGATTGAATGAATATGGTCCAATTCTTCGTGTTGATAAATGTGTTTTTGGCCAGCCTGAAATTGATTTTTTAGGCCATCACGCATCTGGATCGGGATTGATACCAAAATCCTTATGTGGCTTGTTTAATTTTTACAGGAAATTTATACCTGGTGCAGCTAATATTCTTGAACCATTTTATTCTTACATGACAGAAAGGCAGAAAGACTTTATTTGGAACAGCCAGCTTGATAGTGCATTTGATAAAGCAAAACACACTCTTGCTGATGCCACCCTGCTTGCTCATCATGTGGCGAACGCAGATCTACTTCTAACGACAGATGCTAGCAATACGGCTGTCGCAGCAGTACTTGAACAAAGAGTAAATGGAATATTACAGCCAATAGCATTTTTCTCAAAGAGATTGCGTCCACCAGAAATGAAATATTCAACATTTGATCGAGAATTCCTTTCGATCTATTTGTCAATCTGTCATTTCCGTTATATGCTAGAAGGACGATCGTTCTCTATTTTCACCGATCATAAGCCTTTGATTTCTGCATTCAAAAAGAAAGGAGATCCCTGGAGTGCACGACAACAGCGACATTTAAGCGCAATCAGTGAATATACCTCTGACTTAAATCATATTGATGAAAAATTCAATGTTGTTGCAGACGCACTATCGCGCTCTCCAATCGAACTTGTTAGTGCTATTTCTCTTGGCATCAATTTAAACGAAATTGCTGAGGCTCAAGCTCAATACTCTGATGGAATGAAAATGGCCAAAACTTCTATTTCCAATCTAACCTGGCGCACAGTTCGCCATAATGACAAGAATATATTATGCGATGTTTCTCTCGGACGTCCTCGGCCTCTTGTACCGTAAAATTTGCGTCAGAAAGTCTTTGAAGCTTTACATGGATTATCTCACCCTGGACCAAAAGCTACTGTCAAGATTATAACCGACCGCTTTGTTTGGCATGGAATTCGCAAAGATGTTTCCAAGCTGGCAAAATCATGTATCGCATGCCAGCGCTCAAAAATTAATCGTCACACACATTCTCCTCTACAGGAATATTCCCCGCCACGTCAACATTGTCATTGTTGGACCATTGCCACCTTCTGAAGGTCATCATTACATCTTCACAATGGTTGATCGCGCAACTCGCTGGCCAGAGGCAGTTTCAATACCTGATATTTCCGCTTCCACCTGCGCAAAGGCTTTCCAACAAACATGGTTATCGAGATACGGTATTCCTGATGACATATCGAGTGATAGGGGTGCTCAGTTCACTTCTCAACTTTGGAGGAATATAGCGTCACTCTCTGGTTACAATCATAACAAAACAACGGCATTCAGGCCCTCCAGCAACGGAACCTTCAGCAGAATATCTTCAGCAGAACATTTATATGGTGATCCCATATGCATACCCGGAGAATTTTTTCCACATGAAGATTCAAATGAAGAACTGGAGCGAGCTCGTCAGGCGACCGTTGAATTTCGACCCCTTGCGTTTCATCATACAACTACGATGAAGCCGTATATCCACCGATCCTTGCGTGATGCTACTTATGGTTTTATACGCGTCGACTCGCGCCGTTCACCCTTATCACCACCGTATCAAGGACCCTATCGCGTTCTCAAAAAGTTTGACAAAGTGTTTTTGATACAACTACCTAGACGACAAGACAAAATATCAATCGATCGCTTAAAGCCTGCATTTTTGCCACATGAAAGTGACGTTTCTACCCATTCTGAACAGGTCTCATGTACATATTATTAGTTATGAAATTACGCTTCCTCCTCGCAAGCCTCATTTTGTAGGGGGTTGTTGTAAGGTTCTATGATGGTCATTAAGATATCGGCTTGCTGACCAATGGAAAACTATGGTAATTGTTATTGCCATAAACTCTCTATGACACATTCCTATTGCTGTACTACAGTCACTTGCAAATGTTTAGAGCCACCCACTCGAAAACAGCAATTTTGTTTGTAAGCGACGATGTGAGTCAGTAATCGCACCGACGCAGGGACTATTTACTTGGCAATAATTCTATGATCTAATAATATCTATGACATGCACTGAGCAAGTGCGTTCAGCATTTGAATTTGAATTGGAATTTCAAACGATCAAAGTTGATGGAGCTAAGTCTCATCATTTTCATAGTAGTCGGCGTTAGTCATGGGTAGGAAGAAGTATCTCTTGCCAACCACTCGCGCTCAAATCGTTGCATTGTCGAAAATTCTCGAATGCCCTGGAAATTCTCCCGACTGCAATCCGATCGAGAATGTACGGAAGATAAAGTCGCAGCGAAGCATCCGACGACTGCAAATCTCATCTAGTGCATCAAGGAAGTGTGGTGTTCCGAAATCACCGAAGAATACTGCCAAGAACTGATAGCCTCCATGCCGAAGCGCATGGTAGCGATCATTGCTGCAAGGGGCTACTTTACTAAATATTAGCAGTCAAATGTGTTTTTGTCAGTTTTATATGTATTCAGATGAAAATATATTCATTATTTGTAAATATAATAGCTCTAATTGTTGTTATCATTAAGTGGGATGAAATATACGCTTTTCGGGTGGGTGGCTCTAAACTTTTGCAAGTGACTGTATATTCTGAATTCAAATTCGTAATATGTAAGAAAGCTGATGTATGTTTCACAACTGCAAATACAGTCAACAGACACGCAGTGACTTTTGAACCTTAAAATGGAATCAAATCTATCATCGAAATATTTAGATATATGTACTTTGCATCAAGTTGGTGACTGATATTTGTATGTCCAATGTATGTGTATACTCAATGGATTGTTTCAATTCATCGTGTTACCATGAATAATATTATCCGCCGTCGGGGAGTGCGGTCGTATTCTTCTTGAGCTCCTGTTTCGCTCCACTCTTTGACCAGTTTCTCGGGTCTCGGGTCACCGTTTTTGCTGTTTCGTCTTTCATTGTGGTGCTGGATTAACTATCTTTCGTACTGTGTGGCGACCCAAAGCGCCGGTCACCTGGATCCGACGTCCTGATCCGAACTTTAGCAGCTCCATTGCACGGTTTTCTCAGGCCCTGATTGGCTTATTTGACGGCATCGAGAGGGTGTCTTTCCATCGCATTTTCCTCCACCAACTTTCTTGCCTACGCCCTGGATCAGTGCATGCGTGGTGCTTAGTGTCCTTTGTGTACTACAACTTCCCTCTCAACCTTCAACCCACTCCGGTCGGTCGCGCAGCAACGGCTCAACTGCGTCTCGCCATATCGCTCGCTCTTCCCATCCCGCTCGCCGGTCCTCGTGCAGCCTTGGTCTCCGTGTCGGACATTGACTCTCATGGTAGGTAACGCACACGGGATTGCGTGTGTCAGTGTGTGTCGGTCAGCTGTTCGTACGGCATCAACCACCTCCCCTCCTCGATGTGTGCTTCCTCTCAACGGAACCGATTATAGCGCACGCCACAAAGTGACAGGCAGCGCGCATAGCTCAGTTTATAGCGACTGCAACTGCAATCCTTACTCCGGGGGTTCGAGCACCTTTTTTGGCCATTCACTGACTTGCAAGAGACGATTCTCTACAATTTTCTGCGCAGCACTCGCAAGCCGCCCTCCAATTTTCTTTCCTCTTCATTTATTTAGAGGGAAGAATATCACGGGAGAAAAATGGAAAATGCTGAGCAAATGCTAAAATAACATTAAATGCAAGATCGGAACATTGGATCAGCGTTCCATCGCGCTCCAGTGAGTACTCGGCCAGCCCGAGGAAACTAATGATCCTACCAGCATGCCGAATCTACCAGATCCCGGCAATCACCGATCAGAGCAACATAATCAGCGTGTCATGCAAGACCAAAATTACGCTCGTACCTTACCCCCGGTTCAACTCTTAGAGTACTAACATTGAACGTTGAGGGTCTTACTCCAGCTAAACAGGAGTTGATTTCTGGCATCTGCGAAGAGCACATGGTGGACGTTCTCTGCCTGCAAGAAACCCACCAAGATCATAAGGCCCCTAAAAATCGTTTAATGTTATCTAACTTTGATATGATCGCTTTCTGTGGCCACGAGAAATATGGACGTGCTACGTATGTCAGATCAATGTACTCAAACACTGAATTTGTCGAACAAGATACCTTCAGTGACACTATACGAGTCGGCAACCACACAGTGACAAACGTTTACAAACCCCCCTCCGCCTTCTGGTCATCCTCTCCCCTCAAAGCCCATTGCCACCCAGAAATCTATGTCGGAGATTTTAACAGTCATCACACCATATGGGGATATGAAAACGTGGACCTAAATGGAATGGCTGGCCGATTGGGCATCTTAATCGGACGCTCATCTTATCATTGACCTCAAGCAGCCAAAATCTTTTCGCTCAGCTCGATGGAACAGAACCTACAATACTGACTTGTGCTGGGTATCTTCTGCTGATGGACAACCCCTCCACGCAGCAACGACCGTTCTGCCCTCTTTCCCAAAGAGTCAACATCGCCCTATTATATTGCACGTCGGACTTCGCATTCCCTTGATTACGTCTGTCCCAAAACCACGCTGGAATTTCCGCAAGGCGAACTGGAATGAGTTTTCGGCCTACTTGGAAAAATGCGTTGTCTGCATTCCACATTCCATCGGACTGACGGAAGCCTACGACAGATTCACACGGGCCATCTTCAAAGCCGCTAGCAAGTGCATCCCACGTGGGTTCAGGAAGCAATACATTCCATGCCTGAACAGTGAGTGTCAACAACTACTTCAAGAATTCAACCAAACAGAAGATAAAGAAATTGCTGACCAACTGATTTCGGCTCTCAATGACGCTCGGCATAGAAGGGGGAAAAGACACCAGCGACCTGGATTTTACCCACTCAAGCAGGGAAAGCTGGAACCTCCTTCGAAAACTGAGTTCAGGCCAAACAAATAGCCCTTCGGTAAGGTCAAGCTTGAATCCGAACACCTTCGCTGGTCATTTGGTGAAACACGGAAAGTCTGCTCGCGACAAGCCTAAAATGAAAGAAGCTAACTAATTGTGTGGTATGACTTCGCACATCGCGTCGAATCGAATAGCACCGGAAAACCCGACCCATTGACGGTGGAAGAAACTCTCGATGCCATAAAAGACACGAGGAACGGTAAAATGGCTGGATACGATAATGTCTTCCCTCAGTTTCTTAAAACACTGGCCCTAAAGCGTTACAATGGCTAGCGCACTTCTTTACACGCTGCATAACGCAACAAGCTATCCCTGAACAGTGGCGACGTACGAAAATCATAGCTTTACCTAAACCAGGGAAGGACATGGCTAAAGCTACCAGCTACCGACCTATTTCACTCCTATCCGTGACATTCAGGGTTCTAGAAAAAACAATCCTACGTCGAATATCGAGCGCTGTGGACAATTGCTTGTATCTTGCTCAAGTGGGATTTCGTAAAGGTCGTAGCATGCAAGAGCAAGTGCTGGCTCTGACTACATACATTGAGAATGGATTTCAGAAGCAATTGAAAACAGGGGCCGTCTTCCTCGATTTAACAGCGGCCTACGATACCGTTTGGCAGAGAGGACTCTTGATCAAAATTTCTAAAGTCTTTATGGCAAAATTCTTGGAAAATCGTTGATTCCGCGTGCACATTGACAGCAAAACGAGTAAATGGCGAGCCCAGAAAAACGGGTTACCACAAGGATCAGTCCTCGCCCCGATTTTGTTCAATTTGTACATAAGTGACCTCCCAGATACCCAGAGTAGAAATTCATTTATGCTGACGACATTTGCTGCGCTCACCAAGAAAAGGAGTTCGCCAAATTAAACGAAATTTTGAACAGTGACATGGAAAAGATGGCAGCATATTGCAGAGACTGGAGTCTTCGACCTAGTGTGATGAAAACCGTTGCATCGAGCTTCCATCTCAATAGCAGCCAATGCGAAACAGCGCTGGACATTATATGAACGGCAATCGTGTCAAACACGATCATTCTCCAACCTACCTCGGTGTGACACTAGACAGAAGTTTGACTTACAAGAGCCATCTTCAGAAGCTCGCAATGAAAATCAGGACTAGAAATAACCTCCTTCAAATGCTTGTCGGATCACGATGGGGCGCTGGAGCTACCACCTTACGAACAGCAGGATTAGCCCTCTGTTATTCAGCGGCGGAGTACGGCGCACCCGTGTGGCGAAGATCTGCCCACTGCAAAGTCATCGACGCACAACTAAACTCTACCATGAGAATAATAAGCGTATCAATTAGACCAACTGAAATTGAATGGCTTCCAACGCTATGTAACATCGCTCCTCCTCACATCCGACGAAAGTTGAGTACTAACAGACTGCTCGATTCCAAAATGGCCATGCCCGAACTCCCTATAAACAATGATCTTTTGGATCATCCGAACCTGAGACTCCATTCTCGTCATCCTATCTGGCGAAACCCACCTCAGAACTTCCACCTCGACAGATCATGGCGGGAATGGTGGGAGCAATTCCCAGTCCGTAACCGAGATCTGATAAGTGATCCGGAGCATCCCCTTCCAGGCTTCCAAATCCCTCGTGGCTTGTGGTGGGCCCTCAACAGATACCGAACCGACGCTTGCCTTTGCGCTAGCATGCTCTACAAGTGGGGCGTACGTGACTCCCCTAATTGCGACTGTGGACTTCCACAAACAATGCTTCACGTCATTGAACAGCGTCCGTTATATTCTCTATCTGGTGGTGTTAAGGAACTATCATCTGTATCAGACAATGCTGTCAGCTGGCTTCAACATCATGCCATGTTGTAATGATCATTATGCATACGAATATACGAGGGGTGTTTGAAAAGTTCTGAGACTTTTTGCTCTATCATGTTCATCTGCTCTTTGCGATTAAGCTGTTGCACCTGGGGATGAAGTTCAATACGTCCTTCAACTGCTGAGTAAAGTTCAGCTGGAAAACATCTCACTGCGTGAGGTCTTAATGCCTCGCTTGATTTCTCTCACCCTCATTTCTTGGCATAATCATGCAAGACGCAGAACAAAATCAACGATCTATCATTTTCTTCTTGTGGAAACGAGGCCTATCGGGAGCCGAGATACAGAGGCAGCTAAACGAGGTGTTCGACGACAGAGCCCTGTCAAAAGCTACTGTGTTCAGATGGCTGGATCGCCTGAAGTCTGGTCGAGATAGTCTTGACGACGATCCTCGCAGTGGCCGACCTTCCACAGCAGTGTCTGAGACCTCTGTCAACGAAGTCAGGACAGTTTTGGAGGATGATAGGTGAGTTGCTGTCCGCGATATTGCAGAAGAAGTTGGAATGTCGACAGAGCGTGTGCATCACATTCTTCACGAAGAGCTACACATGCGTAAACTGTGCGCGAGATGGGTTCCTCGGCTTCTTGGTGCGGAACAAAAGGCGAAGCGAGTTCAGAAATGTGAAATCCTGAAACTGACGTTAGAAGAGTATGGTGACAATTTCTGGCGTCGTCTTGTGACCACAGACGAAACTTGGATCCCTTATTACAGCCCCGAAACAAAGGAGCAATCCAAGCAATGGGTGACTTTTGGAGAAAAGCCCCCACTGAAAGCCAAGGCCGTCCCTTTGGTTGGCAAAGTCATGATCACTGTCTTCTGGGACTGCGAAGGGATAATCTTCATCGACTATCTGCCCAAAGGAGAGACCATCAATGCTGACAGATACGTCGCCAGCTTGGACGGTCTTCACCAAACTCTTTCGAGGAAACGACCGGGCAAATTGCGTAACCGAGTCTTACTCCAGCATGACAATGCCAGACCGCACACCGCACGAAGAACATTGACGGACCTGCGAGAGAAGAACTGGGAGCTCCTTCCTCATCCGCCTTATAGCCCGGACCTCGCTCCAAGTGATTATCATTTGTTTGGTCCCATGAAGAAGACTTTGCGAGAAAGAAAATTCGAAGATTTGAAAGAGGTGAAAGCAGCTATCAATAACTGGATTCGTCAGACTCCTCAAAGCTGGTTTGCAGAAGGACTCCGGAAGTTACCCGAGCGATGGAGTAAGTGTATTAATGAAGATGGCTCATATTTTTAAAGATGACGCTAACTAAAAAAATCATACTGCTATGAATATATTATGTTCCTAATTAAACGTTTTGTTTTGAACTTTTGATCGAAAGCAACCATAAAACACAGAATTCAAAAAAGTCTCAGAACTTTTCAAACACCCCTTGTATATACACCATGAATAATGTTCACTTTGAAGTTAACGGCAACAACGATGTTCATAAAAATCTCAAAGATAAAAGTATCTATCGCACACGATCGACACGCCTTAAAGTTAAACCTAAATGGATCTGCATACACATGCTGTTACTCAATTTGTTTTGAAATGCATTGTGAAATAAAATATCAACACTATTATTTTAGCGAGACTGGTAATGAGATAATATATTGTTTCAGATATTACATGCTACAGTAGCATCATAAGCTTGATGAACTACTCGATTATTTGAAACTTCAAAGTGGACAGTATTTCATTCAAGAATTATAAACTTGTTGTGTTTTTGATTTCACCTAGTGTGAAAGGAAGTTAAATAGGATTTCATCGACAATAAGTTTACAAAAAATAATGTTTATTGCAAGACTAATCGATTACTTCCTTAGCCTCTTTAAGAAAATTGATGATTCGACTTATAGCATAAGGCAGATAACAAACATTGATCACAGTTGAAAGTTGTAATGAAGAAAATATCAGAACTACAAAGTAATTCATCACCATCAAATTTTGAAGTAACACACGCCGGTTTCAACATAAAATGGAATAGAGGCTAAAAAGAACAGATAATCAACGAATCCGAATAAAGAAATACAAAACGGGAAAGGGGTATGAAAATCAATCACTGATTTTTGATGTCTTCTTTTTCATCTTTGTATCTGTTTGACAAGGCCCTCTAAACGGGGAAATTTGAAATACAAGATGAATTTGCCACTTTTTCTATTAGCAGCTTGGCTTAAACCCTCCAAATCAATATTAACCATTATAAAATGCACATATTGATAATATACTTAGGCTACAATTATATACATTCCTTTCAGCATGCGTGGGAAGAGTGGCACAGCCGTGTTGTCAAATTTTAATAGAATGAACGCCGATCGGTAATTGACGATTTTAATCAGTTGAAATAACATTATTCTAGATACCAAAGCAACATGGGCACTCAATCCCAGAACACGACAGAAAAAAATCAAATGAACATAAGAAGTATAATCCACAAAATGAACATTTTTGACCCAAGTTCATCCTGGACGACAATAAAATCAGTGCGCATACTATAAGGAAAAAGCGATGGACGCCAAAACAAAAACCCAGCCAAACTTGGGAAATCATGCGAAATTTCCGAGCCGGAAATGGCATTCACAGGAGACTTGTTCCCGATTCAAGTGCTCGACAATATATTGTTCATGAGTAAATGGAAACCAACAACCAACAAATAACAAACAAATAACACTCAGCACACAACAGTTCCCCAACATCAATCAATCGAGTTCCCAGCACCCTTAACAGACAATGACAGACACCTGCGCATGTCACAAGTCCCACACGACTTTCACTCTATCCTTATCTGCATGGAAAACAGCGGGAATCCTCCTGAGAGTTATATCAAAATGGATGCTTTGTCATAAGTCCCGGCACTTCATCCCTTAACGCTTCCGGTGTCGCCGATGATCATGATGAACCTTCAATTGAAGATAATGCACATCCAATTATTTAATCTGAATCATATTCAAATGAAAGCTCATCAGAATCATCGGATGCCTCCCCTCTCTACCCTCAAAGAGCACCTTTCTGTGTGGCACAACTTTTCATGTGTGATGATTTCCCAACATCGACATGCTATTTAGAACACGGTACAACATTAAAACAGAAGGATCCAAGTGAAAAAATTATATACAAGTACAAACATCACAACCACACATTTCTGATTGAACACATTCAGCACATTCATACTACCAAACAACTACAGAGACAGACACACAAATTCAACATCACATCGCACACAATGAAAGTATAACAACAAACAGCAATCATAAAATCCTCTCACAAACACAAACAACATCATCAACAAGTAGGGGACCCTGGTCTCATGAAGATGAGCAATAATCAATTGATACTGCAGCCAATGTAGAAGAGCCCTCATGGCCATGTATCGCACGAAATATGTTCAACGTAAGGCGGACAGGGATGTAAGTTCGCGATAAGTATAGGAAGCTATTACAAAAAGGGGTAATAAGCCCTGGCTAACACTTATTATATACTTTTTTGAATTGTAATACAATAGTGTTTTTTCCATTGTTTCATTATTTATTCTTATAGTTTATGAGCACCCTAGAATCTTTTAGGGATATTGTAACCGTTTTATGCGCATGTTGAGCGGTTTTATTGAATCAGTTTACGAGGTTTTACTGCATTATTTTATCATGAACTTTTAATGCGCGCTGATTTTAAAGTTGAGAGTGAGAGTCGTTCAGTCTTTTTGTGATTCGAGTCTGATCGTATGTTTATGCGACCAGGTATTCTTAAACGATCGACAATTGAGTTGACAAGCGAGTCTTCGTCTGTTACAGTGGATCCTGCGTCGGAGTCCCGCGAGAGCTTGGGAGGCGCTGAGGGAAGGCTGCGAGAGCTGAGCCTTTCAGGCGACGAGAGTCACCTGTTGTTCGGCAACCCGACGTCCACACTGTCCGAGGCGAAAGCCGAGGAGTTCCTTGAAAACGTTGAGACCGTAGGGCGAAAGCCCCGAGCGGTGAGTTGGGCCGACGAGGCCGAGGAAGAGGAGCGAGAGCGGCAACCGGAGCAGAGCCAGTCCGAAAGGGTAAGTGCCTATCCTATACGATATAATGTCCTTGACCGCAGGCCAGTTACATTTGGTGGCAGCGACGGCCGATCCCACGCTAGACATGGACAAGTGAGAACTTGTTTAGACATGTTTTACGACCGATATTCGGTAGGTCATGTGGCTGTTTTTTCCGGAGGTAATTTTGCTCCGTGGTTCCGCAGATTTAAGATGGCACTGGATACGTATCCTGTGCGAGAGAGAAAGTTTTTGCTGTGCTCGAAGTTGAGCGATGAAGTATACGCTCAGGTTTGTCGAGCACAGGACTCAGGTAGGGCTCATGATACCCTAGAGGAGTTGATCCGGCTTCTGCATATTATGTATGCAGAACCCGATCGGTCGAAAGACCTTTCGGTGCGAAAAGCGGCGGAAGCCCCCAAATTTTCGCGTGTATCATTGAAAAATATTCCTCATTTTAAAGGAGGTGATTTTGAGGTGTGGTATAAAAGGGTGGAGAATGCTCTCGATAGTTATCCTCCGAGAGAGAGGATTTTTCAACTGAGTTCCCTGTTGACCGATGAGGTCTTTGCATTTGTGAGCAACCGCTCAGAAGAGGAGCAGAGTGATTTGAGGCTGCTCGTCAAGAGTTTGCGACGGCAATACTCTAAGGCTCCTAGTGCTGCACGAGCGAAAGAGCTCTTTTATACGCGTACTCAGAAAACAGGTGAGTCCATGCGTGAGTTTGAAGGGGAACTTAGGAAACTGGGGCGCGTGGCTTTCCAGGGTCATTCAGGAAGCGAACGGGAGTTCTGTATCATCGAGAGAATGATTCAGAGAACTACAAATGTCGAAGTAGCACGCCATTTTGCGGTGACGCCACCTGCAGAAGTGGCTGAAATTTTGCAGGTTGCAGATAGGATTCGGGAGATTCCTCTTTTGTCTGCGGGGCCTTTCCGACCGAATTCTAGCGATAATTCGATCATGCAGTCGAGGCAGGTAAGTCCTTCGAACCACACAGTGCGGTCGCAAGACCGTGGTGTGTCAGGTGGTGCCAGTACCGACAGGAACTGGCGCCAACCGCGGGAGCTGTTCAGGAATCAGCAAACATTTGATAGGAGGATCCCCAGATCTCCGACGCCACCACGAGCGGAAGCTTTCCGAGGAAGCAATAACCGAGAGTCCGCTGCAAGATGTTTTGCGTGCGATCGCGAAGGACATTTTCGACGGAATTGTCCATTTCGTGATTTAAACGAATAAGCGAGGCCAAAGAAGTAAGTTTCGATCTTCCTCCAGGCGAAATTGGTCTCGCGGAGTGTTCATTGTCTGGGACTGCGAAAAGGAAGGGCAGTAAGAATGTCATTGAATTTGCTATCGCCCATCGTAGAGGATGGGGGTTGTTAGATAGCGGCGCCGATCGTAGTGTGGTGCATATAAACCTAGCAAGAGAGGTTGGGGCTAAAATTGATAGCTCTAGACGCCCCGCGCTACGAGACGCGGAGAAAAGACCGTTACAAGTTGCAGGAATTTGCGAGCTGAAAGTGAATTTGGGTTCAGAAATTTGCAATTATGATTATGTCGTGGCCAATGAAATAAGCTACGATATTATTTTCGGGCAGGATTTCCTTACAGAATTTAATATTGACATGTTGAACAGCCGTGGAGTTATCATGTTCGCGAGAACTGGTACGACTGTTGACATGAGAACGCGAGTCGATGTATTGGATATAGAAGTGAGTTTAATTGAGGAGACGACAGTCCCTCCATTTTCTGCAGTCTATTGCAAGGCTGTTTGTCAGGACTGGTCCAAGGATGCAGTCCTGGGAGTTGTTACGCCAATACATAAGAATATTCCCGAAGGCATCTTAGTTGATAATGGAGTGGTGCAAACAGATAAGGGCAATATGTGGCTACAGCTGCTCAATGTGACGGCTTCAAGCATGAAAATGTCACTGAATGCAAATATCGAGCAATTTGAACCTATAGAGGAAATTTTGGCGCTGAATGAGGAATCTGCAGCCGAGCCAAAAAAAATCTAATGTGGATGTAGCTATTGAGCAGATTCGCCAGGGATCTTTGTCGAAAGACGAGGTCCAGAGGGCGTCAAGTCTTCTTCGTGAGTTTTCCGATGTTTTCGTTGAAGAAGGCAAACCCCTTGGCAGAACAACCCTGTTCCATCATACCATTAACACGGGAGTTAGTCCACCAATAAAAGTGCGAGGTCGGAGGATCCCACCACATCAAAGAGTGGATGTGGATAAGATGGTAGATGACATGCTACGTGACGATGTGGTACGTCCTAGTAACAGTCCGTGGTCAAGCCCGATATTGTTGGTGAAGAAAAAGGATGGATCTTTGAGATGCTGTGTCGACTTCAGGCAGTTAAATGAGATAACAGTGAAGGACGCGTACCCGTTGCCAAGAGTGGACGAGAGTTTAGACTCTTTGGCAGGGGCGAAGTATTTTACAGTGCTAGACCTGAAGTCGGGTTATTGGCAAGTGCCGTTGGATGAATACTCCAAGGAAAAGACAGCATTCGCTACTCACAGGGGCCTTTACGAGTTCAATGTGCTCCCGATGGGTCTTACAACTGCCCCCGCCGTTTTTGCCAGACTGATGAACAACGTATTGGCTGGGCTAACTTGGGACGCCTGTTTAGTCTATTTGGACGACACTATTGTAATGGGGCGTTCGTTTGAAGAACATATGCATAATTTGGTTCTCGTTCTGGAGAGATTTCGTAAAGCGAACCTCCAACTCAACCCCAAGTATTGCGGAACCGTTGCACAGAATTACTGGCAAGAATGCAAAGTTCATTTGGACAGATGAATGTGAGAATGCCTTCATAAAATTGAGATAGGTGTTGTGCTCAACTCCAGTGTTGACGCTTCCAGACTTTTCTGCGAAAGCAGGGAGTTTCGTTTTAGACACAGACGCAAGTGATAGAGCCATTGGATGTGTCCTGTCTCAAGATGAAAATGGTTTAGAGAGGGTAATCGCTTACGGTAGTAGATGCTTGACGAAGGCTGAAAGGAATTATTGTGTTACACGGAGGGAGATGTTGGCAATGGTGTATTTCATTCATGATCTTCGAGCCTATCTCCTGGGACGTCCTTTCATCCTGCGTACGGATCACAGCGCGTTAACTTGGCTCAATTCCTTCAAGGAGCCAACAGGACAAGTGGCTAGGTGGATCCAGAAGCTTCAAGAATATCAATTTAAGATTGAATACCGGCCCAACCCCAAGCATCCGAATGCCGAGCTTTATCGAGGCGCCCCCATCGTTCTCACGGTGACTGTCCAACTTGTTCAAAAGAGGAGCCAGAGCCGACATTCCAAATCGCAGTCATAACATGGCCTTACGGCTGGTCAGCCGAAGATTTGAAGTCCGCACAGTTGCAATTCTCAGCGTGTGCCCATGCAATATCATGGATTCGACAAGGGCGTAGCGCTCCTCCGCAAATGACAAGTACACATGGAATTGAGGAGATGCCCAAGTTTATCAAGCAATTTCCCTTTATGGCTTTGATTGAAGGTGTTCTACACGTCAGATTTCCGGAAGATGAGGGCTGGAGGGTAGTCCTGCCTCCATCCTTTAGGGAGCAAGCCCTGCAGCAGTACCATAATAATCCAGTGGGAGGCCACACAGGCAAGGAGTCAACATTCCGAAAGATCAGCCTACGATTCTGGTGGCCTGAATTGCGGAAAGATGTCAACAGATGGGTAACAAGTTGCGGAGTGTGTGGAGAGTGTCGGGGACCTAATCCCAAGACAGTAGCACACCTAAGGCCAATTCCTGCTGAAGAGCCGCTGGCTAGATTATCTCTGGACATAATTGGACCTTTAAACTGGACTGCTAATGGCAATAGGTTTATCCTAACGATGGTGGATGCGTTTACCAAGTGGGCAGAAGCGGTGCCGCTGAAGGATCATTCAGCTAAGACGGTAGCATCTACCATACTCAAGTATTGGGCGGCTCGTTATGGCGTGCCGAAGGAAATTTTGACAGACCAAGGCCCTGAGTTCGAATCGGCGCTCTTCCGGCAATTGTGCATATTGTTGGGCATTAAAAAATTGCGCTCCAGTCCTTATCATGCAATGGGAAATGGAGCCGTGGAAAGATTGAATCGTACAGTAAAGAATCTTCTTCTTTCACATACTGATCGCGACAGAGCAAAGTGGGACGAGACTTTGGATTTTTGCATGTGGACCTATCGATCAAATATTCATTACTCGACGGGCTATTCGCCGTCAAGATTATTCATGGGAAGAGAAATGAGATTCCCTATCGATGTCATATTAGAGTCTATTCCATCTTCAAATATGGAGGCGGAGGATTATGCAGAATGGCTTCAGGCCAGCATTCGCTCCGCTGGCCAAGTAGCGCGAGATAACCTGGCGGCAGCCAGAAGGCATCAGAAACAGTTCTACGACCGCAGAGCTACGAAAGTACCTCAGTACAGGTCGGGGGATTTAGTATGGCTGCACTCGGAGGTGCCGACCGGACCATGCCCGAAATTGTCAAGATCTTGGCGAGGGCCTTACCTTGTATCTCGAGTTATGAGCGCTACCAACGTGGAAGTGGCAGATCCGGCACGGCCGGGCAGGTACCAAGTGGTCCATGTGAATAGAGTTAAGCCGTGCCCGATAGATGTTCGTCTGGATCAAGGAGATCATACACGGCATTCCTCTGAGACTACTGAGGTGGAAGCTCAGCAAGAAATGCTTCCCTATTTCCGAGAGGAAATTGAGGTAGATCCAGGTATTGACTTGGAAGTGCATATTCCGGATCCGGACATACCCCTGGCAGAGAGAGATGTCCCGACGGCAATTAATGAACCTCAATCGGTCAGTTCAAATCTTCCTCCGCTGTCTCCTATACCGGAAGGTGTAGAGGATGTCAGTTTAGGGGAAGTGATTGACCTTGAACCTGTGAGCGAGAATGTCTCCGATGAATTCGATTATAGTGATCTTTTTCATTTACAGATGGCGGTTGACCCCCCGCCGCGCCCTGGCTTAGGCCCGCTTTCGGTCGAGACCTGCGATGGTAGGGGTCGGCAGCTCGTGAGGAACTTCATTAGAGGCGATAGCCTCAACGTCCTCATGGGGGTGTCGGACCCGACCCTCGAGGAGTGGTTGACGAAAGTCACCACCTGGGCACTAAGCTCGCTCCGACGGTTTTTCGAGAACCGGTTGCGGGATCGGCGCGATCTAGTGCGCCAAAAGTTAGCCGAGGTGGAGGGTCGGGTGCAGCGGTGGTTTCGCTCCCACCCTTATCTGCACGACCCGGTCCAGCAAGAGGCAGCCGCGCTCTTCTCCGAGGTGCGGCAGCGCCTAGCGGCTCCCCGGGAGGATCCAGCCGAGCGTCCAGCGCCTGCCGCTCCGACCTCCGCGCGAGGAGCCTCCGAGGCCGCCCTGGTGACGGAAGTCACTAGGAGGGTCTTGGAGACCCTTCGTCGAGAAGGGATGGCGGCCGCCAGGGACGCCAGGCCGAGCCGACCGGTGGCTAGCTACGCGCAAGCTGCAGCCACGCCGTCGCCTCGTGCGACGCCACCGTTGTCGCGGCAGCCTTCTCCTGCGGCGCGTCGCAACCGCCGCCGGCCAGCTGGGGCAGACTCCACCGCCCGAAAGGGCGGAGTGGTCCTGGTGATAGGGGACTCAAATTTTGTAAGGTACCCTTTCACGCGCAGGCCTTTCTGGTCGATCGCTGTCCCGGGGCTCACGGTTGCGAGAGCGGCCAAGAGCTTTCGGGATGCCGCGGGTCTCCGCGGTCCTAGTGGGTGTTGGCGTTAACAACACCAAACACAGACCCTCAGTTAGGGAGGACCTCGAGGACCTGCGGAAGGAGGTCCGGCGACGCTACCCAGACGCGCTAATTTTCCACGTGGAGGCTTCGGTGGCTAAGCTGAAAGGCGAGGCCAGGCTGGCGGTGGAGGCGGTGAACCGCGAGGCTCGAGCCGCGTTCGGACGCCAGATCCCTTTCGATCCCGCGATTCGTAACGGGAGAAATCCCCACTAAACGGACCGGGAGCGAAGGGATCTCGGCCGGAAGGTCCTACGCTACATCGCGCGCGAGGTTCCCTCGGTCCGTCGTGCGTAAGCCTGCTAGGTCTACGTCGTTCGTTCGCTTGACGCGGGAGCGTCAAATTTTTTACCGGGGGAGGGATGATGTAACCGTTTTATGCGCATGTTGAGCGGTTTTATTGAATCAGTTTACGAGGTTTTACTGCATTATTTTATCATGAACTTTTAATGCGCGCTGATTTTAAAGTTGAGAGTGAGAGTCGTTCAGTCTTTTTGTGATTCGAGTCTGATCGTATGTTTATGCGACCAGGTATTCTTAAACGATCGACAATTGAGTTGACAAGCGAGTCTTCGTCTGTTACAGTGGATCCTGCGTCGGAGTCCCGCGAGAGCTTGGGAGGCGCTGAGGGAAGGCTGCGAGAGCTGAGCCTTTCAGGCGACGAGAGTCACCTGTTGTCCGGCAACCCGACGTCCACACTGTCCGAGGCGAAAGCCGAGGAGTTCCTTGAAAACGTTGAGACCGTAGGGCGAAAGCCCCGAGCGGTGAGTTGGGCCGACGAGGCCGAGGAAGAGGAGCGAGAGCGGCAACAGGAGCAGAGCCAGTCCGAAAGGGTAAGTGCCTATCCTATACGATATAATGTCCTTGAACCGCAGGCCAGTTACAATATTACAATGATAGCTAAGTACTAAGTTTTAGATGATTAAACGGGAAGTTAGGTGTCCTCCAAATAACATGCAAATAATTATATCTCTTTTCGTGCCTCTCATCACTAACTTCCACTCTACATCTTTAATACAATCAATAATTTCTTTACGCGGCTAATCTGAGCGTCACTAATCGAGAGTTTAATGAAATGATTATCATGCGAAATTTGCGTACTGGAAATGCCATATACAGGACACTTGTTGCCGATTCAAGTGCTCGACAATATATTGTTCATGAGTAAGTTGAAAATTATGATAATTTATCTCATTATATACATAACATAAGTTGTTATTAAATAAATAGACATGGGAATCTACTTTAGGTATAGATTTGTGCAACTACTTGTCAGTATGCGTCGAGAATACGGTGAAATATCATCAATCACTTCAACAGGCTCAATCCAAACCACCATATTGATGACTTTGACGAACTCCGATTCCACTTCATCCGATGCCAATTCACGATGGGAACTCAGGACAAATATAGCAGAAAAGAATCTGACCACGATAAGAGGCATTATGAGTAAAGTGAGCATTTCCGAACACAAACTCCTTGATGAAGACAGAGTTAGCACTCATATTCCAGAAGACGAAGCGATGCCAGCGAATACGAAAGCCAACTACATCGTTGCAATAACTTCACTTTATAAACTTCTTCAGTAACTTCTTCGTTACTCCGACGCCGACATACTTTTTTTCCAAACTTCACATTCAAAGCGTCAAAGGCGCGAAAAGTCAAAATAAAACTCCCAGCACCATTTTATAAAGGAATACTTTTCGTGCCATGCAAAATCTAACAAAACCAGGCACAATAGGGGACTTTGTAGATCATCTAAATTTGCTAACAGATTCCCGAAATTTGATTACTGCATCCAAATGGATTATGAAATTTGGATGTATGTTGTACGCGCGCAACCAGGTCCGAATGACGACCTTCCAAAAACCAACTTTGAGATGGGGAGGCATTGACGCTGAAAATAGGATAGGGTTTTACGTCATTCATATGCTAGATCACAGGACGGACTCCAGTTGTGGTCCTGCACAAGTGTTTCTTACACCATCAGAACGAAATCTTCCAGTCGACTTTTATGATGTCTTCAAAGATTCTCTTCTTCCTTCAACTCCCTTTCTTCCTCACTGTTCATGACAATCAGCTGGTCGAACATTCTGAGGATCATTTCCGGCGAAGAATGAAACGACTGCTACACGACTTTCACCCTATCCTTATCTGCATGGAAAACAGCGGGAATCCTCCTGAAACTTACAGCCCCCCCCCCACTGATCCAAAGTTCGAAGTGAGGCTCGCTAAAGGCTTAGCCACCGCGAGGAAGCAAACCGAAAATAGGTCATGCGTTGATGCCCATTGGCACTTCATCGAGGACATGACGAGACGAGTAAGGCGCGCACTCGGGTATTTTAAAAAGGGAATGTGCATGTGAATCTGTTATGAACTATTCGATGTCCAATTCATCAAGCTTCATTTCACCACATTAATTCATCTTGTGGAAAAAGCATGATCCAAGTTTCAAGGACGTGTCTCCAAACTGAAATTTTCTTTGCTTTAATAGTACTGATTCAAAGGATGTGGTCCTGTTTGGTCCATGATGCTTAAAATCCAGAAAGAAAATCATTTCCAGAAATTTAATTTCAATATTCCAAAAATTTAAATTTTTTTCTGAAAGATCGTTAAATTCACAAACTTTCACAAGCCGTATGAACCCTGGTTATCACTTGCAGACATCAGTGATTAAGTTTCCTTGTGTGGAGAACACGACATTCAGGAAGATTTTCCTCAAGCCTACATTCTCCTATCCTGGGGCCTTCATCCACGCCATGCTCAGGATTGGTCAGCAGTGTTGGAGGCCAGATTGAGAAGACACATCCGGGAGCGGAAAAACGTCAGAGCGATCGGGGAAACTGACCTGGGTATGAAGTGGAACATCTCACTCGATATCCAGTGTCGAGCCTTAGCTGACCAAGCACGATTGGCCGAGGAACTCCATCTGCCCCTCATCCTGATTTTGCATTACAGAGAGATGGAGTCGTAGGAAGACGAGGCCCTTCAACGGATGGCGGAGGTTCTCCTATATACCGTGGACAGTAATATCAAGATGAATACTGCATTGTGCGTTTGCTACCCGTCATGTTTTACGGTCGTTTGCTGACTTCTCGGTCGCTCCGATCCTCGTGGATAGCGACCCCAAAAGGAGAAATGACCCTTTTATGGGTCAATTTTTTAGGAGAATCACCCCCAAAGATTTAGGAATAAGGAGCCACGATTGGTGAGTAAGTTGAAGGACTTGAGGATAAGAAACCATATTTGTTCAGTAAAGTTCTAGGTCTTGAGGATTAGAAGGTTAGTTGAGTGGAGGAATAAGGCCCTCAACTTGATTTTTTGATATGAAGAAATGAATAGTTATGGTATTCGGTTACAATAATGTTACTTAATTATATCGCCTTCATTTCCTCTTGTCAAATTTTAATTTAAATACATTGACGATCATGTTAAAAGGAGTCAAATCGATCAAATTATCCTAAAATTGAACATCCCCATTCATCTGAATTCATAATATGTGAAGCTTCACTTGATTGCTTTCTAATTTTATTAATATTTTACATGAATAACTTTTATGTCATAGTTTAATGAAGATCTTCAAATTTATCTTACGAATATAAAGCTGATTTATGAAATGAATTTTCATCAACATTAATTAGAATACTATTTCATGTCATTGATAACATTATTAAAATGAATAAGCGTTCTGTATTTCAGGATGCCTCGATTATCTCGGTCAAGTTGTCCTCTCTGTGCCAATAATGCATCAAATCTGTACAGACATCTGCAATTCATTAAAAAACGTACGCGGAAGGCCTCATATTTTGAGCTGCTAACTTAAGCCTTAGCAATAGAGAGTTTAATAGGAATACATAACTGAGAAATTTGTGTACCGGAAATGGCTTGTATAGAAAACTTGGCGCCGATCCAAGTGTTCGGATTACATTGATGAGGAAGTTGAAAATTATGATGATTGATCTCATAATGTAAGTTATTAGTAAATAAATAGACATGGGTCGTGAGTACGGTGAGACTATCATCAATAACAACAGGCTCAATCCAAGCCACCATATTGACGATTTTGACGAGCTACGTCTGCATTTCACCCGATACAATCCACGATGGGTACTAAGGCCCAAAACACAGCATTTGTTTTCTTTGCTTATCTCCGAGTGACTTATAATTTTATTTACCTTTTTCAGTAATGACTGGATCGTCATATAGATTTTTCTGGCCAGTTCAGGAAATTAGTCTCGTATACGTGCGTAGTAGTATTATGGTTCGTTTCTGCTGCCACCAAATGCTTTGGACGACGATATTGCATTTACGAGTGAGGACTCCCGCGGATTCAGTGATGCAAGAAAAATTTGGCACCTCATATCAATCGCTGTGATGCCAACAAGCAATATTGGCGGACTTCGTAAATATGACAAGAGATTCTTGCCTGTTTTGCTACCAAATGATCGGAAGCACAAATTTATTGAAGCATTTACAACGTCGTCAGAATGACCAAAAAGAGGCCTAACAAATTAAACGGCTTCCATGACTGAGTATTGCTGGAAAGCGGCATGTACAATTGAATTCTTTAGAAATATAGGGAATTTTGATTTCAACAAAAAAAGTCCAACAGGACGGTGGCTCACTGATTGTGGTTAATCGTCCAACAAAGAACATTGACATTAGTCATGACGTGAATTCCTACTTCGCATAATGGATCTAAAACATAGCATAACATTGAAGAGAAACTCAACCATTTCATACATGACAAAAAGACGTACGTGGTGCGCCCAAAAAGTTTCCGGCCAATGACAGAAATTCCTTTCAATTTCTAAAGTAAACATCTGAAATCAATACATTGGTTCTTTGAGAGCTAGAAACGGTCATGATCATAGATATCTGATCTGACATCTGTTCATAGACATCTGATTTCAACCAGCGAACGCACTTAGTCAAAAATCATTTTCACTCGTGAAAGCGCACTGAAAGGATGACTTCATTGCGACTTGATCACTTGGATAAAGTGGAGTATCGAAGCTCGATTCGTTTTTGTCTTCTGCTTGGTCAGTCAGGTGCAGACATTAAAGCGAACTTGCTTCTTGCTTACGCAGACAAGTGTCCGTCAGAATCGACGATCAAGTTTTGGATTGCCGAGTTCAAGAGAGGACGTCAACTTGTGGCTGACGAAGAAAGAGAAGGCCGCCCAAAGACTTCTGACAACGAAGAAAACCGCGCCAAATTGGAGAGACTGGTCCTTGAAGACAGGAAGGTGACAACAAGACAGCTTGCTGAGTCTCTGAAACTGTTGAAAGGATCTGCTGGCGAGATGCTGCACGAAATGCGCTTCAACAAGGTTTCGTCTCGCTTTGTTCCGCGCTTCTTGACC
Source organism: Prostheceraeus crozeri (assembly GCA_907163375.1). NCBI lineage: Eukaryota > Metazoa > Platyhelminthes > Polycladida > Euryleptidae > Prostheceraeus > Prostheceraeus crozeri. The sequence goes on along the minus strand of CAJQUW010000119.1, from coordinate 50,064 downwards.
ACCGAGATGTGCACCCGACGCCGTGAAGCCTGCCTAGTGAATCTTGAAATTTATCGCCGCCATGGCGATAATTTCTTGAGGAACATCATCACTGTTGATGAAACGCCACTGAGCCTGTACGCACCTGAATCCAGGCGAGAATCTCTGGAATGGCGCAGGCCTGATGAAGGCAAAGTCTGGAAGCAGCGATCTGGGGCGATCCGAAGAGAAATGATGCTGACTGCCTTCTGGAATGCAGGAGGAATCATCTTCCTGGATTTCCTACAAAGACAGGAGACAGTGACCGGTGAATATTACGGCGAGCTGATTCAGCAGGTCCGCAGCAATGTTCGCAAGCCAAGAGGTCTGCCTCATTGGTTCCTTCAGGACAACGCTCCAGTGCACACTTGTCGAGCTGCCTTGGAGAAGATCGGCAGCGCGGGCTTCGAACTTGTGAAGCATCCACCTTATAGCCCGGATTTGGCTCCATCAGACTATTGCCTTTTCAACGAGTTGAAACGCCATCTCCGCGGGACTCATTTTGAAAGTGCCGCAGCTTTGGAAGAGACTGTAAGAAACTGTTTTGGCCTATTACCTCCCGCTTTTTTCCTTGATGCTTTCAAGGCACTCCCAGTTCGCTGGGAAAAGTGTTTGGCCGCGAACGGCAATTGGTTTGAGAAATAGCTATAATGTACTAAATAAAAACGTCATTGGATTAAATCTTTTCGCTTTATAAAATGCTAAGGCCGGAAACTTTTTGGGCGCACCACGTACGAGAAAATAACTGATGAAAATCACTGCTTGAAAAAATATAACGGATCGGGTGATGTTGAACGCTGGATCAAACCCTTCAATGCTCTCACAGGTCTCTCTGACTACAAAAAGTTGCCACTGCTGTTAGTTAAGACATCCGGACGTCCAAACGAAATAGTTGAGGACAGAGCTAGAGCTTATAGATTTCAAGGAAGTTGTGCGTGGTTTGAAATGTCGGTTTTCAACATTCCGTTCTTCAGTAGAAGCGCAGACGTCATATGAGAATAGGTGATGGACAGCAGGCGAAATATTCGAGATCATCTGGGTGCTCTTTTACGAACAGGAGCCCGAGTTTTCAGAGAACTTAATGAAACAGGGCTCGAACAAAAAGTTCTAAACACTCTGATGGCAACAGAAAGTAGTTAAGATGTGCTATCAATGAGCTGTTTTCCACCAAATTCTTTGAGAGAATATTGGAGATAGTCGATAGTTTCGAGCGTATTGATGAAGCTGCTGGAACCAACGCGATTAAACCCTAACAATTCGTGCCATCTACGAACTCGAATACACGATATTTCAAATGCCAATCCAACTTCAACCTTGTCTCAGATTGTTTAGAGGGGATGCGCAAATGACACAAACTCTTAATTATCAGAGTAACACCAAAGTTGAAAATCGATCAAAACTCACAGTTTGGAGGAAATCATATTTAATCGACATCTACGGCCATGGAAGAAACGGCGGTACCAACGAGTACATCCAGGACTAGTCAGAATACTGGATCTCTCCAGTCAACTGTGCATTTGGGAAAAGCCAACTCGGAAATTACATTTTACAATTGTTTTGAAAAAGTTCACGTCGCTCGATTTTGCACCATGGGAAACGCGATCGGGCGGTAGAAGAGTCACGTCGTACTGCCGGAAACGTCACAAAAAGGGACTCTATTTATTTAGTAGATGTTTGGATAGGTGACAAAAAAACAACTTTGATAGACATGGGTGCAGATTATTGTGCATGCAACCACGACGTCATAGAAACAATGATGCCCCTAGATAATCAACCAAAGTTATTAGGACCATCTGGCGAAAAGGTTCATATCATTGGGTTGACAGAGTAAATAAACCAATCAGCAATTGACAGAAAGTAGAAGTTTTCATCAAAAGAAAACAAGTAGTAATTATGGATCGATAGAGAAAAAGTGGATGATACAGAAATTCAGCGGTGTGGAAATCTTAACTTGTAAAGATGCAACAATCATATACATGAAAACATTGAGCATGATGTCTCTGAGTATGATCAAGTATGATGTTCTCTTTCCATTGACTCCTCCTGCTCCTCACGCAGCTGTATCGCTTGGTTTTCCATTAATATTGCACTGATATTTCCCATCAATTCTCTCCGTCTCGGCATGCATCGAGCTTGAAGGTATAGGTCCACCCCAAATTTCCCGGCACCTGGAGGAACTGAAGTCGATCAGTGGCGGCGACTGCACAAGCAACAAATTTTTGCATCTGTTTGCAGGAATAATTGGTAGCCGATTAAATCATATGATCACATTATTTCTGCAACAGACGAAGGTCTTTTAGGCCGAAAACATGTGCCAATAAATCTAATTCGAGCAGAACAAAATGTGCTTTCCTGCAATATCATCAACTCTGGCTCGATAGTTCTGCATCATATTAATATTTTCCATTCCCTCGTGTGTTTCTTTTTGTCCGATGCCTCTATCTTTTATCTCTTAGTGCTCTGAAGCATCGAATTTATTGTCACAAAGCTATTTTCCTTTTTGCTGTAACTGTTTTCAACTTTTTCTGATGGTCATCTGTCGGCTTCTTTCTTCTCTTGTTCTTTCAAACAAGCCTTGGAATGCCGCTTGGCCAACGACACTTTTCTACGAAGACTTTGTGATTGGCAAACGTGTGGCAGAACTGATTGTCGGCAGTTAGGTCAACGCTCACACACTATGCTGATCCAAAACGGATGTCTCGAGATTCGGACATTTTATTTTTATGGACCTTGCATCATTTAAAGCGAAAATTCCGTAGCAGTCTATTTTCCAGGACCAGCTATGAAATTTTCAGTCTACATGGTATAAAATGGGGTAAATTTTTCGCAGCATCCACGTCTTTAGAATGCGTTTTCTGATTTTCTGAATGGAAGGTAAGAACCGTTTGCAAGATGAGAGTGCATTCATTTAACATCACTGATCGCTTGATTTGATCCTTTCGGGTGATCTTCAAAACCACCAGCTGTTCGAGGATTCTTTGGACAACTTAAGGGCAATGTAACTGATAACACAAGTCTAAACACTGTGTTTTCTGCATCCATCAGCGCCGTTGCATCGTTAGCTGAATATGAAAAATACGAGTAAATCTTATGGGAAGTGTGGATGTCGAGCGCTTCAAATGACTCCAGTTGCCTTCATAATTTCAGGTATCGAGCAACAGTATAAGATGAATTTCAATGCATATATCCGACGACAATACTCATATTAATTTGAATTTTATTTGTTTCGTCTACACATTGATTGAAAAATTACAGTCCGTTTCATAAAAAGTGGATCATCCTAAAATTTGACTAAATAAAACATAAGTATGATACAGAAAGCATTTTTCATGTTATTTCATGTCCCTAATATATTTAAATGTCCTTATATAATCCGATAAGCTATGATACAGTAACGGTTCTTAAGAAGCTAATATTTTGTGGCCCTACCCTTATTGTCAATGACATTACCAATTCGTCTAGGCATTGATTCGATGATATCGTTGATTTTTGACTAATCTAACTTTCTCCACTCTCTTTTTAGCAGTGACGTAAGTTGTGATACGCCATCTGTAGGTAGCGGTGAACGACGAACGTTACGTTTTAGAATACTCCATACATTTTCTATGGGATTCAGATCAGGAGAACGAGCTGGCCAAGATAATGTCCTATGCCCTAATTGAGACTTGCATAAGTTGACTCCACTACTCCTGTGACACGTAGCATTATCATCCATAAATAACCAAGTCGATGGATCACCAAGTTGATCTGTCATTTGGCCAATGTTCATTCGTAAAACATTCACATAGCGTTCAGAATTCATGGTTCCTTGCTGTATGTGAAGTCTTCTACCAATAGTGGACTTAGAAATAAACGAGACTAGTGCAGCCATCTCAGTTAACGAGAGACTTGGATCAACTTTAACAAATCTCAAAATTAGGAGGTCTCTACGTTTGGATGTTTTGCGTGGACGGCCAGAGCCCTCTTTACGACAGAGTCGAAAATCATCATTATGCCATCGATGCACATTTGTGTAAGGGACATTTAGTCGCTTGCTTGTAGCTCGCAAAGAAAACCCTGACACTTTGCCTTTTGTGAATGCGATCTCCTTATTGTTCATTTGTGCTTTGTATTGTTTTCAACTGGTAAGAGATAGATTTCTAGCTGAAAGCAATCAGGAGTGCTGCCAACACCACCGCAACGAAGTCAGGAAGCTATGGAACATGAAGTCCAGTTAATCACATGTAACAGTTACATTATTGTTGATGAATAATGGTGCTATACTGGCTCTGATTGACCGATTTTCTTTATTTTTGTTTTGCTTGATAGCTTTTGGCTTGTAGAACAACATATTACATAACAAAGGAAACAAATGTAATTTTATAAGAGTGAGGTATGATTTTGTGCAACATTGCTAAATGAAGATCAAATTATCTACTACTTTTTTATCTATAACAGGAAAATAACTCAATATTCATGCTTGAAATTTCCAACAATGATATTAGTAAGCACAACTGACATATCTTCCAAATTTTAGAGAAATTCGTTCAAGTTTGGCGGAGTTAGACAAAGTTGAAGTTAAGGCGATGTTTAAGGGTGATCCATTTTTTATGAAACAATCTGTATTTGAAATCAAGTTGGATATCATTCTTTTATAGAACTATCGACAACTTCTTAAACATCGGTTTGAAAGTTTCGTATGCAGTTACAACATCACAGTAACTCAGTAGATGCTAAGAACTAATGAATTCTTCTATTTTGATGAACCTGTTGCACGATGTAAGACGCTGTGAATAATATGAAGCTTTAACTAAATGATAACATAATAAATAACATGCTAATTAGTTGTCATTAGTTTGCCTTTTCCATCCTGTAGACCAGTATTTATTCTATTAGACAAGGTTCATTTAAATGTAAGAATTACAAGGTTTCAATTTTTTACAGTACCAAGTCAATTTTTTTCGCAGCGAGTTCACTTTTTTTAACATTTTCGCTGATTTTCGCAGTGCGAAAATTTTTGCAGCTGGCCCGACCACTGGTTCCTGATAACCGCTATTATGAAAGTGAATGCTAGGAAATTCACAAGACCTTGGATGGGACCATGAGAGGTAGAAAAGAAATATTCAGATGATACCTATCTAATACGAGAAAGTAAGCATCGGGGAAAAGTACTAGTAGTCCATATAGTTAGACTAGAACCCTGGTCAAAATCTCAACAAGCCATCGAAGACGATGAGTAATCAAAAGAAGAAACAGAGACAAATGAGACAAAAATCAGCTATCAGGACGGAAACGGTGTATTATCTACCTGTGACAAGGATAAGTCTAATGATACAGGCAATTTACTAAGTAATGATGATGAACCCGAAATCAGAGCAGAAATGGAAACAAATGTTATTTCTTTTCAGACAATGAATCGAAAAGACACCTTGAACAGTCTGGTGGAATACTTACTCCCAAGTAACGACTTGCCCCACAAACCCGATTTAAATAGGAGGGAAAAGATGGAATCACCAATCAATCAAGTGACTATAGAGGCCACATTGAAAGCAAATGTGACTCAAATACTAAACATGGAACATCGAATAGAAATCATTGCGAGTCATTGGTCAGTGCCCACAAGAGAAAAAAAACACTGAAATTATAGCGTACACATCTGGAGAAAGGGAACCGAAGCAGGCGAAGAACCAAAATAAAATGAGAGCGCGTCAAGAGAAATAACGTGACAAAAAGGTTGTCGGCTCGTGAATATAGTGAGCATCAGCACCGAAGAGACAAGAATTGTCATTGAAATTCTTATCTCATGGAATCTGGCGGCCAGCAGACGGAAGTGTCGTCAGCGGATGGGCAGTCTGACCGCAGGGAATCCTCTGGATTCCTTATCCATCAGACCGCCTATTTCTGTTTGCGGGGCAGAAGCCTTCCCTGAACGACCACATCCCGAAGGAGATACAGAACGAATCACAACACACCAGAAGGCCAAGAGACCTTAGAAGGAACAATCTCTAATCAGGTGTATGATGCAACACCCGGGATTTGGACGTATGATTCACATATCCACCTGTTTGATTGTTGTCGGAGGGCCAGACATAACGGTTCCCTTACAAGAGATGGCGCATGAGATGTTACTGATGTCAGGGATAAGGTTTCCTTGTGTGGAGAACACGACATTCAGGAAGATTTTCCTCAAGCCTACATTCTCCTATCCTGGGGCCTTCATCCACGCCATGCTCAGGATTGGTCAGCAGTGTTTGGAGGCCAGATTGAGAAGACACATCCGGGAGCGGAAAAACGTCAGAGCGATCGGGGAAACTGACCTGGGCATGAAGTGGAACATCTCACTCGATATCCAGTGTCGAGCCTTAGCTGACCAAGCACGATTGGCCGAGTAACTCCATCTGCCCCTCATCCTGATTTTGCATTACAGAGAGATGGAGTCGTAGGAAGACGAGGCCCTTCAACGGATGGCTGAGGTTCTCCTATATATCGCAGGGTTGGCTTTTTGCCGGCTAAAACAGGTTTTTGCCACTAAGTGGTAAAAACCCGGCAAAAACTGGCAAAAACTAAAATTCCGAAAAATCAGTCTATTTCTTCACGAAATGATCGACAGCAAGTTGGGGTTTGAGTATCACGATGCATGCGGGCTTGCAGATTGTAACTCTTATCTTGCAAAACATGACATTCATTATGTGTAATATAACCACATGACATGTTTTTATCACGAACGACATGCGATGTTGTCTTTGTTTACGATTGCTCTGCCCTTTTCTTGTGCCTTTAGAACAAATGTAGACTTCATCACCATTTTGGCCCAGAAGTTCCTAGATCTCCCAGAACTATCATCAAATGAATGAAAAAAATGGAAACAAAATTATGAATAAAACTGGTTTATACATAGAACTAACTTAAGCATTTACCACTTTCTTCATGTGGATGAGCCTCAATAATCCCACTGCCATTCTTCTGTGTGAGTGTTCAGCAAGAATGGAGAGTGTATTTTAATAGCCTTAGGTTTCATCAAATCTAGATTTGAACCCAGGTCTCATGAACGCAGAGAGAGAGAGCACTCTATCAAAAAGCCTCTGCACCGGAAAATCTCAGCTCCCAAATCAAGCAATGTGCAAGAATCACTTACTTACTTTTTTTTAGAAATATACGAAATGTACTGATGCTTGTGACTGGAGCAGAAAATCATGATTTGGAAGAACAAATGATAACAAAATAACATAGTTCGCACCAGCAATCTTGATAAAGTGAGGCATAGTGTTTGTCTGAACAGCTTCAGTTGCAACCCCTACAAAATAACATTTCCAGCAAGCTGCAAAATTTATCGTTGTTAATAGAATCTGAGAACGTCAAAACTTTACTTTCAGTATAAAATTCATTTAACATCACCTTATCTTCTAAATATGTGAGGGTAAATTGCCATGACATGAAGTATGTTGAAGAGCAATATTTTTAATCTAATCCTTCTGGGAGTGCAGGAAAAATTTCATAGAGATATTCGTGTAATCACAATGGCTATGGGACATTTGCCACAGATTTAGAAGACAAGCTATTCTATGAGATCAGCATGCAGGTTAATCGTAAAAATATGAGACCTGATTTCTACATTTTCTTGCCCTTCTAGCTTTTAACATGAAATGCCTGTTTTCGATCTTTTATATAGAGCCAATCATAGAAATTAACAATACCATAGAAAGTCATAGAATGGAAATTGCATGAAAATTATGGCACACGCCGGGGGAACTTAGTTGGGGCAAAATGCAACTTGTGCGATCTGGCTTCCATGTTTTTTGATTGGCATTTATATTTATCAGGCCAATTCTTGATCTGCATTGTTGGCCCTTGTCCAAAGACCATGTACTCAAAAGCAATAGTGAATTTACAATATACTGCGCCGACAGGATGACGAAAAAGGAAATCCTTTTAAATGTTCTGTACGTTCATCATTTTGAACTATCGCTCCGATAATCTATCAATAGTATAATCAGACTCTTATGCAACTTGTAATGTCGATTTGCAGAACATGCATAACTCCAGCTTGAAATCAGAGGCCAAGAAATCTTAGATTATTCATTTTACTTTAAAGGGTTACCCTGTTCACTAAATTTGAATAATTTTCAAAATCTCTACATGCATTCGAATATCAGCTTCCAAAATATCACATGTGTCATTCAATGATTAATTGAAAAGTTCCAGCGACATTTCATTTATTTGAGAAATGATTGTCGGTAAAGAAACTTTCAATGTGTTTATTCCAGAAAAGCGCCAGGTTTCTTAGCCGCTTGAAGAAGAAATTATCCAATAATTAGACTTTCTATCTGTGAATTCTTCAGATGTTCTTACTAACAGCACACCGAACACTTTCAATTATGACTTTGTGAACCAAATTTTAATTCGCATTCCAATATTGAAACATTGGAAAATAGTTGTCTGTGACTGCTACAAATAGACACACTATATTAATCCATGGAATAGTAGGCTATTTCACATGAAACAATGCCGCCATCTCACTTGTAATTCTCTACATGAAAATCCTGTAATTGGGTGTCAACAACTTCCACAACCAACTTGGCAAATAATTTCACTATGATACAATGTTTTAGATCGAATCTGATCTGCAAACCATAGATTTTTCAATGTGCCATCATTGTACATAGGCAAGATATCAAACTTCCATTCTAGTGTACTATTATCTACTTCTACGGAGCCAAGTGATTTCCTTCCAGCATGGACGTCTGTTGCATCTTACAATGAATGAAATTTGTAAAGCAGCAAAATGCATGCACGCTCAAAAGAATGCACAACAGCATTATAACAATATTTTTTATGATAATTCATATTCTTACACTTATACTTGGAACATATTCTTGATTGAAACATGATATTCATAAGGTTTGAATTCTGGAAATACAGACCTAGATGTTTATCGAATGATGAAAAAATAAGATGAACTTATTGCGACTAACTTTCATCAATAAAGTAAGGAGTGACTATGATCCCTTATATTGTATGTGTACCCAAAAAACTTAAGTGGCAATGCTGGAAAAATAGTTTCAGCCAGTTTTAGCCGAAAAATGGTGAAAGAAGCTAGTGGTTTTTACCAGGTTTTTACCGGTATTTTCCAGGTGGTAAAAACCAGGGTGGTTTTTACCGGCCAACCCTGATATATCGTGAACAGTAATATCAAGATGATATTGCATTGTACGTTTGCTACCCGTCATGCTGTAGGTCGTTTGCTGACTTCTCGGTCGCTCCGATCCTGGTGGATACGACCCCAACAGGAGAAATGGCCCCAAAAATCAGACTCTGCGAGCGATACGAATAGAACGGTTGCTAGTCGAAACTGATGCACCACATTTGGCACGGCATCCGACCAGAACTGATACGGTCGTTTCCCGGATTTCCTTATGTAGGAATATTTGAAGCTATTGCCGTACGGTCATATATCTTGGCTGCCGCGAACTATTTCGCAAAATCATAAAATACGGCTGCTTTTGTGTTACATTTACCGTTGTATCATTTTTTATGTAGGTGCACATAGGGTGCTTGGTATGTAGAGTAAGCCGTGGCCGAAGAAGCTCTTGTCTTTTGAAGTTCCTGAACAGACCCCAGGAGGTCGCCCCAAGAAGATATGGCTTGATAACATTAAGGAGGATATGGGAAAGCTTTATCTTTCCCAAAAACAAATTCACTATTGCAATCTGACACTGTCGCGTGAACACTATTTATGCAATGAAATGCGAGATACTGCAATCTAGATTTCAGTCAATTCACTGTAGTCAAGGTGCTTATACGATTTTCGAGGTCCGGAACAAGTGTCTCAAAACATTCACGCGCGTACTTGACATTGTATGCTTCATTTCAGGTAAGATCCTTAGACATTTAAATTAGTTCGTATTGCATGTATACAAGGTGTTTCAAAAGTAGGCTAACAGTTGATTTTGCCCTAGGAAATCTATGTTGACCGTTCTATTGGCGATTTACACCTGAATCAGTCGATGGATATCCATGATCAGTCCAACATGAGCCATAGACTTCGAAGTAATTGCTACTATCATTTAGAAGTCTATGCAGTAGCATTCCATTGGCAAAGGAATTTTGAAATCTATCATGGACAAGATATAGCACCAATCTGACATTACGTACATGGATATGTTCAATTAATTTGATTTGAATCAAACACTGTTAGTTTGACTTGAAGTGAATTAAACAAGCTTGAAGCTTTTTTGAATTTGCTGCTTCTGTCATGTCAGGTCATCTAAAAGATGATCAGAGAAAATGGATTTTGAAATCCTTTTGGAAAAACAAGAATGCTGAAAAGGTGCGAATGGAATGGAGAGATGCCTTTCACAGCAATCCTCCATCAAGATTTGCTATTTATCGCATTCGAGATAAATTTGAAAAGACCGGTTCGGTAGAGAATGCACCGAAGTCAGGACGCCCTCGATCAGTTTCAATAACATCAAACGAGGAGCTAGTGGCCCAAACATTTGTTCAAAGTCCGAAGAAGTCAACAAGAAGAGCCTCATTGGAGTTGGACATTTCTCTAAGCTCTACTTGGAGACTGATGAGGAAAGTTGAGTTGAAACCATACCGACCCAGACTGTTGCAGCACCTTCTACCGGATGATGCTGAACGACGCTTGCAGTTTGCTGTGCTCATGTTGTCGGAAATTCGGGAGAACCCAGATTTGCTTGACAAGATAGTTTGGTCTGACGAAGCCAGTTTCAAACTATCAGGTCACGTAAATAGACATAACTGTGTCTACTGGTTCCCTGAAAATCCGCACATGGTATCAACAAATGAGCTGAGCCAGCCTGGCTTAACCGTCTGGGCCGGTATGTCAAGCAACGGTGTGATTGGGCCAGTATTTTTTGAAAGAACTGTGACGGCTGAGGTGTACCTTCAAATGCTCCAATCCTTTGCGATTCCTGAGATGCAGTCATTGAACAACTTCAATGAGCTGTACTTTCAGCAGGATGGTGCACCAGCGCATTTTGCAGTGAGTGTCAGAAGCTATCTGAATGACACTTTTCCAGGAAAGTGGATCGGGAGATGTGGTAGCATCCTTTGGCCTCCTCGCTCTCCCGATCTAACTCCGATGGACTTTTTCTTTTGGGGCGTTGTAAAGGAGAAAGTGTACGGACGAAAACTTCACACACTTTCTCAACTCCGCTCCTACATCACAGATGCCTGTCAAGAGATCAGTGATGACAGGAACTTATGCAGAACTGTGTGCCACAGTGTGGCCGAAAGACTACAAGAATGTGCCGATGTCCATGGTGGACATTTTGAGCATTTGCGTTCGTGAATTTTTGCAACTTTAAGTTGATTAATTTTTTGATATGTTGAATAGGCCTTGGTTATTCATTTGTTCATTTTTTTGTTAGGAAACCAAGCAAACAAAATGGTAGTTGTTTTAATGTTAATACCTTTATTAATTTCAGCCTCCTCTAGGCCATCGTCAGAAGCTTCTGACGATGGTCTAAGAGGAGGCTGGAATTAACAAAGGTGAAGGACATTTGGATGTCAGCTGTTCTTTCTTCTTCGCCTCCCTGTCTTGTGTTGACGACAGCGTCTTCGTGCACCAGGCTGAGGGGCGCGGAGGACATTCGAATGTCAGCTGTTCTTCCTTCTCCGCAGTAACACTGAAACAACTACTATCTTGTTTACATGGTTTCCTAATAATTTTTTTTTTGATAGATGTTGGATAGTTATTCGACTTCTCATGATCGGTATAGATTCAAATTGGGTTGTAGTGAAATATGTAGGCATGAAAACACTGGAGATCATGAGATATTTTAATATGATTTACGCGATGTCAAAGAGTATTGAATTTTTGCCCCTTACGAATACAAGGCATATTAGCTATCTGTGGCATCGTGAAAAAGATTATTATGACATAGCTTATTAATCTATAGCATTAAGACATAGCTTTTCAAGGCCAATTTCTACTGTTAGCCTACTTTTGAAACACCTTGTATATGATTTCATAAAATGCATGATGTTTTTTAATAAAAATCTTGTTCCGGACCTCTTACTAAATAGGATTTATTAATATTGTGTTTTCGGATACCATAAATAAGATAAAAAGTCAATGTGATATCTGGCCGTTTCTATTGATAAAAATTCATGATCTCAAATTGCGTTCCATACGATTGATGCATGCAGTGAGTGATTATGACCAAATGTAATTTGTGTTAGTATATGTAATTCCTCTCCTTCCAGTGTCCCATGTGTAATTTCATCTCATCACCTCATTTGTTATGATACTTGTATATTTTTCATGTCCCACTATCATCGTGTTCTCTGTTGAGAAATATACGTTTTGATATTTTGATATCTTCAGAACATCAGCCCACAAGACCGGACAGCTTGTAGAAATACCATCAAGGTGCACCAGCATTCGACGGCATCCAACCATCGCAAAACGGTGAAAGGGAGACGTTAAACGTGGATTGAATGAGTGGTAGGAACCGTTCATCCACTTAATTTTATCCTTTAGATTTGGCGGGGAAGTTAAGTAGATCTCCTTGGTTTTCAGAATTTTGCAAATTTAGGTGTCAGATTAGCCTGAATATGCAGATCTCTTATTCATTTTATTGAGTTTCACAGTTTAGTGTTAAACCCTGGACTTATTGCTTTCCTAGCTCAGGTCTTCCAAGTTTTCTTGACAGAGTATTACCCATTAGTTTATGAACCTTTTCAAGCCCAATGACGGGCATCGCCCGTCATGGCATCATTGTCAATTTCTATGCTTAAGCTAACTGAATAGTTGACAACTATGCACCTGACATGCTATGCCCGCAATAGATATCTTTACATACACCGAATTCAAATTTTCGATCTCATGTACAGATGACGCCTAATATCATACAACGATGCAGAATTTGAATTTAGCATTGCTATTGATTATACGATGAAAAGACGACGACTGACTCCCGAAGGTGTTGCTGAGTGCATCGAAAGACTGGCATCAGAAGAAAGTGATTATAATGAACTTCATATCGAAGATGACTTTGAGAATAACATTCCTGTCGATAATATTCCATCACAATCTGCTTCTGATGGCTGGGAATTCGTTGATCACACTAATAATGAAATGGAGGGCATGCATTTCCTGTGAACTCCTGGTTTGAACCCAGAAATACCTGTTCCAGCAGAACTAATGTTTCTTTTTTCATTGATCGGTTCCTCAACAATGAACTGTTGCGACATCTTGTGAGCTGTACCAACCAACGAGCATGCCAAGAATTTGAAGAGAATGCGCCACACGATGAGAACTCTGATATACCCGAATCCCTTCCACGTTGGCATAACACTACCGTCATAGAAATGAAGAGGCTTCTCGGTATTGCTTATTATGCTGGTTTGGTAATGTTACCGAAACTTCATGAATATTGATTGATTCCTTTTTCCTCGAGATGTTTTCTTCTGTTACCTGCTTATCAAGGGTCAGATTTCTTGACATTGAGATTTCTAGAGATCTTCTTCTTCTAGAAATTTTTTGAGATTTTTTAGGCTTTGTGACTATTCCCTATGTGATAACTCACAAGATCCTATCAGAGAGATTCGTCATTTAATCAGTGTCTTCAACAAGGTCTGCGAGAGCATCTATATGCCAAAACGTGAAGTAGCAATAGACGAGCGGTTTCTGAAGTTCAAAGGCCGTCATCAAATCCGTCAGTACGTGCATGCCAAACGCAGCGGATATGGTAACAAATCCTATGCATTGTGTGAATCCAGCAGTGAATATGCCTTGAAGATGATCACCCACAGCATCAGCTCAGAGAGAAAACAAATCGGAAATGACATTTCAGACGCATTGAATTTATCTTGCACTGAGCGTATTGTTGTCTATCTGAATAACTTTTCGGATTGGGCTATCATCTCTTCATCGACAACTACTATATGTCCTTGAAACTTGCACATTACCTGTATTACCACAAAATGCTTGTGACTGGAATTCGTGGAGTGAATCGTGGCTTCCCAGAAATTTTTTAAGTCAGAAAACGTGGCAGTGAAATCTCACAGACATTCTCGACATGGCGAAGTTCTTGCATTGAAATTGGTCGATCAAAAATCTTCTGGTAAGAAAACAGTATTTGATGTTGGATGCTGCACATACTGCAATAGATGAAGAGACTGTTGTTACCAAAAAATGTGGCAAAAGGGAATATGTAGAGAAACCTGCCATGATCAAATCTTACAATAAATTCATGGGAGGAGTCGACTTGCTTGATGCCATGGTGAAACATTACGAGTGTACGAGAAAATCCTAGTATTGGTACATCAAATTTGGTCTTCATGTTTTGCAAATTTTACACCACAATTCTTATCATATCTGCAAGGAGCAAGGAGGAACAATGGATTATGTCAATTTCCTGGAACAAACCATACGCTAGTTTGTTTTCAAAACCGGTCCAGGGAAAAAGTAGCGACGAAGAAGACCTATGGGTGAATCCTTCGAGTCCAACACGAATGAGATTGAAAATGAAGAAAGTGATACAGAAAATCTCACTGCCAAATGACACTATCCAACTCGCCTTCCACCAAACGCCGAGACCGCGACCATCCAAGCGATGTCGGGTGTATTACAAAAACGGTAGAAGAAAGGAGTCTGTTGTAGATTCACTTAGGATTTTCTTTTTTGGCATTTCTTTTACGATCTCCACTGCCGTTGAGCTTCTGGACCTCAATGCATATTTGACCGTCTGAATTGCAGAGCATGTGTGAATGTTAGCTCTAGTGGAATGAACATCGATATTTTCACCAATTAAGTTGAAATACGACTCAACAGCTGGACCATGGAAACATACCATGGCCAACTTTCGCAGAGCCGGATATTTCGGATTTTCAAAAGCTAAAGCCCACCAACTATCCGCGTCTTGTTGAGAAACAAAAGCAGGAAAGAGCTGTCGAAAAGTGAGACTTAGTTAATTCACACTTACATGACGCAAGCCATAGACCATATGCATCACGAGCATATACTAGCAATTCGGAAAAGAGTTATTTGTTGACACCCAGTAATTTTCTGGTACCCCTACCTCCATATCTTTTTAATTCCATAATTGCACGAAATAGAGAATGACCATTTCCATCACCAAATCCGCGGAATTCCGCGGATCCGTTCTGCTCCCTGTATTTATGCCGATGGAGGAGAGTTAAGATAAGATTTCTCATCCAAACTCGAATGACATTTGAAGATGAGGCTGTTGAAAATCGATCAAAATCTTCTCTCTCCGAAGATTCTCAAAGAGGGAAATTTCCTTCTTCTTGCTGACCCTGAACGTCTCTGGCTAGGAAATCTCCCGGGGCTGCTTTAAGTTTCAAAATCCTTTGCATTATATAAAGATCGTACTTGTCATAGTAGATTGCAACGAAAGGCTTCATCAGCTTGGTGCGTCAATAATCGATTTGAGCTAGCTGAACCTATAGGCTTATTTCAAGTTTGGGTGGAGCTAATCAATTGGAGTTGATAGTTGGATTCTGACTGGTGGACATTTCTAGAGGTTATCTACTTGGATGGATAGATCGATGCTCTTGGGTTACACCTACAGGTTTATGTAAGTTTGCGCATTGCTCAAATAACGGGGACTGGTGTCATATTTTGCACCTAGTCTTTAGACTTGAACAACTTTTTTGTAATTCATAATTGTGTGAAAATGGACCAAGTGAGGTCCGAAACGTCGCAAAACAAATTGAAATTCTGAAGTGGTATCCGTTTATCGTCATAACAAAATTATCAATAGAAGGAAAAATCAATTCAGAAAGACAGAAAAAGGATTTCACTAATCGATTAAAATTCAACATGATCTAATATTCAATCAAACATGTTAAGAGAATAACTTATTGTCAAGTTGTACGAAAGTTAAGTTACACAAAAAAGTGCTACAGGATAAAAAGATAACGGAACAATTCAAAAGTATCTTGATATTGGATTAATATATAATCGCAACACCTCTTGAATTTTTCCTTTCGGAGTCTCGGCATATTTAGATTTATTCTTCACTGGCCAAATGTGCCAGCTGCCGGTTTTCTATGTACATCCGCCTACCAATGTTTTCTGCATAGAACGCAAATGCGAACCAGCAATTTGCGTTCGTGTTTGCAAGTTCAAATTTTGAACCCATGTTGTGAGAACAAGGTTTGAATTATTTCATTAATAGATGTCTGGAGGTCGGATGACGGTTTTTATCTGCATCTGATTTGCTGCTTCTGTACAATAGGGTATGCTGCACTGATGACGGTGAATAAGACAGAAACGTTTGCAGTTCCCGTTTACTGCAGATGGAATAAGTTCTGATATGAGAAGAAGTGTAAGTCACAAAGTTGAAGTGGTTTTATCATGTTCTGTCAGCTTGAAAATAAGACACTTCCCAATGAAATAGAAAAAGGTCTATGTTAGTATGCTTCCTAAGTCTGGTGAAGATTTAAGCATAGCTAAAAACGTTCGCTCCATCTCTCTAACATCTATCCCGGAAAAGTCCTCGAAAGAATTGTTTCAAATAGAATTTATCGATGGTGCAACCAGAACATGATGCCCATTGAGCAATCAGGCTTCCATCGTAATAGAGACGCTCGAGAACAAGCTGTCATTCTAACACAGCAAATCGTCCAAAATATGAATAGTGGCCTAGTTACAGTTGTAGCTTCTTTATATGCCGAAAAAACGCATGACTCTGTCTGGCATAATGTCTCAATTTGCAAATGCTATTAAATCGTCGGTAGGTCGAAATTTTCGAAATTCAGTTTTCCCTAAAAATGCTTGTTATGGGATTGTCTTCATTAAGTCAAAATGCTATGGGTCAAATCTCAATACCAAGAGTGACATCGGACTTCAGCTTGTCAATTTTCGAAAAATTTAGGTCAACATACAGACGCAAGTCAAGATGCGTCTCTAAGTTATCATAGCAGCAAGGATCTTCCAAAAACCACAAACAGGTGTAAGTCTACTTACGTCTCCATGCATGCTCTATGATAGGCAAAAATAACTTTTTATAGAAAAAAAGAAAGTGCTCCTGCAATAAATTGAAGTTGGTGATCTCACATCACGCAATATGCGAATCAATTTGTAATCCTTTTACTGTTCAGTATTAAGTGTTCCTCGCTTTCCTTTCACTTTGCCTATCTTAAGGTCTCTTTACATTTCGAATCTCCGTCCGCTACTTTGTGCTCTGAAAGAACTAACCTAGATAACAATCGCTCATTAACACGTTTGTTTCACTTGAATTCTATATGGAGTTCTTCAAATAGTAGCAATATTTGCAGACCACCCAGCCGATTCGAATTTAAAAAAAGCGAAAAAAAACGAATCCTTAACTTAGAAAAGCGAACCGATAATTATAAAAATCTATCAAGCAACGTAGAATAGCGTTATAGCGACATAATATGCCATCAAGCCATACACTACCACGAATACTACGAACCTGTGTAAATTGCGAATATTACTTTCTGGCACAAAAATGATAACTTGTCAGAGTACCTCTTAGGAGGTATTTTTCTTACATCTTGATAAACGATTCGCAAATGTGCCGGACTATATTTATACATAAAACTAGCTTTTCTCTTCTATTAGTGATCCAACATATAACCAGCAATCAATTTAGATTGCTTCAATTTTAGAGAAATAATGTAGATTCCAAGATTGTTTCATAGAATTGTTGAAACATACTTGAAAAAATAAAAAAAAAATACTGCTAGAAAATCCAGCAGAATGAAGATGATTTATAATTTCTAATGTGGTTAAGGAAATTTCTCTGACTGCCATGCTTCCAACTGCTAAATTAGCCTAAAACTTTGAACATCTCTTTCATCTGAATATTCCAAAGAATATTGATATTTTCGAGTATATTTATTAGATAGGGGTCTGTCAACTAAAGTCATGCGAAATGAATTATATGACAAGTAAAGGATCCTTATTAAGGTTTTACATCAATATGGCAATTATTTTATACAGTGATAGAATGTACACAGAAGGTTTCATCTGATAATCATTGCAGCCTTTTCAGAACTCGCAAGCCTAATATTATGCTAATAATATTGCTTACTAGGATGCACTTTTGTAAAGGAACATAATGCTTATAATAAAGCTATATTATTGAAGCAAAATTGATCTCATATTAAATGGACATTGTTGCAAACGTTAATGTAGATGTAAGTGTCAACTTGTATATTTACGATCAATGAAATTGATGTTGCTCAATTATGCAGCACTACAGTGATTAGATGATAAAGATTTCAAAAATGGAATTTTTCTGACAATGGACAGCTGCTAAAGAGAGAAAATTATGTAGAATGATTTACATTCGAGTGGGTTCTTTACAGACCCTCTCCGTCAAGCTTTTGAGTGTAAGTAGGTTCCGGAGATCAAAACTGCCTGTTATGAGACATATATTAGGTACTTTTTCAATCAAAACTTTACAGTGCAAACATATATCAATATTATAAATCTAAACTGATGAAAACCGACGATAAATGATAATATTGGCTAAATCTTTGAAAATATTCCATAAAAACTATCACTATGCAGCCTATTTCAAAGGCCAATTATCAAAATCATGCTCCATGCACTTCTACTAAAATATGCAACCAAGTCCAAGCTTTGAATTGAATTGGAGACGGCCAATATTGAAGAACATTGACTTCATTTTCGTCTTCGTTATTTTGCAATAAATGACGAAAACGAAAATAAAATCCATGTCTTTCAATATTGACTCTTTCCAATTCGATTCAAAACATGACAAATAGCCAAGACAATTTATCTAAAGCCAAGTCCAAGCTTTACGATGGAAGGTTCTCATTGTCTTGGATCGTTGACACCACTTTCTCTGGTTGAATTTTATGTGGGCATTCCTAATTACTGACGCATTTGCTAGAAGTCACGAGTTGCTGAAGCACACGAGATAAGTCGATACCGCATAGCTCAGCACACAGAAGCTATGAAAATACACGTAGGCTATATAGCGGATGAAGTATGACGCAATCAGTATGACTACAGTAATGTAAACGGTAGTCAAATTATTTACAAAATAGTGCGTTAGGCCTACTGTTACATCTATTCTTCAATATATGATGCTGCTGTTGGTCAGTTCGACATTGCAAAACAGTTGTTTTGATGAAGGCATAGTGCATGGTGTAATCGAAAAATGGTTAGTTCGTATTTGAAATTTATCTCAAGATGTTACAAAACTGTTGAGAGAAATCTATCGAAATGCCTTATTTTCTTTGCTTTTCCTAAAATCAAGTCCCTCGCTTTCATGAATTCTAAGCCTCCTAATAAAGGAAGTGTTCATGCATCCGCTAATCAAATCAAAATTTTCTATTGCAATGGTCGATCAAATGTGAATAAAATGGATCTACTGCGTTCATATGCTTCTGAATTTGCCCCTCATGCAATTTGCATTACTGAATCATGGTGTTTTCCGGAACTCGATGATGCGCATCTTTTCTTTGATCGATATATATATTTCTAAGAGCTGACCGTTCGTCAGCCAGAGGTGGTGGAGTCATTATTTTCCTGACGAATTCGATGATTGCCAATTTTGACGAGTGATTTTCCAAAGATCATGTAGAAATGGAATCTTGCTGCGTTCTGAATACCGATGGAACCAAGACTGGTCTTGCGTGCATCTATCGATCACCCAATGCTAATATGTCTGATGTTATAGAGACTCTGTCAGACTTCCTCGGCTGTGGGTGCATTGTTGCATTGTTTGCATTACTGCATTGTTGGAGACTTTAATTGTCCCAACATTGATTGAAATAATGATGCTTCGAAGCAGACTTGTCCTCTACTCGAATGGCCTCTGATCAATACACTTGTGCAATATGTTGATGAACCTACTCGGCCTAACTCAAGCAGTCTCTTGGACCTAATTTTTGCAAACCCTTCTACTAAAGTGTGTAACATACAGGTGGTTGAATACTTTGGCAGCTCAGATCACAGTGTCGTTCATTTTTCTCTGGAGTCATCGTACTCCAGTAGATCTCCCAGTGATGTCAAAGTGCAGATGATGCACAAGGCCAATTGGAAGCAAATCAAGCTGGAGCTCAAAGAAGTCGATTGGGATTCTGATTTTGTCTGATGATACAAGTGTAGTTTGGGAGAATTTCCGTTCAGCTTTCACATCCATTGTTGACGCAAGCATCCCAACAAAGCCTATGAGTGATCGGAGATCTTCCACCTCAAGTCACGTGAGGACCGCGTTCAGACACAAGAGACAATGCTTTGTTGAAGTAAGACACAAAAATTCTCTTATGAACATGATGAAATATATTTTTGCTGACGAGGATCTTCAAGCAAAGACGCATGAGGCAAGGCGCCAGTATGAAATGAAAATTTCCAGATACAGTCGAACAAACACAAAATTATTTTGGAGGCATATAAATACTGAAATGAAAATGGCTAATAAATCGCCTAGCTTCACAAACGTAGATGGTTATGTTCTTAGCAATGACGGTGATATAGCTGAGGCGTTCAACGACTTTTTCTCTCGCACGTTCTCTGACAAAAATCCTCGTGATATACACGGTATATTTGCTGCTCGTGTAGTATCAGACTCAATTCAAACCGTTTCTTTCTCTTTTGCTAATGTCAGGAAAGTCATTAAACAACTATCAAGCTCAATGACCAAGGATTATAATGGATTTTCTTACCACATTATCAAAAAGTGCTGTTATGATACCTCACACTGTCAGACTTTTCAATCTATTCATGACGAATGGCAACATTCCAGATGATCGGCGCTCGGTGATCGTGACTCCCATTTTCAAATCGTGCTCAAAGAGGGATATTTCCAACTACAGGCCCATCACAATAGCCAGTTTCTTTTCTCGCATCATGGAAAGGGTTATTCGCAACGAACTGTTGAGCTTTTGGACTCGAATTGACTTGATATTACATACTCAACATGGCTTCCTTCCAAACAAGTCGACAGATACCGCCAACATTCTATTTTATGACTTTGTGACGAAGTGCAATGATCAAAAGTACTGTGTCGATGTGGCCTTTCTTGACTTTTCGAGAGCATTCGACAGTGTCCCCCACAACAACATGATATCAAAATTGAAGGCATCAGGTGTGTCTGGTGTCCTTTTAGAATGGTTGACGAATTGGTTGACTGGGTGGAGGCAAGCTGTTGCTTTCGGTGGGTAGTTATCTGGCTTCACTTGCATTCCTAGTGGTCTGTTACAGGGATCAGTTCTCGGACCATTATTGTTTGCCATCTTTGTAAACGATTTGGACATTGGAATTTGTCACAGCTTTCTCATAAAGTATGCTGATGATGTCAAACTCGCAATGCGCATATCGGGACTAGATGACAGGACTTGTACAGATGTCGACCGACTACAACATGATCAGAATTCCATCAGTGAATGGTCAATCTTAAATGGTCTACCCATTAACAATGATAAATCATGTGTCGTTCACTTTGGTGCAAGAAATCCATGTTCCATTTATTCTATTTCCGGGAATATTATACATGCGAAGTGCTCAGTCAAGGACTTGGGAATTCACGTTGACGGGAAGCTGTCTTTTGATGACCATATTGCGGTGTGTGTCAACAAAGCAAGGAGAATGCTTGGCATGATTAACCGATGCTTTATCTAAAAAGATTTTGGAGCAATTACTTTCTATAAGGCCATGGTTCGACCGCATCTTGAGTTTGGATGTCTTATTTGGCATCCCTACAGAGTCAAGAACATAGATCTTGTGGAAAGTTTTCAACGGCGAATGACTCGATTCTTTCCACATCTATGAAATCTCGACTACAGACTTCGCTTGAATAAACTTGGTCTTTTGTCATTACTTGCGCGCCGACATCGCCATCGATTGATCTACTTATATAAAATTGTGCACAATCTTTTTGGTGTCAAGTTTAATGACCTCTTTACATGCTGATATCAAGACAATCTGAGGAATAATGACCTGAAAATCTATCCTAAAGCTTCACACTGTGACACTCGCTACTACTTTTTTTCGTGTGATGTCATCAACATGTGGAATTCATTGTCAGCCAGAGAGAGACGTGCCTCTTCATTATCCGAGTCAAGAGGTGTGTTGTTGACTTCTTTGCTAGAAACGATATCTGGTAGCTGCAGATGAAGCACGACCGACCCTCACTTTTATTTGTTTTATTTTCTTAAGTGTTAGCTGCATACCCTCCTCTGGGCTATGTATTTGTTGTTTCATGCAAATACAGTTATCATTACTATTATTATATATAACTCAGAAAGTTTCAGGTGGCTATAAGAAAATAGGCTACACATATCCGATCATATCAGTATCATATTGATGTCTCTACAAGTAGATGCAAAGATTATTATACACATCAATTTTTTTGCCTAGTTACACGCACCACGAAAATCACAGTGAAAGTGAGTGTAATAAAATAATTCGTCGAAAAATATTCCAATGTGCATATTAACATCTCAATTTCTTAGGTCTATTTATCAACATTATGCAATGCACCTCACTCATTCGCATAAACTGATCCGCCTGTTTCACTAATCCAACATCAATCTTCTAAGAAAACTCGATAGTATGACTCCCGTATGTCTCTCGCAAGCCAACATGGATTGATGTCTCGAATTTCTTGACTGATAAATTCGATGACATTCATTTGTAGCATGTGCCCCAATGTATTTTCAACATGTATCAATTCAGACACGTGTAAAAGCTATAGCACCATGGCCTCAAAAAGTTACTGTAAAAAATTGTTCATTTACCGGAACACACTGCGACAAGGCTTTGCCTTCAAGAATTGCTACATGAATTTTTTGCTAACAAGGGCAGATTTTCCAATTCCTATGTAATATAGTTATTACATAAGATTATGCAATCGTCAAGATATGCATTCATTTGTCAACACATGGAAGATAGCATGACTAAAGTAAAGGGCGACATTGTAGTAGTATTGTTTTACTATGATAATATTGATTACGTGACACTTCAATGAAACTATAAATGTTAGTTTCGTTTTTAAATGGCATGAAAATGTGTACATTTAAATGTATTATTTATGCTTATTGATGGTACTGGGAAACAACGAATTATATATAGTCATGATATATATAGGTGCCGAATAATAGAAGGCATGCAATATCCAAATGATTACCAATAACAAAATGAACGCCGCTGTCGTTTAAATATGCTCGAACAACTTCCTCTGACGCCGTTGCGACAACACGCTCTGATGCGCTCCTCGTTCAGTCTACATGTACAATTTGGCATTATCTTCCTTTTCTTCGGTCATCTGTGTCTCCAATCATCGAACTTCACATCGCTTTGCTCCTCGTTACCTACCCGTTCGTCTGATACAATCTATGATTCCGGACAATCATTATTTCGCAAACTATTTTCGAAATTCGAATTACATCTACATGAATATCTGTTGATCCATCAGTATGATTTGCAAACTTCACAAAGCCGGCGCTTGGTGTTCCCTAAGCTAACATCAGCCATTTCCATGACTACACTTCGCCGCCAGTACTCCCGGTCGGCTCTTCTACAGATTCGCAACAGGACTGTGCATCTTCCCATCTCCCGCAAACAAAGACGCTACCTTTGGTATCACGACTTGCTGATCCGCCCAACATGCCCTGCGTCGACAGTGCTTTCCGACAGGCGAGGTGTGCTTCCCCTGTCACGTCTCCTATTCAACCGATCGCCACTCAGTCTGTGCCTGTAACATTGATTCGCAACGCTCATCCCGCTCAACACTCTAACAGCCAATCACTTGCATCCATCAAATTACGTAAGCCATCTCGTTCACGAAAGCCTTCTCCCTCTATCCTTCTGTTTAACGCCCGTGCTATTTTCAATAAACTTGATGACCTCCGCATCCGTGCCTCCACCTACGATCCTGATATAGTATGCGTAACCGAATCGTGGTTAGCACCATCTATTGACGATAATTCTCTCACTATCCCAGGTTACCGTGTTTTTAGACTTGACAGTGATTTGAATGGCGGAGGTGTTCTAATTTTCTGCAAATCCCACTTGAATGTTTCTGTTTTGAGTAACTCTCCCATTGATAATGTTACAACTAACGTTTTGTGTTATTCATTTTCTGATTTTGACCTAACCTTGTGTGTTCTCTATCATCCTTACTGGGGCAATGTTACTGTTCACAGTAATGTTACTGCCTTCCTTCAATCCTTATTAGACAATTCCCCCAACTCCCACTCCATTATCATTGGTGATATTAATGACTTGCGTCACTCTATTGCTGATTTTTTTGAATATAACGACATGAAACAACTTGTGACCTTCCCCACTCGAGATAAGAATACCCTTGATATTTTTGCCACTAACCGTCCTTCGAGTTTTAATTCGCCTATTTGCATTCCTCCTCTTGGTCGCTCTGATCACAAAGGTTTGTGTATCAAACCACTTTCCGAACACTCCCCAATAATTAATAAAGTCTCTGTACATACGTGGTTGGTTCAATAAGTAGTGAGACTAAGAATGAAAACGATCTTTTAAACAAATTTTTTTATTACAGTTGGTAAGTAAGCAGTAAGTAGGTCTAGAAACGAGTAGAATTTATTTCTCAATGTAACTTCCTTCGTTGTGAAGACACTTTCTCCAGCGAATCAGTAATTCATCAAATGCGGAGCGAAACCATGACTGTGGTTTGCTGTCAAAGAACCATTGAACTTCTTCTTTAACTTGCTCAGGGGTCTCAAAGTGGCTTCCACGCAAATGCTTCTTCAAATGGCGAAATAAGAAGAAATCACTTGGCGCCAAATCGGGACTGTAAGCGGGATGGCTCACCTTCTTTAGAGAAGAGTCTTCCATTGTTTCATTCACAAGAGATGCCGAATGGATTGGAGCGTTGTCGTGAAGAAACCAGAGGTCACAATTTCTGGACTTTCGTATTCGAGATTGCGCTTGTTTCAATATATTGCAGTAGTACTTAGAGTTCAACGTCTCGTTAGCCTCCGCAAAATCGACCAGAAGAATTCCATTAGCATCCCAAAAGACACTCAACATCAAGCAACGACGATGCGATGTCCCGGCTCGAAGCTTTAAACTTGACTTTTCATTCGGAAACTTCCATTCTGCGGAGTCTCGTTTGCTCTCTGGTGCATACAAAGAAAGCGGTGTCTCATCTTCAGTGATGATGTTTAAGAGAAAAGATTCGCCAAGTTCTTCGAACAGCGTTAGATTTTCAAGGCAAGCTTGTTGCCGTCGATCTTGAAGTTCGGAAGTCAAGAACTTTGGAACAAAGCGACTGCAAAGTTTGCGCAACCCCATTTCTTTCAGAAGAGAGTGACACGAACCAATGCTTACGTTGATGGCATTTGCGAGGCTTGACACTGTTATGCGACGTTGCTCCTTCACAAGTTTTTCAATATGGAATAACTTTTCAGAATTGTCGATCTCCAAAGGCCGGCCAGGTTTGTCGTTGTCGAAGACGGAGTCGCTTCCTCTTTTGAAATCACTAATCCATCGATGAATCGTGGCTTTAGACGGCGCTTCGTCGCCGTATGTCTCTTGAAGCATTTCTTTAATTCTGTCGGCAGGTGTATTTCGCAGAACGAAAAATTTTATCACAGAGCGGTATTCAACAGGATGAATGCGCATGATTGTAGTCAATAAAATTAAAATGAATGAACGAAAAAGCTCTTATTCAAATTTAAACTATGATTTCAATTAATAATCATTGGTATCATTGAAAATTCAAATAACTTTGCAGCATCAACCTAGATATGTCATAGATCGAGTGCATAACATTTCAATGCGATCTGAAATCGAGAAGTGGATCTGTCTCACTACTTATTGAACCAACCACGTACCTTCACCCCATCGTCCTATGCCACCTGTTATCAGGTACTAGCTTCAGTCAACTGGGAGGAGTTTTTCTCTTGTTACACATTCATGACCTGGTTGATGATTTCCAAAAATTTCTCCGGTTTCTTTTCGTTACGTTTTTCCCAGAAAAAACCGTTAGGATGCGGAGTACGGATCCACCTTGGCTCACACCCTCTCTTAAAGCCTTATCCGATGCTAGAGACCGAACCCTTACTCGCAATAACTTGCAAAAGTACAGGATACTTAGTGAGAAATTTATCAAAGAAATCTCCAAACCTAAGATGAACTATTTTTCACGCTCTTCATCGAAATCATCCTCTTCACAATGGAAATCTATTAACTCTCAGCTCAAATCCCACTGCGTTGTTAACATAGATGAGAAAAAAGCCAATGATCTCAATGATCAGTTCCAATCATCTTTTGGTCCTTATGATATTCATCTTTTTAAAAGGTCTCTTCACCATTCCAGAAACATTTCGGCTTTCTCCTCCTCGCGTCCCGCGATAGTGAACGAAACCCAAATAATCTCTATCATTAAAAATTGCAAATCCAATTCTACAGGTCCTGATGGGATTCCCGGATATTTCGTTAGGATGTTTGATGACGTCTTAGCTTCTCCTTTATGCTCAATTTACAATTCTTGCTTACAGGATGCTACTTTCCCTCATTCCTGGAAGTTAGCAAACATTACCCCCATTCCAAAACGTAATTCTGATTACTTCAGACCGATTTCCATTTTACCTTTCTTGAGTAAGGTACTGGAGAGGTTCATTCGTGATTTTGTTCTTCTCCCATCCCTCAGTACTCCCTTTGACCCCAGGCAGTTCGGCTTTGGTCCCCATGGTTTTGGAGGATGCACCAACGCTCTTCTAGCTTTACGACTTTCTATTTTAGGACATATTTCCTTGAAAGCAAATAACTCTGTAGATCTCGTTGCTGTTGATTTTCGTAAAGCCTTCGACTCTATTAGTCATCTCAAACTCCTCTCTTGCCTTTCGGAAACTCTCATTAACTCCCATGCTATTGAATGTATTCGTAATTTTTTATTGAATCGTTACCAACGCGTTTCTGTTAAAACCTGTACCAGTGACTGGTCACACATTACTAGTGGTGTTCCCCAGGGCTCGATCCTCGGCCCAATTTTATTTATTTTATTTATCAATGACCTTCCTAGCTTTGAAAACACGGATATTGTCGCCTACGCTGATGACATCACTTTAGTGCATTATGTTGAGGATAAGGCTATGCCCACTTTTCAGCCTGTTATTGATAGTTTTTGTAAATGGGCATCTTCCAAAAGTCTCACTATCAATGTTGAAAAGACAAAACGTCTTTCTTTTTCTAGGAAAGCTCCCCATGTCTCCTGCAATAATATTGTGATAAATGGAACCGTAATCGAACAAGTTGATCATCTGAAAATTCTAGGTGTATTTTTCTCCCACGACCTTCGTTGGAATACTCAATTTTCTTATCTATACCGTAAATGTTGTTACGGAATGTTAACGGAAATCCTGGCACGGTCATTTTGAAGGCCTTTTATGCCTTTGTCTACAGTCATCTAACATTTTGTTGGCCTATTACTTGTGATCTTAATGTGAAAAACTTCAACAAACATGATCGTCTACATCGTATTGCTAAAAGATGGGCGAATTCCATGAATGATCAGAGTCTTCATCAGCTTTTGGACAATGCATGCATTAAGCTTCTGAGGAAGATTGCTGACAATAAGAGCAATCATCCACTATCCCAATTTTTTATTGTGCGAAATCGTGTTCATAGTGTCAGACATTCCCGAACCTTACTCCCCTTGCAAAGAAGAGGAACTCTGTACAACAATTCATTTGTGAAGTATTCCAGATTTTCTTAAAATGTTTCTTTCACTATCTTGTAATTTCATATGCCATTCTTGTACATCATGATATTGAACTGTCATACCGCTTTTGTTTGACAAATATAGTCTTCATTATTATTATTATTATTTATAAATCGATTTAATAAATTTGGTGAACTCTGTTCACGACTAGAACGAAACAATCAGTAACAAAGTATACGGCAAAGTGGTATGTGACTTGTCCGGTATGATTGTGTTATATGTTATGTATAGAGAATAGTGACACATTTGTTTATTAAATAAATTGTATAGTAAGTGTAGTGGCTGAGTAAACTTATAACTTCACGAGTTGGGTTTGCTCTGCTACATAAATTAAATATAATAACAACAAACCTATAGCTCTCCGAGTTGGGTTTGCTATTTCACGTACATAGTATTAATAATAAGAAACCTAAAGCTCTCCGAGTTGGGTTTACGCTGTCACAGATAATAATAATAATAATATACCTATAGCTCTTCGGAGTTGGGTTAGACTTAAAGTCATTCACGTGTTAATAATAACTAGCTTATAGCCTTTGATACGGTTGGTCTGGTAATTTGATATTGTCCTACCTATATACCCTTGGGTTGGTTAAAATTAGTGCCGTGAATAATACCTATATTTATTTATTTATTTATTTAATTTAACCACAACATCTGTAACCGAAGTTACAATCAAAGTGGATATACAAGGAAAAATAACAGCAATGACACATCATCTATCAACAAATTAAAAAGTTATGTTTGATTTAAGCAGATGAAATTTCAATAAGCGCTTGAAAATATGGAATCTTCTTTCATTCCGACACTTTTCGGGAAGGGAGTTCCACAACCGAGGTCCAAGGACATGAAATGAAAAATTAGAGGAACGATGGGTCACAATTGGTTGGTGTAGCAATGATGATTGATGGGAACGTAAGGTAAAGCGAGACATCAAAGAATTTGGGTAGGAAATAAGTTTATCCAAATAAATCGGCGCATTTCCATTAACACATTTGTGTACCAAACAACAAATTTTGAAGTGTATACTTTTCCGGATGGGAAGCCAATTCAAGTTATATATTACTGTCGAGGTCGGTTGGAATCGACGTAGAGATTTTATCAAACGAGCACAAGAATTCTGGATCCGTTGAAGCCGCTGAATTTTGTTAGCTTGACAAATGCTAAGAATAGAATTGCAGTAACTAACTCGTGACAAAACATGCGAAGAGCAAATCATTCTACAGACATTTTCACTAATGTAATGGCGAATTTTATACAAATGACGAATAAAAAGAAAAGCTCTTTTGAATACATGATTAATATGACTATCAAAAGATAAGTCAGTATCAAAAAATACGCCAAGATACTTGATACAATGAGTGATTTGAGCAGGAATTTCTATAAACTTGTTATCAATATCTATGATATTACTACAACATTTAGGCTTTACAATAAGAATTTCAGATTTCTTTGGATTCAGTTTCAAACGGCTTGCATTAAGCCAATCAAGTAAATGTGCAACACAGTATTCCATACTTAAACATGAATGAGAGTCCAGTTGATGAAAATGCTTATATATACAAATATCATCAGCATATAAATGATGGGAGAAATCATAGGAAGAAATTATGCTGCTGATATGAGTTACATACAGTGAAAAAAAACAAGGGGCAAGTACAGATCCTTGGGGCAAGCCACATGTCATCAATCGTAATGCGGAGGTGACATTATTAATATGAACAGAAAATGTACGATTTGTCAAAAAGTCTTTCAATAAAGATAGCGTTTTATCTCTGAAACCGAAGCATGAAAATAGACGATGGACAAGAATATCATAGTCTACTAAATCAAAAGCAGATGATAGATCAAATAGAATTACACATGTAAAGTATCCATTGTTTTTAGATTCAATGAGGTCATTTGTAAAATGTGTAAGAATAGTCTCAGTGGAGTGATTTTTCCGGTAAGCCGATTGAAAAGGTGAATACAAATGATTTGATTCCAAATGTAATTGAATTTGCTGCAAGACTATTTTCTCAATAAGTTTCGTTACCAAGGGGAAAGATGATATAGGCCTGTAATTCTGCAGAAGTTCTTTGTCATGTTTGCGATCTTTAATGACGGGCATAATCATTGCACTCTTTGCTTTCTTAGGAATTGAACCATTATACAGCAACAAGTTAACAATGCGACATAATACAGGTGACAAGTCTTGAATAAGCAATTTCATGAGCCAACCAGGTGTAGGATCTAGATAATTTGTCTTAAGTTTTAAATTATACAGGATACACTGAATGTCTTCAATAGAAACAGGCAAAAAATCACACATAACACCAGTAGAATTATTAATCAAATCATAAGGGAAAGTAGTAGGATAGAGGTTATCGCGTAATTCACAAACTTTACCAAAATAATATTCAGCAAATTTCTACCTATAGGCCTTCTGGTTTAGGTATTGTTCTCAGAATAATAATAAACAATCTTAATAGTGAACTGCTGCTGCTCCTGCTGCTTCTACGACTGCTTCTACGACAAGAGCTAAAGGATTGGAGACTGCTGAGGATTCAAAGGACACCAGTGGCAGCAATCGGTAGGTTTATAACGTAACATTTACAGTACGCGTATCATACCTACCCAACTAATTTACATTTACTAGCTCGGCGCGTTACACTTGGTGGCAGCGGTATAGAACCGATCAGTATTCCATTATGGCGCACTATGGCTTTGGTTCGACGGGGTTTTCAGCTACAACACCATTCCGGGGTAGGAGTCAGCAGGAATCACGTGTCAAAACGGATGGTGAACCTGTTTTGAACGCTGATGACCTTGATTTTTTTACTAGACGAGAAGTAGAAGGGAAAGGTATTGCAAACATGAACTTAACTTCTGACATAATCCACGATCTGGCTAAGCTCCAGACAAAAATCGATACCATTGAACACAAATGCACCTCTTTATTACAGGATAAGCCATCAAATACAAATAAAATCCCGGATGATTTAAATGCTTTGCAAAAATTTGATGGAAAATTAGCCTTTGATCATTGGCTCAAGGTCTTCGAGTTGCTCGCCGATAACTTTTCAGATTCACGTAAATTGCGTTTGTTATTGATCAAAACCGTTGGTAGGCCTAATGAAATTGTTGTGGATCGAGCGGATACCCACACTTACGCAGAAGTGATCCACGAATTGCGATGTAGGTATTGCCCGTTTGCAACAACCGTAGAGGCGGAAGCGGCGTACGAGTCGCGTATGCGGACGAAAGATGAGACAATCCGCGATTACGCTGATGTACTTCTGCGTATTGGCAGACACGCATTCCCAGATTTGCGTACTGATGACTTGGAGCGTCGAGTTTTGAATACGCTAATGTCACGAGATACAAGTAGGCATGTTAAATTGTCAATGTGCAGGTTTCCACCAAATTCATTGAACGACTACTTGAATGTCGTCACTCGATTTGAAAGGGTAGATGCAAATGTTCCGCAGACACGGACTTCTACTATTTCTGCTTCCAATTCTTCCATACGTTGCTATAAGTGCAATAACTTTGGCCACATTGCTGCCTCCTGTACTTCACCGTTCCGATCCATTACGTCGGCAACGACTCCAGTAGAGCGTCGAAATTTTCGACAACCAGTGTATCAAAATGGTTCTCGAGGCGCTCAGTCGTCACCACAACATCAAATATGGCCAAACAATGTCTCTGTACCTTGGCGCTCTGCATCACATGATCGCCAGATAAGACAATTACCGCTTATTCCTCAAAGTGTTTACACACCTCCGCAGGGTAGACAATTAGGTTATTCTGCACCAACCTCGGCTGTACACAGGACGAGCGACCTTCCAACTACAGCACAACCCCATGCTGACGTGCCTACAATTTCTGCTTCACCACACCCTATAACATCATCACCAGCAGCATCGAATTCGTCAGATCCGGAACGAAATTAAGAAATAGTGTGCTTTAAATGTTCAGGCAAAAGACGCATCGCTCGATTCTGCACAGCG
Source organism: Prostheceraeus crozeri (assembly GCA_907163375.1). Taxonomy (NCBI): domain Eukaryota; kingdom Metazoa; phylum Platyhelminthes; order Polycladida; family Euryleptidae; genus Prostheceraeus; species Prostheceraeus crozeri. The sequence continues at coordinate 18,377 of CAJQUW010000119.1, read as the reverse complement.
GGAAACGCTCAAAAGCGGTAGATGCGTCCCGTTCTGTCGCTGTTACTACTAAAAGGGACCGCATTAGGGCAAATGTGTCTGTTATGGTAGAGGGACGAGAAGTCATAGCACTGATAGATACCGGCGCGGATTGCTCGGTATGTAGTAATAGAATTGTCTCCACTTATGAACCCTTGCCCGCAAACAGTCAACTAGATGTTCGAGGCCCTAAAGACGAAGAACTACAAATTGTCGGTGTAGCTGATACCAAAATAGCCGTTTGGTAAATAAATAAATGAACGTTGTTTATACTCGGAAGCACATTAGGGACGGAGCCTTTCTTCCATGTGGCCGAGTTGTCATTTACCACTCTCATTCTCTTTCGTACTGAGTGTTTAGCAAGAATGCAGAGTGTACCTATTTTAAAAGTCTTAGGTTTGACCCGACCAAGATTTGAACCAAGGTCTCCCGGACACAGAGCGAACACTCTACCACAAAGCCACAGCGCCGGTGGTATTGTGGTAAATATTGTCCTACTCGATCATTAGTAGTCTCCAGTGATTTGTCTATTGATTTGATTTTAGGAATGGACTTCCTATTACCGGAACGGTCAGTCATTGATCTAGACTGTAGTCAGGTGTGGCTGAAAAGACCTGGGGTTATATTGCCAATATTAACGGGTCGTAACACCGTTATGAAAATAGGGGTTAATGACAAAATAGAAATTCCTCCCAAATCTGTGAAGTTAGCTCGGGCTCGCCTTCGATTTAAAGGGACCTTGGGGGCACCTATATCTGGCATTGTTGCTGACAGCTCAGAAACTGTTCGTTTGGGGCTGACCTTTTTGCCCTCTATCATCACTGTGAGTAATAAAAATATGATAATTCCTATTGTCAATAACAATGATGATTCGGTGATCATCAAAAATGAAGTTATCGGCAAATTTGAACCTTTTGTAGTTAGCTATGAGGTCGACAATATCTCATTCGTCCAGGATGAGGGTGAAAACTTGGAGGAATCCTCCAACAGAATATGTCAAGTAATGCATAAAGGTCCCAATACAAATCAGATAAATCCGCAAGACACAACCCTCACAGCTTTCCAAAGTTCACAATTGCAAACATTATTAAACCAATATGACGATGTTTTCATGTCTGACCACCGGCCATTGGGTCGAGCTTCCGGGGTAGAACATCGTATAAAAACGGGTGCCCACGCACCTATTCGTCAGGCTTGCAGGCGAGTCCCACCACACTTGAAAGCAGAAGTTACGAAGCAGATTCAGGAAATGTTTGATCAAGGCATTATATCGTACAGCAATAGTCCATGGGCTAGTCCGATTGTATTAGTTCAGAAGCGGGACGGTAGCCTTCGTTTTTGCGTTGACTACCGCAAGTTGAACCAAGCATGCCAATTTGACGCTTACCCCCTGCCAACTGTATCCGACGCTTTGGACGCCATGCACGGCGCTTCGCACTTTTCGGTGCTAGACCTCAAATCCGGTTACTGACAGATTCCGCTCCAACATTCTGATAAACAAAAATCTGCTTTCCTATCCCTTTGGGCCTATTCGAGTTCAATGTGATGCCATTTGGACTTGCTTCGGTCCCTGCCACATTCCAACGAATGATGGATGATAAATTGCGGGGCCTCGTGGGTGTCAATTGTTTGGTGTACTTAGATGATATAATCATTTTTAGTCGAAGTTGGACTGACCATCTGCAGGACATAGAATTGGTTTTATCAAGGTTGAGGGATGCACATCTACAACTTAACACTAAGAAATGTCAATGGGCCTTGCAGTCTGTTCGATATCTCGGACATATGGTGACGCCAGATGGCATCCATACCGATCTAGAGAAGACGAACAAAGTAAAAAAATGGCCTACACCCACAACGGCCAAACAGGTGAAGGAATTCTTAGGACTCGCATCTTATTACCGACGATTTGTCAGAGACTTTGCGCGGATCGCCAAGCCTCTACATGATTTGATTCGGAAAGATCATTCCATCACTTGGACAGAAAACTGTCAAATCGCTTTCACTACTCTCAAGAACTGTCTCACTTCAGCACCGATACTAACCATGCCAGACTTTCGGGCAGAATCTGGGTGTTTCATCCTCGATACAGATGCATCTGGATATGCCATCGGAGCTGTTCTCTCCCAAATACAACCGGGCGGTTCTGAGAAGGTAATTGCGTATGCCAGTAAGTCACTGAACACAGCCCAGTCCAATTACGCACCAACAAAAAGGGAATTGTTTGCCCTTGTTTTCTTTATGGAACACTTTCGTCCATATCTTACAGGAAAAAAATTCCTTGCCAGAGTGGACCACAAGTCCTTAGAATGGTTGCGAAGCTTCAAAGAACCGCGCGGAATGCTAGCCCGATGGCTCCAAATCCTCGAAGAATTTGAATTTGAGTGCGTCTACCGTCCCGGGTCAGCACATAGCAATGCTGATGCTCTTTCCAGGTTGCCCAGTACTGTTTATTGTAACGATACGCCGGTACAGTCGTCGGATCGCCTAGAAGATGACTCCGTAGTTATCTTCAATTTATGGTATCCTGGTGCCAGAGTCGATGACATGAAACGAGAAACGCTTCAGGATCCCGATTTGGCTCAGGTCCTGTCTTGGAAGACCCACAGACATCATTCGAACAAACCCACTTCCACACGATTGCAGACTTGTTCAGAAGAAATCAAACGTATTGTTAAATTCTGGGAGACTGTGATTGTAGAAGATGGGCTACTGTTCCGGGTAATGGGAGATGTCAAGAAATTTATTCCACCTGCTGCAGAAAGAATGTCGTTCATTCGACTATGTCATGCAGGCGTCGGGTCATCCCATTTAGGTCGGGATAAGACGTATCAGAAACTGAGAGCTCGTTTCTGGTGGCCATGTATGAGAGAGGACACTACCAAATATTTAAATGGTTGCAGAGTATGTGTCACGTTCAAAGGTCCTATACCAAAAATACGAACTCCGATGACTTCCATTATCACCGGCAAGCCGATGGAATGCATCGAGGTCGATCTGGTTGGACCTTTGCGTAAAACCAAGCGAGGTAACCGCTACATTCTCACAATGGTCGATCTCTTTTCCAAGTGGGCTGAGGCCACTCCACTACCCAATAAAGAGACATCTACTGTGGCCGGGGCCGTATTAAGGGAATGGATCTGTCGCCATGGGGTCCCAGATAGGATTCACTCTGACAAAGGTGCTGAGTTCGAATCCAAGGTGTTCAGGGAGCTCTGTAATTTGCTTGGTATCATGAAATCGCGTACGACATCTTATCGGCCGCAGGGTAATGGCGGCGTCGAGCGCTTCAATCGCACCTTCAAACAGATAGTCATCGCTCATGAGAAGTGCGATCGTGATAACTGGGATCAAACAATATCATACTGCCTCTGGGCATACCGCTCCAGCACCCACAGTACAACAGGTTTCTCTCCAGCCGCCGTCACATACGGTCGCGAAATGCGACTTCCGGTTGATTTTGAGCTGGATTTGGAAACTGTGCAAGAACGAGAAACGTCGGAACATATTTCGCCAATTCTTTCTAACGGTTAGCCTCAAGATGAAAATTTTAAGTTGAACTACACATGTTTTGATGCCTACAGTGTTGTAGGTGATGATTTGAAGTTTGGAAAACTGATTGGGTTTTCAATCTCACCGACATATTTTTGATATACAACGCCTTCATTCAATTGACAAAATATTTTTTATTTTCACGGGAATTTCACTATCTTCTCACACCGGCCAATTTGTATGGAAGAAAAAGTATTTGACAACAATGTATAATTTTTCAGTGAGGAATATGACACCAAAAGACTCTCTGAAACGTTCATTTATCACACTTTCAAAACATGATGATACCAGAGGCCTCGGTTTCTGGTGATTTGTTTTGTAATTCCACGACATAATTTGAGCATAAAGTTTTTCTAGCTCAGAGCATTCCCAATATAATCCAACCATCCACTAATATGATATTGCCAAACATGGCTTGCAATGATTTTAGGCATCGAAGTTACTATCGATTTCCATAGAACATGGAAAAATCGATTTCAATTGTGTAATTCCACGACATAATAAAAATCTCTAAAATCAATCGCTAGAAGAAATTTTTCAATTTGATATCACTGTTACTTACAATGAAGTTATCAGGAGCACGAGCAAGTTATCTAAATCGTCTAAATTAGCGAAATAATTGATCGGTGACAACGATGAGCCAATCAAATGCCGTTTCCTCTAATTTTCAAATCAAGGAGGTAATCCGAATTGCATTTCGCTATTTCTTTCGGTATGGGTAGAAGGAAGATTTATGCGGCTGGATATGACAGAAGAATTCAAAACGTTGTAGGGCCTACCTCTCTCTACCGGGCGATCAAAGCGTTCTATGTCGCTTAGCGTATTGTATTGTATATAAATTCATGGAAAGCTCATGCTGGGCTATGATATCATAATCATTACTCCCATTTTTTTGTAGCCAAGAGGAAAGCTGTTATCCAGCATTTGGCAAAACAGACTGGCTTGATTAGTGATGACAGGGACCAGGCATTTTCTCGACCTTTATCTAGACTTCTAGATGACACTATCGCAAAAGTATTGAAGTTTTATAATTCGGATTTACCTTCCTGACAATCTCCTCAGAAAAAAGACGTTGTGAAAACTAAGGAAGGAACTCTTGTAGCTCGAAGGTTTTTGTTGATGACGCTGAAGGAGAGTAATGGACAAAAGACCGTTCCAGGACACCATAAAATCAAAAAAATTAGTACTTTTAAAAACGACATAAATTTATGAATTTAGTCCCTTTTTCAGGTTTTTAAGACCTAAATTCATGAATTTAGTCCATTCAAAAAGTACCATTTTTTCAAAAAATGGTATTTTTAAAAACGACATAAATTCATGAATTTGAACCCTTTTTCAGGTTATGAAGACCTAAATTCATAAATCGGCTAAAGCGCTAAAGCCAGAGGAGCTTCGCTCCGATTTGGGCGTTTTTAAAAATACCCAATTTTTCAAATTTTTCAAAATCTCAAATTTGTGATTATGACATTTCACCCCCAAAATCATGACCGTTCCAGGACACCGAAAATCATAAAAGTTAAGAATCTCAAATTTGAGAATTACAATCGGGCGAAGCCCTAGAACCTTCGGTTCGATTTTCACCCCCTTAAAATCATGACCGTTCTAGGACACTAAAAATTATAAAAGTTGAGTATCTCAAAATTTGAGAATAACAATCGGGCGAAGCCCTAGAACCTTCGGTTCGATTTTCATTGCTTAAATCATGACCGTTCTAGGACACCGAAAAAATTATAAAAGTTGAGAATTTCAAATTTATGAATTTTATCCATTTTTCAGGTTTTTAAAATATATCATGTGATTTGCGGGACATCTGAGATGTCTTCCAGGGCTTCGCCGTTAAAAATATTTCTTTAAAAATGGAAGAAACAAAAGTGGAAGGAACTTCAGAAATGGATGAAACCGTAAGAATATATCCTTCATTATCATATGAAATGGATATTGCAAAACACAAAGATAGAGTACGTTATATGAAAGATAAGGAATCGCAATTATTACTTAGATTAGAACATTATAATAAATTAAGAAAGAGATGGAGTAAAGTTAAGAATGTAACACAAGGAATTGGCATATTCTTAACAATAAGTTTAGGTACTTTAACAATTGTTATATCTTCAGGTGTTTTAGTAATTCCAGTAGTTGCTACAGCTTTAACAGGTACGGGTGTTTTTGCAACTTCACTTGCTACAATGTTAGAAAAATCTTTAATAACTAAGAAACGAAAATCATTAAAAACTAAGCATTTACATATTAAAGAAGTCTATGATAAACTACACTACTACTTTCAAAGAGTATGTGATGATAATGTTATTACGTTAGATGAGATTGAAAAATTTGATCAAATAGCTAATGAAGTAAATCAAATATCATTTCAATCACAGACAGAAAAAGTTAATGATAAAAATAAAAAGGATGGTAAAAATTTCTAGTGATGGTAAAACTTTTATTGATGATAAAATTTTTAATGAAGAAAATGATAAAATTTTTTTAGAAGAGCTAAAAACTTTATTAGACAAAACTTTATTAAACAAAACTTAATACGAGAAAATTTTAAATGTGAAAACTTTAAACGTGAAAACTTTAAACGAAAAGATTACAAACAACAAAGCAATAAAAAAATAATTTGTTCAGTAAAATGTTTTTGCTGTATACCAATGTTACCACAAAATTCAAATATTATATTTTAAAAAAAAGATAAAATTAAAGCTGATAATAAAAAATAAAATATTAAAACATTATATTTGTATATTTTTATTACTCGGTAAACAATTGTTCGATAACTCTTTCATGAATTTTTTTATCAATATTAATTGTGATAAATCCATAATCTTTTGACCAAGCATTATTACACGATTGTTTAAATTCATCTTTATCTCTTATACATAAATCTCTTAACAAATCACTTAAGTTTCTTGCATTTATTTCAAATAGTATAAATATATTTGCATTCTTTCTAATAACACTTCCATCTAATGAATACATACTTTGTGTTAAATAAAATACACTACAGTTATTATGTCTACCTCTTGTGAAATAATTTCTCTGAACTGACTGATTTCTGTCATTAACACAATCATCAAAAATTACACAATGTTTCATTGTTTTATCTAGTTTACTAGGATCTTGCATATTACCACTATCATCTATTAATTGTATTTTTATATGCTTATTTTTATTAGATTCAACTAATTGTTTATTTTTTGCTGCTTCTTCACACCACAAATTTATTTCTTCTTCATATTCAGATTTTTCGTATTCTTCGAATAGAGAAGCAATTGCTGTTTTTGTAAGATTATTTTCAAATCCATATTTTAAAAATTGATAGACGGGTTGTTCTGCCGTTGTTGTATAAATTATAAGATTGTTATAATCCAAAAAATTTGGAGTCGTTAAAATTTTAAATAATAGATATGTTTTTCCACATCCTGATCTTCCGCAAATAACTGCTAAAACTTTATTAGATAAATTTGGATGATGATTAAATTTAAGTTTTTTTTTATTTAAAGACATTTCATTCATTTTTAAAGTAATAAATTCATCCATTATTGAATTAGTGTTTTTAGAAACAAAAAAATAAAAATAAAATTTTAATTTAAGTTTATTTTTTGTTTCTAATAATAAGATTAATAAGATTAATAAGATTAATAAGATTAATAATGAAAATGATAAAAAAAATTAAACTTCTCTATTGTAGCGTAAAAGTTTATACCTCTCGAACGGGAGTTTATACCTCCCGTACCAAAAGATCTATCATAATCTCTTCACCTCCAAAATTTATTTCTTGTCCTTTTTCATCAGTGATTCTAATGCCAATGTTGTTAATAGTTTTTCTTGTAATAGGAAAATATATTAATGTTTGTGGAAATACATTTAATCTATAACCAATGGGTACAGTAAAAGCTGGAAAACTGAATATTAAATTTGATAATTTACCATTTATATATCCTCCTTCAATAATGTCACAATGTACAACAATTGAATTTATTTCAGTTATTTTTGGAATCTTCTCACCTAAATGATAACCTTGACTGTAAGTTTGTTTATTAAATCCTAATAGCTTTGACAATGATCTATCATGATTAAAATCAACTTGATGATTTTCGTCTAAAGTAAGAGAAAATTTATTAACTGCCGGTTCAACTGCAAAATGTAATTGTTTCTTATCTTTAAATGGTATACCTAAATGTCTCTTAATTTCATTTGATATTGTTTCAACTTCGTAAGAACCAGGAAGAAAAGTTAATATTTTCCATGTTTTGCCTTTATCAGTAGAATATCTAAATTGATCATTCACATCTTTGATAACGTTTTGAATAGTGTTAAATGTAGAGAAACTAGTCAATGCAATTTGATAATTTTTATTTTGTTCCAAATGTAGAATGGGTTCTAAATTACAAGTGTGTGATGAAGTAGTTGTTATAATTTTTAACGTCGTACTAAATTTTGATGAACCCAAAATCTCTGTTAAATTTTGTAAATGATTATTAATTTTGTCTAAATCTGCTGAACACATTTTTAAACTAAAAAATTAAATAAATATTTTTTTATGAAATATTTTTTTATAAAAAATTAGAAACAACATATTTCAGCTACGGGCGAAGACCTAGAGGACATCAGAGATGTCCGGTTCGGGCGAAGCCCTGGAGGACATCAGAGATGTCCGGTTATACTTTTATAATCCTCTTCATTTAGAATCTTTTTTTCTAACAGTCTTTTCAATATAGCATGAATTTCATTGAAACTAGAATTATGCCCTTCTTTTATTGCAGATATTAAAATATTTAATCTATTTAGTAATTCTTGTGGATCATCTGGTAAAAATATGGTTGTTTCTGTTTTCTGTTTTTTTGTTTTCTGTTTTTCAGATAAACCTTTCCCTACTTTAACTCCCGTTGATAATAAATTTTCTAATTGTTTATAACGTCTAAGAGTTTTTACTGTGCCAACTCTATCTAATATAGTTTTATATTTTATTAGATCTTCTACAGCATAATTTTTTAAATCTGCTCCTCTTAAAAGATCAACAAAATTTCTATCTAAACTAATAGGTTTTTTATCTGGAGTAAAAATTAATCCTCGTAAAGGTTGTGGAAATATTTCTTTACCACCAAGATAAAATCTTGCAAATAATTTTTTATCTAAAAGGAAAGTAGAATGTTCGAATAACATAGATTTTGGTAATTTTTTATCTATGTTTACCTCTAATAAACCATAGTCATCTAATAGTGTTTTAAGTACAGGATCCGCTATATCAACACGTTTTTCATTAAGTTCCTTTTCAAGAGTTTTAAATGGTTCGACAGTTTTTTCATAATCAGTTTTTACTTCTTCAGTTATTTTTAATTTATCAAACATATCAGATTGAATACCAGCTTTTGTCATTCTATGTTGAAGATGATTTTCTTTCATAATATTTCTTTGTTTTATTAATTCGTCTAATTGTTTTATTCTTTTAAAATTATCAGCTCTAACTTTATCCATTTTTATATGATAATTTTATAATATTTTATATTTTTATATTGTTATATTGTTATACTTAGAAAATAGAAATTAGAAAATTAAAAAGGTAAAGTAGTTATTCCATCAGGTAAAATTTTTCTTTTATCATCAAATGGATCTAATGCTAATTTATGTTCTTCTTTTAAATACATTTTATGTTTTTTTGAATTAAGTCTATAATTACATGCTGTTTTTATTTCATTATTAAATAATGCATTTTTATAATCTTGAAATGTTATTTGATTAGCCACTGATGCCTTTGAAATTCCTTTTAATGTTTTATGTGTTTTAATATTTTTAGTTGTATCATAACAGTAACATTTAGATTTTAAAAATATAGCTTCTGTTATGAAATCATCATTTCCTTCTAATTCATCTTTTACTTTACATAAATCAGAAGGATGAATAATATCTTTTATTTTATTAATTTCTTTATCAAGTGAAGAACCATATGGTACTGTTAATTCTAAGAAAACAGAATCGGTATCTGTAAAGTGTAATTTATAGTTTTTGCCATAAGCAGGTGCTAAATAATCATATATAAAACTATACATAAATAGTTTAGCTAATTCTAATATAGTGAAACCAATGAAATTAAACTTATCATGTTTTACAATGCTTCTTCTTAGATGAACAGCACAAAGTTCATCACTGAATCTAGTAGTTCTTTTATATGTAGGTTTCCTTGTTAAATTTTGAAATCTATCTCTATCATAAACTATTTCAATATTTTGTCTATTACGTACATTTTCTAAAGTCTTACCATAAAATGCATTATTCATTAATTTGAAGAAAACGTTTCCAAAATCATCTTTATTTCTTTTAGCTATTTTACGTTTTTCAATATTGAACTCTATATAATTTTTTAACCATTTAGATTTTCTATACTCTAGTTTTCGATGTATTTTGGTGAGAATCATGCCATGATTTAAATACCAATCTAGCATTCTTCCTTCAACAACATACTTTCCTTTATTACCTTGTGTTAACATAAGTTTTTTTGTTGGTCTGTATTTTTTCGGAATTATAGATTTTTGATAATCTGAAAAATCTTCTATATTGGGAATTTTGTTTTCTGGACAGAAAGGATAATATTTTGTTGCTTCTTTTATATAATCAGGATATACTAAATCAACTTCATATACATAACCAAAATTATTTTCACCATCATATGTTCTTTGATAAACAAGATTATTACACCATGTCATTTCACCTGTTGGTAATTCTTGTATCATGCAAGAAGAATATAAGCTATTAAAATCATAATATAATAAATAGTTTTCTCTCATGAATTCATCAATTGCATTTTCACGTTCTACTCCTTCTCGTTTCGTTCGAAAAATTTCTAATATTTTTTCTTTTTCTTCTGGAGATAAAGGTTTCATTATTCCATATTCTTGTGGATTTACTTTCTTATTATAACATTTAACATATCTATTACCTAAAACTGATGAAAACTCCACCTCTAATTCCAGATTCAAAAAATAATAATTTATCATATGTATTTTCTTTATAATGTTTAAGTTTAACGGACTTTGTCCTAGAGCCATCGGCTTGAACACCAGTATGTTTTAATCCTGCTAGCCATGTTAAACCTGGTGTAGAATAACAATAACATGGATCTATTCCGTAATATTCTAAACACATATCACGAAAGTTTTCAAAAAGATCAGCTAGTATTAATACATCTATCTGTAGATATTTCATTGTATAATCATACATTGTTTTACAATTTAACTCTCTCCAATTTTTTTCAGCTTCTGCATAATCTTCTTCAGATAATTGTGATTGTTTTAATGTTGATTTAAATTTATTTATTGGAGGAAGTTGTTCTTCTTTCATAATTTTATTCACAGAATTAAAATCTCCAGTTATATACTCATACGGAAATATTCCTTTTAAAGGTTTTAAATTATATTTATTTAATATTTTACATTGTTCAGGTTTCAAAGTTTTTCCCATAACATCTAATGAATAAGGAGTAAAAAATCTAAATGCATCTAAAATTCTAATACAACCTAATTGCATTGAAAAATATTCTTCTTCTGTTTTACATAGTACATTTATTTTTTGTTGTTGTAATTTTTCAGATGAAAATAAATCTTTCATTACTAGATGGAAATCATATTTAGAACCATTGTAGAAATATAAAGGAACAAAGTTATATTTAAATTTGTTAGCATTAAGATTACAAGAATTATGTGCTGCACCTCTATATAATCCATTTAGATGATCATGATCTTTTACTTTATCAATATATCTACCTCTGCCAGTTTTATATTTATTTGTAAAACCTTTTCCACAGTAATAACAATTTATTTCATCATAAAATTCTTTTCTTTCTTCATCCGTTAATGGTATCATTGGTTTATTTGTTTCAAGCAATTGTGAAAAACGTCCTTGTAATTCTTCTACTTTCTTTGTAAACATTTCTGAACTGTCTTCACCATAGTATTGTAAATATTCTGATTTAAATAATTCAGGATAATTCGAATGAATGTACATTCCCCAACATAATGGTTTTTGTTCAAATAAATATTTTTCTTTACTTTGTTCAGTTGAACTTTTTCCAGGCGCACTTTTTTCAGAATTATAATTTTCAGAATTATAATTTTCAGAATTATAATTTTCAGAATCGGGTGAAGCCCTGGAACTTTCCGTTCGATTTTGTGTCATATTAACATTATATGCTTCAAAATCACAATAAATAGTAAAGGGTACTTTATTTTTAAAATACCATTTATTATATTCTAAATAATCATCTTTTGGAAAAGTATTTTGAACTGCTTCGTTTTGTTGACAATTTTCCAAATGTCTATTCATTTCTTCTAAAGTTCTAAAACTTGTCATACATTGAAGACAAGGAAAATTTTTATTATCTGAAGTTTTTGTAAATATAGAAACATCTTTACACAATATAAAATGACCCTGATAATATAATATATTCGCTTGTGCTGGTTGTTTTGACTGTTCTAATTTTACAAATTCATCTTTATATATTTCATGTGTTTCATTAATTTCTTTTGTAAGATTAAATGTATTTTGATAATAATTTTGATTTAATATTTGTAGCTGATAAATATATTCTTTATCATATTGTTCTTTATATTGTTGTAGACATTTTTTTAAAGATTCATTTATTTTTTGTTTGGTTTCATTTTCTTCATTATTTAATCGGAGCGAAGCTCCTCTGGCTTTAGCCGATTCTTTATTATTTTCTTCATTTAATTTTTGAATTGTTTCTATCTTATTTTGATATTTATGGTGATATTCTTGTAGTAACATTTTTGTTTGTTGTTGATAATCTATTTTACATTTTTGTAAACTTTCATTTAAATTTTCTAATTTTTGTTGGTATTCTGAAGATAAAGATGAATATTTGTAATTATAATCATCAGTACGTCCTTTATAATTATTATGATTAATCATTATTGGTGATAGTGTTTTAACAAGTTCAAATTTTTCAGTACATATTATATTTCCTTGGTAAAAAATATTATGATGCATGTAATTTCCCCTATCATTATATACTATTTCTGATTGACATAAATTTTTATTATTCAAATAAAATTTTTTTGAATCTGGGTAAAGTGGAGTAATTTTACCAATAGAAACATAATTCACATTTAATTCAAAAACATTTACTTCAATTAAATTTTTATTCTTTTTATGAAACTTTAGTAACCTATTATAATCATATGGAAATTCATCTAAGCCATCAGAGAGATCAAATTCATTTATGTATTCTTTTTTATTATAATGACTTAGTCTTTCTTTATGATATTCTGCAGGATGTAAATGTGCTATAATACTCCACAGAAAACAATAATTATCTTCATTTTTTATGTTGATTAATTGTGGTGAACTGAAAGGTAAAGGAACATAACTACCACCAGTATTATTTTTATATTTATCAATTACTATTTTCTTAGATATTATTTTAACAAATCTCCAACCAGATTCACGTAACTGGGCTTCAATTATACAATTTTCTAATTTAAGTATCATCGATTCAAATATGGGTTGTATATCATTTACATTATGAATTTCTTGCGAATTTGTAAAATGTCCTTGTATTATTTCTTCAGGAATTCCATCAGGTCCATTTTTTGTATAAAGTACTTCTACATTCATATAACATTTGAAAGATTTCTTAAATATATTATAAAAGTTGGTTAGAATATCAGAAAAAGTTTTATCGGTTTCATTATATTCAACCGATTCAACCGATTCATTAAATAAATATTTTATATCTGTTTCGGGCGAAGCCCTAGAACCTTCAGTTCGTACGGCTTCATCAAATTCATCTATTTCGTTAAATTCATCAGTATCGCTAAATAAATATTTTATATCTGTTACGGCTTCATCTTCACTATTAAAAAATTTCTTATATTCCGAATGTGAATAATCATCAAACATTTTTTTAACTTTTATATCAGTAGGCAATGTTTCTAGATAGTTTTTATAACTATTTAATTTTAATATATTTCCTTCATCAACTCGTTCTACATTTTGTAAATGCATTTTACTTTGTAGATGAGATTGATAACTTCTTTTTGTTTGTAATTTTTTTTCACATAAGACACAATAAAATTTTTTCATTTTTTTATTTTTTTATTTTTTTTAGAGAAAATTTGAGAAAATTTTTTTTTTAAAAAAAATTATGTTTTAATTTTTAGAGAAAAAAATTCTAAAATATATAATGGAAAAATTCTAATCGGGGCGAAGTCCCTCGAGGTGAAACCTAAATATATATATGTAAAATCGGATGAAACCTAGAACCTTCGGTTTGATTATGATAAATTTGTTTAATTATTAAGTATTTCACTTACACCATTTATTAATGGTTTTATATCATTATATGTTTTTTTGGCTTCAACAAATGTAGATTTGGCATCAGAAAATGTAGATTTAACATCAGATATTATTGGTGTTGCTTTTCTTAAAGCGTTTCTAACATCATTTATTGCAATTTTTAAATAGTTTAATGTTTCATTATCTTGTAATCTTTTTGGTATTGGTTTTACATATTTTGCATTTAAATAATGATCAAAATAAAAATAAAATGTATCAGGAATAATTTTTAGTGGTACTTTTGCTTCAGACTCTAAAAAGATAATTATTTGTTCTATAACTTGATTTGATAAATGTTTTGTATTTGCATACATTCTAATATCAAAATCTTGAGAGTTATTATAGATTTCATGTTCGGTATCTACTAATATATTTAAATCTTTATCATATACTTGCATATGTCCACTTATGGTGTCAACACGTATTATTCCATATTTATGATGTGTATAATATGATAAAGGCATATTCATTTTATAATTTTTATTAATATCATTAAAGAATGCTGCATTATTTTGTGTAGTTGTAAAAAATGTTTGAATGTTTTCTCTAATCTTATTATCTACATCACAAGCTTTATGAGCTAATACAACTATTTGAATATTTTGATGTCTTCCTTTTGTAAATATTTCTGACATATTTTTTTGTTTTGATAAACTTGCATACATCATCTAAAATTAATAAAGATTTATTTTCAGGTGTACCAGCAAAACTTTCCATATCTTGTAACTCATCTAATTGTTTATCATTATAGACGTTTGTAAAAGTTGGCCATTCAAAGTATGCATACAAAAAATATGTACTTTTGTTTCATCCTTATAATATTGGTTTATATATTTTTTAATAAACGTAGTCTTACCACTTCCAGTTTTACCGTAAACAATGAAATGTAAATTTTCTTGATACATTTTACCTTGTTTAATATTTTTATTATTAGTTTTATCCTTAATCTTATCTTCCTCAGTCTTCCATCCTTCAAAAGTTTTTTTTTCATGGTTATAAAAAATTATTCTCTTTTGTTCCTCTGTTAGAAAGTAACCCCATTGATTTCCAATACATATAACAAGATGATAAATAAAAAATATTAAAATACATGCTAACAATATTTTTATACAATGAAATTTTAAAAAATTCCAAAGACGTGTAAGATCTGATTGTGGTATTTTTTATTAAGAGATGAATTAGGGGGTAGTGTCTCTAAATATTTTTTATCTATATTATTATATATATTTTTATCTATATTATTATATATATTTTTATCTATATTATTATTATATTTAGTATTATATATAGGATTTTCTACAATATTATTAATATCTTTGAGATTCGGATCTTGAGGGGTTAGTGTATCTTGAAACTCAGTGTTATTCATATAATTATTTATTATTTCGTTCATTGCATTAAGAGATTTATGACGACTTAGATTACTTTTATTACTTTTAATTATAACCGGTGAATATAAATCTTCCAAATTTTCGTTTTTATTCATTTAATATTTTTAAAATAAAAATTTAGGAATTATTATTTTTTAATTCCGGACTCGCATTCTTACACTCTTATGAGTGTTTTTAACCTCTGTAGAACCTCCGGAATGTGTCGGACTTTTTGTTCCTATACTCAAAAGAAGTATGTTCCGAACCTCTCCTCTCTTCCGGAATGCTTAAGAATATTTTAATAAAATAATATTTTATTCTTTATAAAAAATAATATTTTAATATATATAAGATTATTTTAGTTGAAATACAACTATTTTAGTTGAAATACAACTATTTTAGTTGAAATACAACTATTTTAGTTGAAATACAACTATTTTAGTTGAAATACAACTATTTTAGTTGAAATACAACTATTTTAGTTGAAATACTAATATAAATTATTATTTTGACATAAATTATTATTTTGACATAAATTATTATTATGTTGTTCATTATGTTGATTAAGTTTTGGACATAGTGTTACATGTCGCTGAAAATTTTTCTTTAATATAATTTTTTGACAACCTCTACATTTAACTTTTTCTTTTAAACAATCCTTACACTGATATTTACTATCATAAAACTCTGTCTTAGGTTTAGTAATTTGACAACTTGTACATTGTCTTGTAGAACTTATACAAGAATTATAATGATTAGTAATTCCTTGATTTGTAAAATATTTATTACAATTACGACATAACTGATCTTTTAATTTATCTTTTTTATTTTTTTTAACCTCTTCTGGTTGTTCGCATAATTTTAAATGACGTGCAAAATTTTTTGATGTTATATTTTTATTACATCCGGAACATATTTTTTTGTTATTACTTTCAACAAATTGATTTTTATCAATATAATTATTTTGTGCTACATTATTATTTTTGAACAAAAGGATTATTTTGAACAAAAGGATTATTTTGTGCTACATTATTATTTTGTGCTAAATTATTATTATTATTTTGCCTAGGTGTATTTTGCCTAGGTGTATTTATTCTAGCAGTATTTTGCCTAGGTGTATTTATTCTAGCAGTATAAAGATTTTGTTCTTTATCTGAAATAAATAAATGCTTTAATCTTTGTAATGGTTGCTCTGATTGAATATTATTATTATACTGAATACTATTATTAGGTTGAATATTATTCTGAATATTATTAGGTTGTAATTGATTCATATGCATACCACATGGTGTGTTTTTCATATGAGAATATAATAGTGTTTGATTTAAAAAACGCATATTGCAAACTTGACAAATTTGAGTCATTTCCATTTTTTTTTATTTTTATTAGGAAAAATTTTATTTTTTATAATTTATGTATTTTTATAATTTATGTATTTTTTATAATCAGAAAAAATTTTATTTTTATTGTTTAAAAATGATGTTACCAAATGTTGGTGGAGGTGCATATATCCCGAATAATCGTGAATTAGAAATAGAGATAGAAAATTATATCATGAAAACTGGAGACGTTTTATCTGGTCCATTGCATCTTTCTATTCTTCCACAACAAAATACAGAGTTAACAAATAAACAATATGTTGATACGCAAATCAATGAATTAAAAGAAAAATATATAAACGATGTTATGGTTCCGCTGATGAACGAATTAAAGTTGCTTAAACTTAATGACAAATCATTAAACGAAAAATTATTAAAACTTGATAAAAAGGATAGAGAGCTAGAAGCAGATATAGCAAAACTTTTTAAAAAGATTTCTGAACAATCAAAAATTTTAATATTACTTTCTTTAAATTTAAAATCTGCTGTAATTAAAAATAAACATCAGATAAAAATGTTAAAAGAACAATTAGAAGATGAAATAGAAAAACTACCTGAAAGAATTAAAAAAAATTTAAAACAGTTACAAACTACATTCCAAAAAAGTGTTGATGAATTGAGTTCTAAAATTACTCAACAAATGAAAAAGATGAATAGAATAATAAATGAAGTAAACTCACTTAATGAAAAAGTTGATAAAATGAAAACTCTTAAAATCAATTTAGAAAATGAATTAAAGAAAAATTTACAAGAAAACTCTAAAGAAAATAAAGAACAGTTAGATGCTGTTAAAAGACAATTAGATGTTCTTAAAATTAAGTTAAATGCTCTTAAAACGGCGTTGAAGATTAATCAGCAGAAAATGCAAGTTAATAGAAGAGAAATTAAAGTACATCATACGCTGCTTGACGCAATAGATAAAGTGCAACAGGCAATTAATAAAGTTATCTCGAAGTTGTTGTCCATTCACAAACGTAAATCTTAAACGAGTATTGTAAATATTAATTTAAATATTTTTTTACCTATAAAAAATATAAATATAATTTAAAAAATACAAAAATATAAATATAATTTAAAAAATAAAAAAGTATTAAAATATATGAAAGTATATAAAAGTATATAATTTAAAAAATGGATAAAATTAGAGCTAATAATTTTAAAATTAAACAATTAGAAGAGTTAATAAAAGAAAGAAATATTATGAAAGAAAATCATAGAATAAAAAGAATGATTGATGCAGGTTTGGTTCCTGATAAAGTTAAACCAAAAACGCAATCTGCAAAAGTTAAGAACAAAAAATAAACATTTTTTTTATAATGGACATCGGTTCATGGGTCAACGGAGATGTCTTCCAGGGCTTCGCGCTTCGCCCGTATTTATATTTTTCCCTAAAAGTCAAATTTATTCCTAAAAAATGCCTATAATTTATAAACACAATCTTAAACATTTTGTTTCAAATCAAAAAATTTCTCATGAACCACGTATGAATCCTGTTTATCATTATGATAATAGAGAAACAGTCGGAACAGAAAAGTTCCTAGGCACCGCAGGTGCCGTCCAAAAAGAAGGGGATGGCATCTTTTCTGGTATTGGTAGTATCGTTAACTTAATTAAAATTAATAAAGATTTGATTACATCTGCTGCAAATGGAGCAGCTGCTATTGGTAGTACAGCTAGTGCAATATCAAATGCTGTTAAATCACTAAAC